>CM070103.1:4919810-4974810 GCA_036178185.1 Liparis tanakae | reverse complement strand
GAGTCGCCAACTTCTACTTTCTCATCATATTTTTGGTTCAGGTAAACGCTTCTTTCTTTGTATACTTTTACATTATTCACAGAAATTTCTTAAATGCCGCTTTTGTTAATCCACAAAACCCGCTTAACATGAAGAAAACAACGCCATCTCTCTCTCTCTCTCTCTGCCTCCAGCTGATCATCGACACGCCCACCAGTCCCATCACCAGCGGGATGCCGCTCTGCTTCGTCATCACGGTCACCGCCATCAAACAGGTGAGACACCCGGAAGGGCTTTCTCGCCACCGCTGTTGGGATTTCCACGTCGTCATGGCGCCTTCACCCCCCCCCCCCCACCCCCCTCCCTGTGTTTTTCTCCATCAGGGCTACGAGGATTGGTTGAGACACAAAGCGGACAACTCTGTCAACCAGTGTCCCGTCCACGTGGTGCAGCAGGGGAAAGTAGTGCGCAAGCAGAGTCGCAAGCTCCGGGTACGTGTGTGTATGTGTGTGTGTGTGTGTGTCGAGGGATTTTTCTGTGTGTGTGTGTGTAGGCCTGCATTTGAGAACAATTCATCCTCTACAATCTGTTATATTACTGTATGCTATGATGAAACGAAGAAGATCCGTTTCAGGATCAAATGTCTGCGACTGTTGGCTGAGCTTCACGGCTTCGCAGCCGGCGAGGCAGAAGGTCGGCGTGTTGGGCGAACCGCTGAGCGACCTCCTCGCGGACGCCGCATTTAGGCGCCGTGATTTTTAAATCTAGAAACGAGACGCCTCTCCTGTGTCCGCCCCTCAGGTCGGAGACGTCGTCTTCATGAAGGAAAACGAGACTTTCCCCTGCGACCTCATCCTTCTGTCTTCATCTCGAGAAGACGGCACCTGCTTCGTCACTACAGCCAGTCTGGATGGAGAGAGCAGCCACAAGGTGTGTGTACAGCGTGTGAGTGTGTGTGTGTGTGAGTGTGTGTGAGTGTGTGTGTGTTAATGTACGGTGCGTTCCCTCTTCTCTAGACGTACCACGCGGTCCAGGACACTAAAGCTTACACCACTGAGGTGGAGGTGGACTCCATCCACGCTACGATAGAATGTGAACAACCGCAGCCGGACCTGTACAAGTGAGTCCAACACACACACACACGCTCACACACACACACACACACACGCACACGCCTGGAAAACACTTGACAACATGTGTGAAACGTGTCTTCTTTCCTGTTACGCCTTTTCCACACAGGTTTGTGGGCCGTATCAACATCTACATGGACAACGAGCCGGTGGCCAGGTAATGTTTCACAGTAATGGGATACACAATATCACATTTTGCCCTCTTTTTTCTCTGAATGAGTATTACTGATTTACTGAAATTTTTATTTGAAGACATTCTGAGTTTAATTTTTTTTTTTGTTAATGAAGAATGCTTTTATTTTGTTACTTTCCACTTGGTTCTTTTGGGTCTGAACATGTCACTAAATTAGTTTTGAATCTGTTTCTTTTGTCCGTGAGCTTGTTTAAGGGACTTTATTATTAGGTGGCGTACCTCTACAAGGGGAGAAAAGGACACCGCTGCAACCCTTTCACAATAAGAGCGTTGTAACAATGTGTTTCAGGCCGTTGGGATCAGAGAACCTGCTGCTCAGAGGCGCCACGCTCAAGAACACCGAGTACATCTACGGTAATATCACATGAAATACACTAATATCCCGTAAATAAAAAAAGTATTCGCCTCATGAGTTCACAAACTGTCTTTTTCTAGAGCGCCCTCAGTTTGCTCCGTTGTCTTAAATTGAAATGTAAGCCATCTCGTCTCTGCCTCCCTCCCAGCGGTCGCCATCTACACCGGCATGGAAACCAAGATGGCGCTCAACTACCAGACCAAGACCCAGAAACGGTCTGCGGTGGAAAAGTAGGCTCTCGCTCTCGCTCTCCTTCTCCTCTACGTCTCATTAACGGTTATCGCTCATATTCGGTACCCGGCTCTTCACCCCCGCCTTGCACCGATTGGCTCGCTCTCCTTCCATCTGGCGTTGTCATGCGTCTTGTATCCAGATGGCTTGAAGATATGACCGACTGGAGGTGGATTACATTTACACTCGGCCGGATTAACTGGTTGAAATTTGCATTCGTCCTTCTTTTTGCCCAAATTGCTGTTCCCTCTTTACAGATAGATAGATAGATAGATGGATACTTTATTAATCCCTAGGGAAATTTAAGTCAACCAGTAGCTTAATTTAACTCACAAACATACATACACAACTTACAGTAGAACTATAGTATAACAACAATACACATAGGTGGAACATGTACACAGGGAGGATAGTGCAACATGCTATAAATAAACCAGTCTGTGCAATGGGCTTGTATAGCCAAAAAGAAGAAGAAAAAAAAGGTAAAAGAGTAAAAAAAGATGGACAGTGGGATGAAAAATAAATAAAAATATTATATATATATAATAATTACTCAAGTATCTGCTCGGCCTCTTTCCCGTGCCTGTTGTTCCATCTCTGAGATCGCGTGAATGTGGCCACGTATAATTACAAAAGGCCCTTGTCGTCTCCCTCTGCAGGTCGATGAACGCCTACCTGGTGGTCTACCTGTGCATCCTCATCAGCAAGGCGCTCGTCAACACGGTGCTGAAGTACGCGTGGCAGGCCGACCCCAACCGAGACGAGCCGTGGTACAACGACAGGACGGAGCCGGAGAGGCAGAGACACATCGTGAGTCACTAGGACCCCTCCATCTGGAGTGGAGGAGATGATACAAAAGTTTCTCTTCATCTCCTCCTCCTCTTCCTCAGGTGATCCGGGCCTTCACGGACTTCCTGGCCTTCATGGTGCTGTTCAACTACATCATCCCGGTCTCCATGTACGTCACCGTGGAGATGCAGAAGTTCCTGGGCTCCTATTTCATCATGTGGGACGACGAGATGTTCGACGAGGAGATGGGCGAGCGGGCCGTGGTCAACACGTCGGACCTGAACGAGGAGCTGGGGCAGGTAGCGGAGCACACCTGGAGCGAGGGAGGCGGGGGGAGGCGTGGCCCAGCTGTAACTCGTGCTCCCCCTCCTCCTCCTCCTCCTCCTCCTCAGGTGGAGTACGTGTTCACGGACAAGACGGGGACTCTGACGGAGAACAACATGGAGTTCATCGAGTGCTGCGTGGACGGACACGTCTACGTACCTGACATTATCTGCAACGGGCAGGTAACAAACCCGCCGCGGCGTTCTCTCCTCAGGCCTCGCGCTGCGACGCCAACGCGGCCATTTATTTTTTGGACTTAAAAAAAGAAAAAGATGTGACATCAAATATTTCTCTTCGAGACACTTTTTTTCCCCATATCTTAGGATTTTGCTGCACCTGTCATACGTGTGTCACCTATGTGTGTGTGTGTGTGTGTGTGTGTGTGTTCTTACTCCTAATCCCCTAGTGGTGTAGTTGTGTACTATATTTTAGACGCCTGTTATTTAAATGTGCTTCATTTGTGTGGTTGATAGGTGATGCCTGGTGCAACTAGTATGGACATGATTGACACATCGCCAGGTCCTGGGGCCAGGGTGAGCACAGCCTCAGTTGTGTGTTTGTGTGTGTGTGTTAGTGTGTGTGTGACGCCGTGTCCTCCGTCCTCCGCAGGAGCACGAGGAGCTGTTTTTCCGGGCGCTGTGTCTGTGCCACACGGTGCAGGTGAAGGAGGAGGAGACGGTGGACGGGATAAAGCACGGCATCCACCAGGGCAAGTCCACCTCCTTCTACATCTCCTCCTCGCCGGACGAGGTGGCGCTGGTGGAGGGCATGAAGAGGTGGAGCAATGAACACACTCAAAAACAAAAGCAAAAAGCTTTAGACACACACACACACACACACACACACATTGAGTGATGTCACGCCCATCCCACTAATGGGGCTTTTCTTTGTGCCTCAGACTCGGCTTCACTTATCTCCGACTGAAAGACAGTCACATGGAGATCTTGAACAGGGAGGATGAGATTGAGAGGTGAGTGCCCCTTTAAGACGACGCTGTTCAAGTGAACGATTGTCAGGATAATTCAAATGTTTGTGTGATTTTAATTTGTTGTAGGTTTCAGCTGCTGGAGGTTTTGACGTTTGACTCCGTCAGACGGAGGATGAGCGTCATCGTCAGGTCCAGCACGGGTAACGCCTCCAACTGTGCATGTGTATGTTCGAGGTTTATTAATATGGGTTCTTTCTCACACACTTTTTTCTTCTCTTTGTGTGTGTGTGTGTGTGTGTGTGTGTGTGTGTGTGTGTGTGTGTGTGTGTGTGTGTGTGAACAGGTGAGCTCTATCTGTTCTGTAAAGGTGCGGACTCCGCCATCTTCCCCAGGGTCGTATCGGGCAAGGTGGAGCAGATCAAAGCTCGGGTGGAGCACAACGCAGTGGTGAGAACACACACACACACACACACACACACACACACACTACTTCATGAAAGTGTTTTTCTCCTGGAACACTATTCCCATGATTCATCCTGTGAGAGCTAAGGTTTCCACGGTTACGGTGGTCCTAATAGACGTGAGACGACATGTCCGTCCGCCGGTTCACCGATGTGCGCGTGTTTCTTCCTGGATGTCCCGCTCTCGCCCGGTTTGACTCCCTCCTCTCCCCCCAGGAGGGTCTGAGGACGCTCTGCGTCGCCTATCGGCCTCTGAGTCCCGCGCAGTACCAGGAGGTTTGCCACCTGCTGAACGGCGCCAAGCTGGCCCTGCAGGACCGAGACAAGCGACTGGCCGAGGCGTACGACGTCATCGAGAAGGACCTCATCCTGCTGGGGGCCACCGCCGTGGAGGACAGGTAGAGGATCTCTGCTTGGGTCTGTCCTAACGGCACGCCATCACGCCGACGCTCTCTCTCTCTCTCTCTGTGTTTCCCCAGGCTCCAGGAGAAGGCGGCAGACACCATCGAGTCCCTGCACAAGGCGGGCATGAAGGTGTGGGTGCTGACCGGCGATAAGATGGAGACGGCGGCCGCCACGTGCTACGCCAGCAAGCTGTTTCGCCGCAACACGCAGATCCTGGAGCTGACCACCAAGCTCACCGAGGAGCAGAGCCTCCACGACGTCCTGTTCGACCTGAGCAGGACGGTGCTGCGACAGATCGGAGGCATGACCCGCGACTCCTTCTCCGGGTGAGACGCGAAAAAACGCCGCGAGTTCCACTTAAAAAAATACCCGCCCCGCCGTCCCGTATCTTTTTTTTTTATAAATGTTATTATAAGACAAAAGACAATACATACACGTAACACCTAGAGGACAATGAAACAATGCAGACGACAAAACAATGGACATAACATCATAAAGTCAGAGTATTGTGAACAAAAAAAACAATAGGAAAAAATAATAATATATATATATATATATATATATATATATATAGTAATAATTAGAAGAAGAAGAAAGAATGACAGATGCATGTGTGTGTGACTCTAAACATACATACACATACATATATCTACACATACATATTCATATATATATATACACACACACACACCACTCTATCCTATTTAAAGAAACAAAAAATGAATGCATGATGGAAGATGTATATGTATGAGCGTATGCATATACATGGAATTGGATTGGTTTCCAGGCAAGGGACAAAATAAAATAAAAATAAAATGAACTATGATGAATTGACTAATAAATAAGACGTATTTCCGTGGGTCCAGTTTGTCGGGCGACTGCACCGACTACGGGCTGATCATCGACGGAGCCACCCTCTCCGCCGTGATGCGGCCCGCCCAGGAGGACTCCAACTCGGGGAACTACAAAGAGATCTTCCTGGAAATCTGCCGCAACTGCAGCGCCGTGCTCTGCTGTCGGATGGCGCCGCTGCAGAAAGCGCAGGTACGAAGAGCGCCGCCGAGCACGGCGAGTGAGTCGAGGCAAAAGGTCCGATGTCTCTTCTTCTTTTTTTTCTTTTTTTTTCGTTTTCCAGATCGTGAAGCTGATCAAAGCCTCCAAGGAGCACCCGATCACGCTGGCCATCGGAGACGGAGCCAACGACGTCAGCATGATCCTGGAGGCCCACGTCGGCATCGGTTAGTCGGCGCGGCGCTGAAACAAAGCGCGAGGAAGTCGGCGCTCGCACCTGTGCAACGTGTCTGTTTTCTGTGCGTCCCAAGGCATCATGGGTAAGGAGGGGCGCCAGGCAGTGAGGAACAGCGACTACGCCATCCCCAAGTTCAAACACCTCAAGAAGATGCTCCTCGTCCACGGGCACTATTACTACATCCGCATCTCTGAACTCGTGCAATACTTCTTCTACAAGGTAGTTAGTGCGTAACATTTAGATTATTACTCCTCCAGGGACGTTCTTATGGTGAGGTACAAGTTGTGGTATTTTTGGTAGGAACATTTAAAAAAATCATTCAGATAAGAAATGTACTGCTTACAAATCTAATCGGTATGAATAGACAAATCTACTGTGTTGACTTTGATCTCACAAACAAACAAACAAACTGCTTTGAACCAATAAGACGACTGCTAACCTGCATTTATCTCTCGTATGTTTTCTTTCTTTTCCCAGAACGTCTGTTTCATCTTCCCCCAGTTCCTCTACCAGTTCTTCTGTGGCTTCTCACAACAGGTGGGTGTACACACACACACACACACACACACACACACACACACACACACACCCACACACAAGTACACAAAGTAAAGCGCCGCTCCACGCTCTCCCCAGCCGCTGTACGACACGGCCTACCTGACCCTGTACAACATCAGCTTCACCTCGCTGCCCATCCTGCTCTACAGCCTCATCGAGCAGCACATCCACATGGACATCCTGAGGAAGGACCCGTCTCTCTACAGGTGACCGCCGTTGTCTCTCGCGCTCTCTTTTTTTCCTAATCTGCACACAAGAATACATTTCAGACGTCGCCAAACTCCGAAAAAAAGATGGTTTGCGTACAAAGTGATGGCAGATTGAGGTATTTTTAAAAAGCAAAAGAGTCCACTGGATCAATTTGACTCATAGACTGCAGGTATAAACATGTTTGTGTGCATCCATCAGGGTTCTTACGGTCATGGAAAACCTGGGAAAGTCATGGAATTTTTAAAATGGTCATTTACAGGCCTGGAAAAGTTATGGAAAATACTTAAATCACAAAAGTTTTGGGGAAGTCATGGAAATGTGTTATATTCACTTGTTCATTTACACCGAGTTTGAAATAATGAATGTTTTAGAAAGAAAGACTCAAAATATAAGACGGCATACGCTCTCATACTGGCGGAGCAATTTTCTGCTTTTTCCACGTTGCAAGTGAACGCACCGTAACTGGAAAGTTTGATTGCTAAATCTCGGGAAGCAAATGTTTATTCTTTAAATAAAATATTGTCTCTTATTCATATGTTTCATTAAATGTATACTGTATGCTTTGGAATTCACATTGTTTAAATACTAAATGTTCTCACTTTTTCATGCATAACTCGAGATTTAAGTTTGGTCATGGAAAAGTCCTGGAAATCCATTGGTCAACATGTGACATCACATGACCAGATTCTGACCTGGTATCAGGTCATCTTGTCTTCCATGTGTTCACGAGGCGCCTGCATCAGTGATGTATTCGTGAATTACTCAATCATAAATCAATTCATGGAGCTAAATCTGATTAGAATACTCAATGGCGGTCATTTCTGGCTGCGGTCCTCCCAGAAGCCGCTGATGCAGTATTGATTAAGGCGCGA
The DNA here is from genome assembly GCA_036178185.1 of Liparis tanakae. Taxonomy (NCBI): domain Eukaryota; kingdom Metazoa; phylum Chordata; class Actinopteri; order Perciformes; family Liparidae; genus Liparis; species Liparis tanakae. The sequence goes on along the minus strand of CM070103.1, from coordinate 4,967,126 downwards.
GGTCGTCAACACGAGTCCTTCTGTGCTTCAGAGACATCGCCAAGAACTCGTTGCTGCGCTGGCCCATCTTCATTTACTGGACCGTCCTGGGCGTGTACGACGCCCTCGTGATGTTCTTCGGGGTCTACTTCCTGTTTGACAACACCACCTTCACCAGCAACGGACAGGTAACGCCCACCAAGTCGGAGACGGACCCTTTCACGGACGAGAGAAAACCTCCAGGCTCTTTAACGCCGACGGCTTTCTTTACACCGGGACTCGGTTCTCTACCAAACACATCCATCACGTCTAATTTGCTGCTTGTCGTTTGGTGTTTTAAGACGTTTTTACATTTATTAATGCCTATAAAAGCGAGAATATTCTACATCTCAGCATATTCCCACCTTTCACCCAGTCTCAGTGTTTTTAACTGCAGCCTGCAGGACACTAGTTCTTTGAAAGTGGATTTATTTATGTTTTTCTTTCTATTTTGTGTCACTAAAAGACCTTAAAAGACGACCAATGTTCTCTCTCACATCCGAGAAGCGGCCGCATGGCGGGTTTCCATCTTCCTCCGTGTTTCTCTCTTTGTTTCTTTTCATTTTCGAGCAGCATTCCTCCCGCAGTGACCGACCGCTGCTTCGAGCTGCTTTTTGTTCCACTTGTTTTATGCATTGGATTTTTCTTCTTCTTCTTCTCCGAGCCACAAAACTGTTGTTTATTTTTCTTATGATTTCTCTTCTTCTAGCCCTTTCTTCTTTCCTCTTCCTCTTACCTTTGTGTTGCTTTTTCTTTTCTTGCTTCTCTTTCCTCCTCCCAGCTCATGACAGCCAACACACAGATGGTAAGCCCGTCCCTGTCTCTCTGTCGTCTCTCCCCACTTTCAGTTTCCAATTTCCCGTTTGATCCCGACACTGAACCTCTCACCGCTCATCTCATGCCCAGCCCGTCGGCGCTTGCTGTAGACACGTCCGCTGTAGACGTTTGTGCAGTGCTCGTGTGCCCAGGTGTTCATGTAGTGATCGAACTCTCTCCATTCCGTGTGTGTGTGTGTGTAACAACTTCAGGTAAAAGCAGGGGATAGATGATTGTAGGGGAAAAAAAGAGTCGCCCCCCCCTCCTCCTTCCATTACATGACACTCGAGACACCGGGTCATCTCCTCTAATCTAATTCTCCCTTCGGAGCAGAGGAACATTGTCACATGTGCGGTTCCTCTCCGAGCCATCGGGACTATTTATAGGCTTTTTTTAGGTGAAGAAATAACGGAGAACGACCGTTTTTTTTAAGATATTTCTTTTTAAGATATTTTTTTTAAGAAGGTAAAAAGGGAATTTCGTGTGAATTTGTTAGAAAACCCAAACCCAATTTGAATTATATGTTAGTTTAATTTTTTTTTAAAGGGTCATGGTTGATTCATTAAACTCCGTTATTAAGATACATAAGTTATCCCCGACCAATCAAGTGGCTCACTGTAAGTCTACTCTTAATAATAGCCTCCACTTATGTTTTATTGTTTTAACCTTGATACTTTGGATAGCTTATAATGTGACCACAGTCATCACGTCTCTTATAAGTCATAACTGCTTCATTTCATTCATCACGATCACATCAACATTACAACCGACTCTTATTCTGGTGGCCTGAAAAAAAAAAAAGCTTGATTTTTATCTTGTTTATGGTCTTCATGTTTTATTTATTCATACATCCTCTCATTCAAGGCAATGTGATATACGTTAATGCTTCTTTAGCTCAAAATTACTGATTCAAGTGTTGGTTTGAATGGAAAAATCCTCTATCATAATAGCCGTTAAGTCTCATGTGGGTGGCATAGTGGGCTACGTTATTAATAATTAAGACCGCATTTCCCATAAAGCCTTTAGTCATGAAGAGCAGAGAGCCTTTTAGTACATCTCTTCAGATGAAATAGATTTGTGTATTGCGCTTCCCCAAAAAGTCCTCCAGATGTGCACATTTCACCTGTGCCCCCCCCCCCCCCCCCCCCACACACACACACACACACAATCTGACAATCTATTCTTCCCCTGAATGTTGCCATCTGTTTGATTGATTGATCCCTTCATGGACTACTCTTCAGTTTATCTCCGTGCACCATGTCCACCCCGGGCCCCCGCAGACCAAACTGAATACAGAAATCGGCGCCACTGACTTGTCTGTTGTTTTTCCTCTGCAGATGTTTGGCAACTGGACGTTTGGGACGCTGGTCTTCACCGTGCTGGTCTTCACCGTAACCTTCAAGGTAAACCGCGCGGCATGTCTGCAGCCCGACCGAGCGGCGTCATTAAAGTGAGCGCTGACGTGGGCCAGGCTCTCAGCTGTCCCCCTCTCCCCTGCAGTTGGCTCTAGATACTCACTACTGGACCTGGATCAACCATTTTGTCATCTGGGGCTCACTGGTGTTCTTTCTGGTCTTCTCTTTGCTGTGGGGAGGAATCATCTGGTAAGCTGTGAGATAAATGTGTGCGTTACATTTGAGTGGCGCGCTCTAACGTCACAGCCTGAAAATAGCATGCATTTCCTTAATGTCTCCGCTCCTCCAGGCCCTTCCTCAACTACCAGAGGATGTACTACGTGTTCATGCAGATGTTGTCCAGCGGTCCGGCGTGGCTCAGCATCATCCTGCTGATAGCAGCCAGTCTGCTGCCGGATGTGTTGAAGAAGGTCGTCTGCAGGACGCTGTGGCCCACCACGACCGAGCGCATACAGGTGGGCGCACACTCGTACATATAATAATAATAATAATAATAATAATAATAATAATAAAAATAAATGTATTTATATAGCACTTTTAAAAACAAGGTTTACAAAGTGCTCTCCAGATATACAAAGCATAAGCACAACTTAAATGGCGACAAACAAAAAAGACCATACCATAAAAGCATTGAATACAACTAAAACCAAACAAATAGCCAATTAAAATAAAAACATAAAAGCACGACATCACTTAAAAGCAGTTCTATAAAAGTGGGTTTTAAGAAGTGATTTAAAAGTTATTGATTCTGCCAGCCTTATTTCCTCCGGCAAGTTGTTCCTATATGGACCGCGGAGCACATAGAATCACATCCACGATTGAACTATAGGGCTCATTTTAAAATCTAAATATGGATTGGTCAAATTCCATTAATTATTTTGGGAAATAATGACTTTTCCTTCGAGCTCAGGTAAAACAGCGCCCTCTGCTGGTCGTGTTTCATAAATCAATTGTGCACGCTCACTTCTGAACTTTGCAAAGAACTCTGCCTTTGCGACACTTAAATTGCTCTGAATCAAATTAAATAGATTTTTTAAAGCATTTTAGACACGTGTATAATAATGTTTATGAACTGTGTGTGTGTCTGTGTGAAATGTCCGGGTCAGCAGATGTACGCTGGCTTTGGCTACGTCCCTACTCTGATGGATGTAAGTCAGTGAGGCTCTCGGCCCATCTGTGTGCAGTGCTCCTTTTATTTCTTTAGAACAGAAGAAGAAAAAAATACTAAAAATATATTTAAAGGTTCATCTGGAATGTGTTTGGAGGCACACTGACCTTTCTGTGTATCCTGTTTGCAGTGTGTTTTGACCTTTTGACCTTAACAACCTTCCATACGTCTTCCTCCATGTCTCACACGGCTCCTTTCCTCCTCACCTTCCTGATAACTGTGGCGCTAATGAGCGGCCTCCTGAACCATACGAGGCTTCATGTCCTCGCGTCTGTAAATCTGATCTTTTGACAAAAAGATCTTCAGAGCTCTAACTCTCCCTCCTCCCTCTGACTTCCTGTTTCCTCCCTCCTCTGACTTCCCGTTTCCTCCCTTCCTCCTCCTCCGCGGCAGGCTAAGCGTCGGTGCCTCGCCTCCGAGCCCTCCACCATCTTTATGCTGTCCCAGACTTCCAGCAGAATGAGTTTCTAACCCAGCCCTCCTAGAGGTGACCCTCCTTTCCTCCTGCCTGTAACCTGGATACAACCCTCTTCCTCTTCCTCTCTTTTGTTCCCTTTTCTTTGTATCCCGTTACTTTCTCCCTGTTGCTGTTTTGCATGAAGTGCCTCCTTTGTCAAACAGTCCAATTGCATGCCAGTGAAGATGTGATCCCCTATATGTTTCTGTTTGACTGTATACACGTGTGTGTGTGTGTGTGTGTGTGCGCGTGTGTGTGTGTCCACAGCGTGTGAAGGATTATAAAGGGTCAGAGAAGGCCCTGACCTACCAGAGCTCTGACACCATACTAGATGGAATAGCTGACACAGAAGCCTAGAGGGCTTCAGCACGGTAAAACACACACCCTGCTACCACACGTGTGTGTGTGTGTGTGTGTGTGTGTGTGTATTGGTAACGGTGGGTGATGTTAACATCCTGCAGTGATGGGGTTTGACTTTGCCGTGGTGAGAAGTTTTACCTGACTAACACATGGGTATAGCACGTGTGTGTGTGTGGGTCTTAAAGGTTTGATGATGCAATAATCCTCCAGGTATTGTATAAAGCGCTGCATTGGGTGGTTCTCTACACGGAGCTCTGGCGCCCTCTAGTGACACATGTCAGCCAGACGGCTCGACGCGACTCGGACGTCGGCGCATGTTTCTCCCGTTTTTTGTTTCCGCCTGCATGTTTTGTGGTCGTTTGTTTGTGCGACGTGACGTTATGCACCGACTCTTCCTCGTGTCGGTGCACTCCCTTCGCTCTGGCTGAACCGGATGGACGGGATATTCTCGTCACAGCTGGCCAAATTGGATTAACGTACTTTTATTAATGAAATCATATAAATAATTGAATCGCCCGCTGACGCAGGTTCAGGTTACGGACGTAGGAAAGTGTCTTGCTCTTCGCAGCGGCTCGTTTCCTCGTTTGAAACCCGCGGTGGAGAAAAGCATTAAAAACTAAACGTACGCACGTCTGGCCAGCTGCGATAACGACGCCTCCCGGCGCGGCCGACGTCTCCTCTTCCCCGTTTTCACGCCGCGTCTCCTCTTCCTCCCTCTTCAGAACGCTGATAAACTCTACAAGGGCCAGCTGTCCGAGTTCACCCCCATGGCGTCCCTCCACGCCCCGTCCAAGGCCGGCCGGCACCGGCGAGGCTCGGGCAACCAAAGGAACGCCCCGAACCCTCGAAGGTCTGCACCCTTTCACAAGAAACTCATGTTCACGCGCTGGCGGAGAACGCCAGACTACCGCACCTTCGCCCCCCTCCTCTCATTCGCCGACTCGAAGCAGGGGCCGGGCACCTCCGTCTAGTTTATTTCAGTTACCCCCCTTCTCATATTCTGATATCGGATACAATAGCATCCGTTCGGAGTCGAACTCGACCAAGGAGCAATAGAACTAATCGGCCCAGAAGCTAAAGAGTATAAAAAGTGACTCTAATAACTAATTTATTTATGTTCCTGGAGTCGAGTTACAGACTATGATGCCAATAGCAGGTAATCCATCTCCAGTGGGTCACAATGAAAATGACCTTCGCAACCGCTCCCACGTCAGCGGCCGAGTACGGCACAAAGCATTCTGGGACGCCTCCGGGAAGGACTCCATCAGCGTACCGATGTCACAAGAAAACAGACTCAAGAGCTTTGATTTCTGAAATCACTGAAATATATCTGTGTATATGTGCACTGGCCCTTTAAGGCTGCCTGCCTGACAGCTGGCAGCTGAAGTGTACTTTACTCCAATTTAACACATTTCTATGACAATTCCGATGTTTTGTGATCGTGCTGCTAACGGTAACAGCGCTTTAGCCAGCTCCAGCTTTCTCTGATCAAACGTGTCATTCTCTCCATCCCCTCCATCTCTATCTTTCTCGTTCTGCCTCTTTTCAGGACCAACTGGTGTTGCCTGTGTGCAAACATGTGTTCCCGAAACACTCCCTAGGACTCTCTCCAACATTGTAAGGAGGTGGTAGAGCAGTGAGCCAAGTGTTGGTAGAAGTGGATCCGAGTTGGTTTTTTTCCTTCTTGTTTTTAAACGCCAGTGCACGTTGTGTCTTAAAGAAAGAAAGAAAAACCCAACTGTAGCCGCACATTCAACACTTACGCTTTGAAACTCCCATGTAGGTCGAGAGAGTGATAGCTAGCAGTTGTGTGTTAGTGCGTTCATGTCTTGTTGTCTGTAAAGCACTTTAACTGTTGACCATCTTGTTGCGCGTATCTATAGAGCTATATCCAGAGTTCTTTATGGCTTAGAAATGGTAGAAATGGCTTCCGGCTGCTTCTCAACGCCTTAATGTCACCTTGTTAATAGCACATTATCTTCCACTGAGAGCTTTTTACCAAAGAAATAATACAATATGGCGCCCTTTAGACATGTGAGATGTGTGTGTGTGTGTGTGTGTGTGTGTGTGTGTGTGTGATCTATAGGTCAATGTACACACTCTGTTCACCACTAAAGGAAAGTGGCCACAATGACAAAGTTAGTTGAGGTCTTTTAAGGAAACTTGAAGATATGGTGGTATATAAATACAGCTGCTTAATAAATGAGATGTTGAAACACTCGGTGCACGTCTTCTCGAGCCTTGATCAAAATACTATTTTGACTTACTTGCGTTCACTTTCCTCAAAGCACCTTTTTTTTAAACGGACACATGCAAAGCGTGTCCGTGTTGAGATAATCTTCTATCCCCCCCCCCCCCCCCGACTGCTCGATGCCTTACGTGAAAGCACAGTTTCCCCGAGATCCGATCGTTTGAAATGCAGACATGAGGCTGCAGACGGCAGCTTAGCTTAGCTTAGCTTAGCTTAGCACAAAGACTGGAGGACACGCCCCCAAAGAGTGCTTCAATATCTACAAGAGTCCAATGAGACGGTCTACCTTGAAAAGGGTCGTCTCTGAATCTGTCTCACCCTTTCCTGCTTCAACACATAACCTCTGTCTTTCTTTCTAGCTGTCTCTCTCTCTTTCTCTCTCTCCATCCATCTCTCTCTCTCTCATGTGGGGAAGTGATGCTGATGTGGGAGTTCTCCTACCTCTGTGAGAGCCGCCTCCACCCGCCCGGCCGTCCTCTCTGCATCTTCTCGTCCATCCATCCGTCCGTCAGTGTGAGATGTTTTTGGGCACTTCTCTGACCCGAAGCCTTGTTGCTATAGAGACGTGTAGCTGCTTTACTTTAGGTGCCTTGTGGTAGTTTCTCTCTCTGCTGAACTGTCTCTGCTTGCTTCATGCTAAATGTACGACTACTAAGAGGCGTTTGGACCGTGGTGATGGATGAACGGATGTGTGACTGAGAGAACGGGACGTGAAACATCTGTTTGACGCAGGCGAAGGATAAATCAATGAGGCGTGTTCGATGTGTGTGTGTGTGAAGTGAAGTGAAGGCCTCACTCGGTGGGCGGAGCCTCACTCAGATGTGAAGTCGTCTTCAACCTTTATTTGGACGGGATAGAAAACTTGAAGAGCTCCGTATGACCGCCTAACGTTACATAGGGGAGTTTTATGTATGTATATTCTGCAGTTTTCTTTCTAATTTAAGGTCTCTGACCTCTCAAAACATGGGATTTCTATTTCAATATGTATATGAAATGAACAAACTGTTTGATTGTATAGTACAAATTCACAGAATTTGTCTTGGCGAATTAAAATAATCACACAAAATAACTATTTACCCTCACCTCTAGTTTTATCTGACCGTGCAGATTGAAACTACATTTGACCAAAGAGATATATATATATATATATATATATATATATATATATATATATATATATATATCTCTATCTATCATATTCATGAACACTTTTCATAGTTAAATCTCGGATGTCTAAAACAGCTGGGCAAATAAAACCAAACTTTCTGCACGGTTCGATATCTCCGGTTTTTAAATATTGCCTTGCACGTAAACGATCAACAAACAAAAAACGTGTTCGCGGAACACCTGCCATGTCGTAAAAAAGTATTCTAATGTTTTGCATTCAAAAGTCATTTATGTTACGGTGGAGGATCGGTTCCACCGCGGCGTGTACGCGCAGCTTTACATCTTTGAGTTATCGGATCAAACCTGACTGACCGTAGGTACTTCAAGGCACCTGGAAGTCCGAATATCCTTTTCTGTGTGAGGTCATCGGTCTGGTGTACTTCCTGGGTCTCGGGTCCCTGTGAGGTCATCGGTCCGGTGTACTTCCTGGGTCTCGGGTCCCTGTGAGGTCATCGGTCCGGTGTACTTCCTGGGTCTGCTGTGGAATCCAACAGGCTTCCCCCGGTTCCCGTAGTCCTTTTTGTATGTATGTGAGATGTTTTTATACATTCTAGAGACAGTATTTGATGTGCGTCTTATTTACGTAGAAGAGTATATCAGAACAACCAAACAAAAGCAACACTTTGCATATAGCTTTAATGCTTTAATACAGATTCCTGTGGCGTTGGTTAGGCGCCTGCACTGACCTCACGTGTCTGACCAGTGACGCTCTGCTGTAGAAACCTTCAAAGCCACTAACGGTGCGTTCAAGGTCTCCTCCCAACTGTCCTGATCGTTCAGCACCACCTAAACTGACAGCCTTCAAACAGAATGTTCTCTTTAATTGTATAGTGTTGTATTTCTCATAACCAACAGTATCTATACATCGCTGTTCTCTCAGATGCAGTGCATATACAGTACGTATACGTGTATTTATGTTAATTGATGTACAGTTTTGGGGTCTTTTTATATACAGTTTTTAACAGTCATATCAAGATTTACTTGTGGGTTTTTGCCAACATGTCTGTAGCTATTGATGGCAAACGGCTGTATGTTTTTGCTTGAAAATAAAATAAATATAAAAATCTGAAATTATGTGAAACAATTTCCTTTATTTTTATCACGTTAGTTTAAAAGCTGCACTTCATGTTTCCGCCACAGGGATGCAGTAGAGTATTTCTCAAGCGCAGAACCATTTTTGGGGCCTTCAGGGCTCAAAGTTGATCAATTCAATTCACCGGAGGAGTTTTGAAATATCCGTAGCTGGTGAGATGCAACAAAGTATATTACACAAGCTTAAACTAAACTCCGGAAATGGTTTTCTTGTTTTTAAAGATCATTTTTAGATTTAAATGCGCTCCCCAAAGTTGCTCCAGGGCTGCCGTCTCCACCGCGTGAGGACGTCAACAAGATTAGGATTGAGGTCTTGGATCGATTTAGATCCTCTTCACTTCTCATCTGCGCTGATCTCCACGTCCTCTCCTCCACAGCTGGCAGCCGGTGAGACCTCGCGAGTGTCTGACGAGGGTGGAGGAAATATCTAGGGCAAGCCTGTCGATGGGGGAAACGTGGGGAAGAAGGAGAAATGGGACAAATAGATGGTGGAAAGTGGTTGTGGATTAACAGACCTCCATTACCATCCCACTGATGGATTTCAATCATTTCAAAACTGAGAGCAGAGCGACCAAAAGTCTCAACGCTTCACCGCCTATTTCATCAAAGCGCCGCTAAAAACGTCAACTATAAATATACATCGAGTTTTACCTCTAATTTACAATATATAGAGAGGTGTGACGTGTAACCAAGTCTTTCACAACCTCTTCCCCACCAATTTAAACGTCCATCTTGAACTGCTTGAGCTGCGTAACGTACTTTTTTACGCTAGCGCAGGTTTCTGTGTGCTTTTTTAAAAAAAGGCTGTAAAAAAAAGTGTGTTAGATTGAGATGAATTCACACCTCCAATCGAGCAAAAAATACTCTGCATAATAAAACGGCAGAGACGGAAACGGGACTGGCGGAGTAGATATCGGTTCATGGAAAGAAGAATCAGACTTATCGGTGTGAAGGTGACTGTTCAAAATGTGAGAATTCGACAGTAATCCTGTAAAGTGCCATATGCGAACATCCTCTCCCGCGGTGAGATGAGGGGTTGAAGATAAAGGTCGTTGAAGAAGAAGAAGTCAAAAGTTACATTTCGTGTTTATTCGCCTTATTGTGGTGAGATGAGCAGCTTGATATGATTCACATGTAGCTGCTCGGTGATAGGGGGTCCACAGGGCTCCGTCCTGGGCCTCCTCTTCTTCCTCTTCTCTACTTTGCTTCACCGGCTTCTTTTCACTTCTCTCAAAACTTCCCATCGCTAAATCTAATCCAATATGGTTTATATGTTATGGTATGAATGATTATTATGATTCTGGATTAAAACACAGATTTGCATTTTAGTAGCACTTGAATATCTCTTATTATGGTACTTTTGTAGTTTCACTATGTTGAGGAAATGTTACTTTCTGTATTCTTGTTGTTCTTAGTTTGTACTCTAGGTTGAATGCACTTATTGTAAGTCGATTTGGATAAAAGCGTCTGCTAAATGACATGTAATGTAATGTAATGTAATGTAATTAAGCTCAGCAGCTTTTGTAGGGCGTGTGTTGTGACGTGTGTATTTTGACATCGGTACGCAATTAATAATCAGCTCGCAAAAAAACGGTCATTTTGACACCTGTCCAGCTGTCTGTCACTCAAACTAGACTTAAATCATTAGACCTGTAAGAACTCACACACACACGCACACACACACACACGCACCGTCTCGTCTCGCGGTGGTGGTGTCAACGCGTGTCTCCATTCACTGCATTAAATGGAGGGAGGTGATGGAGGCATCCACGCGTGAAATCTACGAATTAGCTGTGAAATTGCTGTTATTTTCCTCCAATTGCGTATGACTCGGTACACATTGTTTTTCCTTTTTTTGAGGGGGGTGGGGGATGGCCTTTTAAAGAGGAATGTGCCGAGGATGGATGCAAACACAAACTCACCAACACGACTCTCTAATGAGGTTTGATGGTGTTTGGTGAACATCGACACAAACACGTCACATCAAAAGAGAAACTGCAACTTTATTCTCTTTTCCTCCTGTTATAAAAGCCCCTTCTGTCTCTTCTTATGCACCTTCAGCCTCCGAACGAGGGAAATTGTGCAGAAACTTTATTCCATCTGTCGTCCCCGTCTCATCTCCTTTGTCACGCTCATCACTGTCCCGACGCACAATGGAATCAAACGGCACGCGAAACGAGACGTTCTGAGGCTCACAGACTTCTAGTTGGCTGAAAGCTTGAGGGGCTCATCTGAAGCATACGAGAACATTATCCCACACGGGCTTCTCTGTTCACTCAAGGCCGCCGCTCCATTCTCCATTTCACACGCCCGCTTGTGCTTTCAGAGGCCGCATATTTTTGAGGATGAGACATTCCATTCTGAGTCTCGCTTCGCAGATCGAATGGACACGATGTTGTACAAACGGTACCCAGAGATCTCAAACGCCATCTAGTCTCCGACTTCATTCATGCGGCCCCCGTGGGTTAAGTGAGGTGTCATTTAACAGACGGGAGGGGATGGCTAAATGCTGACTGTCTCCTCCTACACGTGCAGAAACAAACTAATCTGATTAGCGTGTGTCCCCCCCCTTCTCAACGCGGTACGCAGTCCAAGTGCCGGTGGCTCGAAACGGACGGGGTTTTTTTCTGCCGTTCTTCCAAAGCAGCGCCGCTAGCTACGAACTCATTCCCTTCCTTTTCTCACAATTAGTGATTTAATACTGCCAGGGAGAAACGATATCTTCCCGCTCGTTCTTCTCGATGCCGAGGGGAAAAAAACCTCTCCGTCCTCTCGTCTCACGACCTCCCGGGTTTATCTCGTGTCCCTTTGGAGGGGCCCGACCCCTAGGTTGGCAACCGCTGGACTAATATCATTTATTAAATTGGTTACTTGAATAGGATTTTAGATGCAGGACTTGTTCTTGCAGTGGCGTATGTGTACATGATGGTTGTGGTACTTTTACTGAAGAAGAGGATGTGAGTACTTCCTCCTCACTGTTTAACACATAATAATTAAGAACCTTCTTTTTGTGCTGTAGGTCTTCCTCTCCAGTCCTCTGTACTCTCACCCTCCCTCCCTCCCTCTTGTCTAGCAATCAGGTTGATTGATTTTAATGCTTCCTCTTATCGAGCGGAGCAGCCGTTGTCAATAAATGTTGTCCGTCTCTGCTCAGACACACACACACACACACACACACACACACACACACACAGCAGGGCGAGCGGTAGAACTCAGTCGTTCTGCTTCTTCAAAAAAGAAAATCTTTATTCCGAGTCCACATGTCTGCCCTCTGATATTAATACTGTCGTCATTTACTAATCCGGGCTTGTATCTGATCGATCACAAGAGTCTTTTAGGGGGATCAATCAGGAATGTTTTATGTCGTACGATAATATAATTCACATGGAACGATTTTTCACTTTCTTCATTTGGAGAATCGTCAGTGGCGTTATGTTTATTTAGCAGCTTTGTTTGAGGCGTAATACTGCGAAGCTCGCCACTTAGTCCTCGTCCTTGAAGTCCTCTCTTTCAAAAAGAAAAATTATTGTCGAGAAACTCTTCTGAGGAACTTTAAAAAACCTTTTTGTGTCGCCTTTGCGAGCAACTTCTCCAGTTATGAAAGGGTTCATCGTTGCCCCCTTGTGGCCATTGTGGGGTACCGCTGGTTATCTTCTGGCCTCTGGGGGCAGTGAAGAGCCCACTACAGCGGAGGAGAAGGAAAACCATCGCAATATTTAAACTGTCCTAGCCTTCAAGGAATGTCAGACTAGATGAAATGTCCCCAATTCTGAAGGCGATTGAGAATAAATAAGAACTGAATATTTCTTAAAGCGACTTAAGTCATGTTCCATATCATGAGCACGTGTTTTTAGTTCCACGTTATCGGTCTATGACGCCCTCTGCCTCGCCGCAGTCACCTTTTTAACTTTTTTACACGCATCTATTTGTTTGATCTTTAATCCCAGATCATTCACACCTTTCCCGTGTTGTTTAAAGTTTGTATTTACGTTTTAAAGGCGTTGGAATGGGCCGTAGAGCTAAGACCCTGCCGGTCTGTCGGTAGAGGATACAGACGAGTCGTGGCCACATGCTGGGATGATGTTTTAAATCCCCCCCAGCATCGCTCTCCTCGTGGGAACGTCTCACCGAAGCCGCCTTCGACCACGGCATGACGCGCTGAGAGGAGGGGAACGCACTCGTTCGGGATCGAACTTTCTGAAGGTCCTTATCGCCAATCCCACTCGTCAAGTATCGCCAGGGATCGCAAACGAGTGTTTCCCCGACTTTGACTTGACCTGCTGACCTTAAAACTGCAGCCACAGACGTAGACGCTGGAGCGAGACCCGTGAGATACACTGTCTCTACCCCTGAGTGTGTGTGTGTGTGTGTGTGTGTGAAGAGTAGACGCTATCAATCTCACATAATTGCTCTGACCTGCCTCACTGTTCAAAGGGAATGCTGACAGATGCTTTCTGTCATGAACATTTTTTTTTGAGCTAGGGAGCCCGATGTAACGCAGTTTCTTTATGGTTATTTAATTTAATATCTTCTTTCCTCTCTTTGATTACGTCGTCTCAACTCTCCCTGACAACTCGACGCAGCACAGATTTGAGAATGAAACGCGATCCGGGAGGTCCAGTTTGAGTAACGGATCCGTCGGTTTGAAGCCTTCTGAGAAACACTGTGCGGGCGCTTACAATATAATATTATGACAACAGTAGTTTCCTTTTGTCTGTTGTTTTCCTCGCGCCCGTTCAAATCAATAGAGGGGCTTGTTTATTTGCGCCTGAGAACCACTTCATTACTTTTCTGTGATTGCACAGTTTTATTAAATAAGAGTGTGAAGATGCTGCAATGCTCATTAGAGTCAACAAAACAATTCAATCAGTCCAACAATGAGACGCATCAAAGGAGGCAACGTTTTCAAGGTCCACGTCTGTCCATCGTATCCCAGAAGGCCGTGCTGCTGGTTTCAAGGCATCTGCACATTGATCATTCACTCGAGCATCTTTGTCTCATCTGAGGAGGTTTTTGTGGCGCGTTAAAGTAGTTATGTACTCGTGGTCTCCCGTAGGGACACGGTGTACTCGATGATATTCTCTCCTCACGGCCGCCTCGTCTCCACGCTGTGAAGAAGAGGCGGAGTCGAGTCTCATTAGCGGGGGAAATTCGTTCCCCTGCCGTCGCTTCTTTCAGCAGGAGGCTTTTTGGGTTTTCGGTGGGAATAAGGCGGCCCGGTGTGTGTGTGTGTGTGCGTGTGTGTGTGTGTGTGTGTGTGTGTGTGTGTGTGTGTGTGTGTGTGACAGAGGGAGATCCCCTTTCCCCCCAGGGTTATATCATTACATGGATAATTAGGCCAGGACAACTAGAGAAAGAAGAAAGCAAGAAGGCAGTTCGGATGAATTCGAGAGGACCTTGAATTCATCGGAGAGTCGTACCGCTTTTGAAAACACATATTGGACACGCACTCGCAGACGGAGTGAAAGAGAAGCACCTCGCTCCGCTTCCAGCCGACGGCACCGGCTCGGTTTGTGAATGAAGAGGACGGCGAGCGAACTTCAGAAAGAAAATGGACCCCGTTGGATGTAACACGGAGAATTAGTGTTGACCTCCTTCTGAAAAGCCCAGAATGCATCGTTGAATATCATTTGCATCTGAAAAGCTTCCAGATTGAATGATGAGATACACCGAAGTGAAGTAAATCCTCTTGGAAAAAGGCCTAACGAGATCTCCGGAAATAGTGTCCTTCTATTTCTGCGAGATAAACACTAATCTCATTTGATGTGAAGGCTGGTTCTTTGATAATAATATTAATAATAATGATGCATTACATTTTTATAGCACTTTTCGAAGCACTTAAAGACGCTTTACATCACATAATTAATAACATCCTAAGAGCTATACAATAACAATAGCTGAAATTACAATAGAAAAAAGCAAATAAGACACTCACACATTGAAAGCAGTTTAAATATAATAACACAAAAGACTTTATAGTCATGTAAAAGTGTTTTTTACTTGCAATCTTCTTCTTTCTTTAGAGTCCAACACAGATATAGTCCAGCACATAAAGAGAGAGAGAGAAAGAGGGAGAGACCCAAACAGCGACAACAATGCAAAGAAACTTTCTGATTTTGTATTTTACTGAAGAGGTGAAAAACATTCAGACATTTTAAAGAATTGGTAATCTCCTCCAATTCTGAGAAGACGTTTGTTTTTTGGCATGTAAGTTTCAGCGGTCGTGACATAAAACATATTCTTGAAAACGGGACGTAGCTTCTGGTTGTGGACGATGGATGTTCTGAGGACGGCGTAGCGTTCCCAAAGCGCTCGCGGTCCGTCCCGGGGAGCGTCGGAGCGCCGCATTAGCTCGCCGCGTCCAATCGGCTCTGACCCATGATTCACATCTCGCCTCGTCCTTTCATTTAGCCGGTTCCCTTGAAGACAAAGACCTCACCGACTGAATTAAAATTCCAACCCACTTCATACACACACACACACACACACACACACACACACACACACACACACACACACACACACACACACACACACGTACCTTTCTTCACAGTCCTCAGTCACTGCTGAATTGAGCCAATCTGAGCAACCTTGAAAAACTATATTCACTTTTGTTCGCATTCATTCATCGTCTTTCTTCCTCATCTCTTTTTCTCTCCCTCTCTCTCTCTCTCTCTCTCTCTCGTTCTCTTCAGCTTTGTTTTCTTTCTCCTTCTCCTCTCTCGACCTTGTACGCCTCTGAGCGCCGCCGCTCTGCCTCGGAGGCCGTGGTACTCGGTGAAGTTTTCTAACCTCTGGGAGTTTTCAAGGTTTGTGGAGATGAGCGCGGGGCCGGCGGAGGTCGGGTCGATGGGGAGCCAATCGGAGTCACTCCCTTCGTTATGGCAGAGCTTCTCCCCTGAAGACGGCAGGTCACATACAAGCATTTAATATGAGGTCAAACTGACTATGATAAAGGTGCAAAGCCTCAAACTTTAACGTGAGCTCCGAAAAAATGTCCAAAACACTCATTTTACAAGATTCTTTATACTTGCTTTGCTTGTATTTCATCTGATTTTATATATAATTCGTAAAGTTTGAGTATGGGCTACATAAGTTAGATACAGTCTGGTCTATCTACATCCATCAGAGGCAAAGCACGTTGCACCACACGCACCAACCGAAGAAATAGCCTCTTGGCCTCTTGGCTAACTTATTTACAGAATTGTTTTTATTAATGCGCACTGTCCCTTTAGCAATTGAACCAAATAAGAAAAAAAAGGAGACTGTATTTAACTTATGAAGCCCATTGCAATGTTACTTTTGCTCTCGGCGCGCTAATGAAACGATACGATGCGCCACATAAAAGGACAAAGCGCTCGAAGGTTTCCACGTCGAGGTTTGGTATTAAAGTGCACTAATCTAAACGCTTATCTTTCTTTAAAGGTGCCTCTTTGCCTCTGATGGATGTAGATAGACCAGGATTATGGAGACATAGAAGAGGAATAATCACTGTGTTGCATGCAGGACATTAATACGGACCCACGCCCTATACACACACACACACACACACACACACACACACACACACACACACACACACACACACACACACACACACTCGTTGTAAAATGAGGTTAAGAGCCATCCTTGAACTTTTCCTCTTCACATTGTCATTCGAGATAACTTTGTCCCAACCCTCCGGGGTCTGAGAGGCAACTTAAATTACTCAATCGAGCTAAAACAAATATTAGTTCAAGGAATCATCTTAATTCTTGCCATTTACATTTGCATAGAGTAAATTACCCCTATGCGTCATAATACATTAATAACAATATCAATATTCTCCCTAATATTTTCTATTATAATATCTTTCTATATGTATTCATTTTAAACATAAGACCTCTGCAGATGTTGTCAAAATAAACTATTACAACCTAACGCTAATGGAAGGAGAACAGATGAGTTCCTTTGAGTGATGTAACCATCTGAATCAGTTTTATTAAATATACCTAAACAACAATAAAACAACAGAGGTTAAAAAGTGCCAAACTGGCCTCGCGTGTGTTTATGTGGTTTCTCTCGATGGTAGTTACAGGATTAGCGGCGACCATGTGTTCCCATGGTCTCTGTCTTCAGACAACAAGAGCCCATATCACACACACACACACACCAACACACACACACACCAACACACACACACACACACACCAACACACGCACACACACCAACACACACACACTTGGCAGTTTTATCCGCCTATCGACTTCTGGTCAACCTGAGCTGCTTGAAGTCAGAGCTTAGTAGTGTTGCTGGTTGATTCCACACACACACGCACAGTCACACACACACACACGCATGCACACACACACGCGCACAGATCCCCAAGAGACTGAACTCGATCCCCGGCTCTGCTGGCTTGTCAATCGCTCGTGGGATTGGTTTACGGATAATTGACGGCTGCTGGAGCCGGGCCCAGTGGCAGGCAAAGAGCGCCGCCAGAGCTCGACAGGTGAGAGCTGGAGTGGCTGCGCGTGTGCGTGCGTGTGCGTGCGTGCGTGCATGTGTGTGCGTGTGCGTGTGTGTGCGCGTGTGCGTGTGTGCGCGTGTGCGGGGTGCAGCGCGAGGCCGCGTTATCTAATGACGAGAAATCTTAAGAGGTTAAGAGTGTTTTTCGCGAGCGAGCAGGAAGCCCTCTTTAATCCATGCGACGGCAGAGAGCGTCTGAAGCGTTTCATAAAAGCATCTTCTCGGAAACGAACGTCAGATGGAGTGGCACCACGCTCGTGTTTGAAGACGGTTAGATTAGCACTGATGCTAGAGGCGGCGGATACCTGCATTGGGATAAATGGGGTTTCTCCAGAGGGCCGTGGTTGGTTAAATATCTCTTAATTTCAATCCGTCAAAAATGTAAAATGTTTATTACATATATATAATATGTATCTATTTGGGATGTATTTATTTTCCTGTTCTCTAGGTGGGTGTACCAGTGGGTGGGTTTGTTATCTATTTGTATAGGTCAACAAAAAGATGAAAAACAATGGAAATATATAATATTATATAATATAGTACATGTTTACATGTGCTTTTCAATATTTCCAAATAATAGCACTTGCAAGGCCTTCCTTTTCAAACGTGTTAGCATTTCATTCTTCTAAAAGTATACACACCTTTGCGTGTTTGTGGGAGCCTGAAGTTCATCGGTATATGAATCTGTTATGCTTAGTTTTGGAGGTCAAGCGTTCTCTTATTTCTCTTATTGTCTTCCCTCTTCTCTCTCTGTGCACTGACCCTCCAGCTATAAGAACATAATCCCTCACCGGCTTCCCGCCCACAAACACTCACAGCCCAGTTCAACAGAAGCAAAGGGTGACTGAACCACATTTAGTATTTTAGTGAGCAGGTCATACCGAGCTGTGTGGTAAATATGACACAAATGAATCATGTTGTGTTTCAATGAGACGGCAGCTTTGCATGAAAACCTGATGTTTATGCAAATGAGAAACATCCAACCTCAGAGCCCTTAGTCCGCCGGGTGAATGCCAGGTACAACCGGGAGAGTGTCACCTCTGTGCATTCATATTAGGGACACATGTTGAAGTTGTTTCCCCTGCTAAACATCTCGGTACACATGTCTCCTCTTCCTCGTGGAATATGTTTTTGTTTATTGATGGAAAGCACCGGAAGACCCTCACCAACGTTCCTCTCCTGTCTCTCCCTCCTACTCTGCTGCTCAGCTATCTTCAAAGAGCAGCATACATTAGTGTCAGTGTGTGAATGTTCCCAACAGGGTCTGGAAGGCACACTCGAGGTGTGTGTGTGTGTGTGTACCGATGCTCTCAAGAAAATGTCTCAATGCTGCATCACACACACACACACACACACACACACACACACACACACACACACACACACACACACACACACACACACACACACACACACACACACACAAGATCTAATTCCAGATACACAACTGGAAATGTGTTCAACCCCAAATCGGTAAAAAGTATTGTTTTGTTTTCGTTTCTTGACACAATGTTTGATTTTTCCACAAAAATTAAGTCAAGAAGCGGTTAAAATAATCAACAAAATGTGTGCATGCTTTAGTCGGCTTAATGTTTAAGCTCCTTTTTGTGCATTATGGATACTCAACTAACTCATAGAGTCCATTTAAATGAGAGTTTATTTCTAGTTGATGAAGAGGTGCATGTATTTATTAGTCCTCCCAATGTGATTACAGTAAGTGGTGCTTGGTTCAATTCCCATCATGCATCAAAGATCGGCCCACATCATGTCTCAATGAACTGGGTGGTCGTGGGCCCTGAAGTGAGGCCTTGACATTGAATAGGCGAACCCTTAAAGAATCTATTGGTCGCTTGGCAAAAGGTTCATACGGATGAATAGAACTATTACAAAGAGAAATACTTGAACGAAATGTAGAATCTATTTTCATTCCCTCCGTATCCGGACCTCCGTATACGCAGAGACGAGGCCAGCGTGCATTTTTGGACTCTCAAGAGGTCAGACTCCGTCGATGTTTGTGCCCGATCGGCAGCTTTCACCGAAATGAAGCGGCGTCTGGTCACGTGATCGCCGGGATTTTTTTAATCCATCGACGAGGAAAACAAATCACAGCGTCGGCCTGAGCCGCCAGCTCCGATCTTGCTTTGAAAAATAATAAAACATCCTAATATTTGGGATGAAACTGCTCTGGAGAAAGTCACATAAAAGCTCTTTGTTGCTTCAGTGAAGCATTCTGAACGCCTAAAGAAAAACGCTTTGTCGTCGTGTATTATAACCGGTTTCTTTGCCTTGAACGTCTCCTTCCTTTATTCATCTTCCATCGCTCCCTCTCGTTGTCCGTCTCCCTCCCTCCCCCCCTCATCCACCCACCTCTCTTGTCCTCCTTCAG
Organism: Liparis tanakae; assembly: GCA_036178185.1. NCBI lineage: Eukaryota > Metazoa > Chordata > Actinopteri > Perciformes > Liparidae > Liparis > Liparis tanakae. The sequence goes on along the minus strand of CM070103.1, from coordinate 4,947,487 downwards.
TGACAGTAAACAGCCCCCCTGCTGTGCGTCTCCTATTACAGCCGATGTCTTTCTTCCGCCCTCTCTCCTCCTTTTTTTTTTTTACTTTTTTTTTTTTTTTTTTTGCCCCTTTTCTCTCTAACCATCAGTCGCTCAGCCTAAAAGCAAAAGCCCTCTCCAGACGCGGGGCTAAAAAGAGACAAGAGGTGCGGAACAATCAGAGGCCTAGCAAGAGGAAAGTGACGAAGAGGTTCGGGATGATGAAGGGGACGACAACAGCGGCGATGATGAGGAGGTTGACAAGAAGAGTTCTGGTGATCACGTCGAGGGCCGCGGTGATGACGGCGGGAAGAAACCTGGGATGATGACGTTTAACATGACAATTGCTTCAATAAACGATTCGTGGCGATGAGGATGATGAGGAGGAGGAGGAGGAGGAGAGACAGTTTTACTGATTGCTGATTTCTCAAACTGTTTCTAAAACAGATGTCCTAATAACACTTTAGTTCTACTTTTTGTTCACATTCTTCACGGAATGCGTGATCCTCATTTAAGAAACCGAAAAAAATATGAAAAAAGGGAAAATAGAAGCTTTTATTTTTGTTTTATATTTTTGTCTTTGGGTGTATATCTGTGTGTGTATGTTTCTATATTCCTGTTTTATAAAAATAATATTTTTTTATGTCAGACGTGTATTTATTTACGTTAATATATTTAAATGAATTAAAAAAATGACAAAAGTCATCTGTAGACGCCTCAGCTTGATAACGGGGTCATCTCACCTCGAGAAGCTGAAGAAACAAAGAAAAATTACGCAACACCGGGACCTGATAACAAAGCATCCTCACAAAATTGGCCTCTCTGGCAATCACATGAACAGATTCACTGTTTTTGACTTTTTTTTGTTTCTTTCCCTGCCGACCTCACCTGGCCTGGCTGTAGCATTTAGATTAGGTGTAATTGGTGCTGCCTCGACATTTATTACGCCGAATCCGGTTCTTTACGGAGTCGGCGCAATCATTCTTCTGGACATCTGAATCGCTCTCCCGTGTTGCTGCTCGCCTCGGATTATTACGCCGCCGTGATTTCCACGTCAAATTCTGTGTATTAGAAAATGATTGACGGCGAAACGCTCCCCCGTTAATTTGCGCCCGGCTGGTGTTTATACTGGTATTCAAAGTGGGATTTTTGGCAAAGAAAGAGCTGCAGCCGGCGCACACTGACGCGAAGATGGCCACACACACACACACACACACACACACACACACACACACACACACACACACACACTATATCTACTCCTTTTCTGCAGAACTCCTATACATCTTATAGATGCCGCTCAGCAGACAGTGTGTAACCACTGTTCCCTACTGTGTCAATGTTTTCAGCTAGCGCTCATACAGTCATGAGCATCTCAGCCTCCTATCTACCAACTATTGATCGTCATGTAATAATTGCTTCAAAATAAGCGGGAAGATTCAGTTTTCCTTAAGAAATACGTTATTTACAACTCCTACAAATGTAACTTATACTCGGCGTGTGTGTGTGTGTGTGTCAAGGTATATGCAGTAGAAATGTAAAATGTGCGACATTGGTCCTCAGTTTGGAGGAAAGAAAGTGAGGACTGTGATGAAGAATTACTCTTAATCTCACACTGTGTGTGTGTACGTGTGTGTGTGTGTGAGAGAGAGAGAAAAGAAAGAGAGGGAGGGGAGGAGAGAGAGAGCACTTTGCTTTCCTTGGCTGTAGGAGTCCTATTGTCGCTCGCCCTGCGGGAGCTTTTAGTCCTCAGCTCCAACTTATCGGCTGTCCACCCATGTGGGGCGGGTGGCTGAGAGGGCGCGGGGGGGGGGGGGCATTGATACAGTAAAATGCCCTGGCTGCAGAGGGCTCTGAGGCTGCAGAGGGCTCTGAGGCTTTCTCTTTGTGTGCGCCGAGAGGTCAAAGCGACAGTCGATCGGCCTCCCTCCCTCTTCCTCCCTTTTCTTCTCCTCTCTTTTCCCTCTCTCTCTCCCATCGGCCCATCGATCTGTTCCTCAGTTCTCGAGCTGTCGTGTGTCCGCTGCTTTTTTTCCTCCCTTTTTTCTTCTTCTTTATTTACTGTTGATTAGATTTTGCAATTTTTCAAAACATAACCCAAACAATGATGCCCCCCCCCCTCCTGGCATAAGTACACAGTAAAAATACACAATAGGTGAAAGAATAGAAAAAGGAACCAAAGACACAGACGGCTCACGGCTCCATCAGATCAGAGGATGCGTTCCCATTCCCGCGAGATGACGCGTGCATCATTTCACCGCCGTCAAATTCGATATCGAGAAAGTCTTGTGATGCCCGCTGACGAGACCTGAACCCATTGAGGAGTAAGAGGCGTCTATTTTTAGAACAAATACATCATTATAATTAGATACAGAGGAGAAATCCTTCCATGATTTAGAAATGTCGATTTTAGAAGTCAGATAAACCGAGCCAGGTGCAAAAGGGCCAAAGAATGAATGAACGCTGTGAGATCTTTCATCGTAGAAGTCGATGCTGGAGGCGAGAACTGGAGGGAAACCCCTAAAACCTGCTGTGTGCATGAAGCCGTCAACAAGTTGAACTTTTTGAGTGACAGCTGTTGTCACCAGCGGCCCCGTTGACTGCGGCTTAGCATGCGTTTATTTTTAATAACACATGCACATTGATTATTATGTTGAAGAGAAATACACACACACACACACACATGGCTGTAAATTACTCAACATGTCAATCTTATATACTTTATATATTATATGACCAGTCTTACTCTCCGGGTGAGTTGGCGTCATGGTTTAGCCTCCATAGAATTAATGTGAGCCAATGTAAAAAGGTCAGACCGGTTAGTGTGTGTGTGTGTGTGTGTGTGTGTGTGTGTGTGTGTATAGCCTGTGTTTATGCGTGTATGCACTAGGATTAGAAGCTGTACACACATATTAATATACATTACGTGTGCGTGTGCGTGTGTGTGTGTGCCTGATTAGATGATTATTTCTAGACGAGATAAGTGGGTGAAATGGAGACGAGGGACTCTGTTGACTGTTGTTCAGGTAATCAACACACACACACAGTCGTGCCACGCCAGGCCAGGTTGCATTACCTGTCCCTTTTCATAGGCACATAATGAGATCATGGAAACCCTAAACGGATGGAGAGAGCGAGGGAGGGAGAGAGAGAGAGGAAATGGGAGAGCAGTTATGAAAAGTTTTAGACGCAGTTATATTTCTGAAGAGGAAAAAAAGAAGAAGAAACGATCACGTTTCTCTGAGGTCGGAAAATAAAAATACCGGTCGACGATTACGTCCTCGTTTCTTCACGAGGATGTTTCTGTTTCTACTGTGTTGGTTCAGCGGAGAGAAAGTGAGTGATGGGGTAAACAAACAATAGAGGGATGGAGATAAACAGAGAGGGAAATCTGGCGCCCTGTCCGCTGGGTTCAGGGTGTCAACTTGTCCCAAACAGAGGAGGCTCCGGTTGCCGTGGAGGGCCACAGGTAACAGGAGAGCTAACAGACCACACCTATGCCCCCCCCCCCCTCCTCTTCCTCCGCTTCCCATGCACATACTTACAAATGCACTGGATGCTTGTTTCCTTGTTTTCTTCTTTCATTTATACGGACAAATCCTCAGATTGAATAGAATCTTTTTTCTAAAGCAGTGAGTCGGGTCAAAGGTCAATAAACGAGGACCGATTGGCGGTCCCGGTTCAAATGTAGAGAACACTGGCTCAACCGGCAGCCTCGAGGGTCACGGCCAGACCTCGTCTCTCAGAGAACTCCGAGACAGAAATAATAAATCCATTAAATACTTAAAAAAATTTGTGATGGGAAAAAACGAAATTGCAAACAACCTCCATTTCATCCGGAGGCCTCAGTGCCATAGCAATCGCAGCGGAGGCCTCCAGAAATCCCACAAAGGCCCGAGAGAGAGACAGAGAGAGAGAGAAAAAGAGAGAGAGTGAGACGCCCACGCCGTTTGATTGACGGCCGATCTCCCTCCGCAGAATCATCGCGCCGAGAATAACCCGGGATCTCGGAGATTAGCGGTTTCATCTGCCCGCACGTCTTTAATCTCCGGCGCCGTGTGAACCGCGATGCCAACGCCGCCAGACGGGCGCTCTGACGGATCCTGTGACATCAGAGCGGAGGAGACAAGGTGGCTTCCTGGACACATTCCTCCCGCTGCCTCCACGCTTCATTATGCGGCTTATTCTCATCACATTGCCCTCGGTTAACGCGCTGATGCAACAGTAGGCAAGCTCACCCCGGTACTCTCCTCTTCCTTTCCTACTCTTTCCTCTTTTCCCTCCTTCTTTTTGCTCCTTTTCCCTTTCCTCCGTCTCCCCTCTCTCGACCACGCTGTTCATCGCTACTCTTTACTTTACTTTGGAGTCTCCCCCTTTTCCCCCTTCGTCCTTTCACCGTCCTTCCATCTTTGTCGCTTCCTTTCTTCCCTACACATCAGTTCCTTGCTCCTTTTTCTATAATTCAGTCTCCCCCTCTTCCTGTTCTTTTCTTTCCTGCTCGACTTTGCCTCATCTTTCCTTCCTTCGCTACTTCATTAATTTCTCCCTTTTCCAGTCTTTCCTTCATTTCGTTTCATCAGTTTTCCTTCCTTCCTTCATTGATGGCTTACTTTCATCAGTTCTTCCACCTTTTCTTCCTCTTTCTTGCTTCTTCCTTTAATTCTCTCTCTCTCTCTCTCTCTGCATACTTTTTCTTTCTGTTATGGAATGTGTGATGAGCCTCCAGCTAATCCCATCCCTAAAGCACCTTAGCAACGCTCGCTAAGGGAATTTGGAGAGAGCTACGAAGAAGAAAACACACACACACACACACACACACACATGCACAAAGCCCAGCGAGCAGCCCCCTATTGGCAGCCAGTGGATTCCGGGATGCACTAATACATCTTAAAATATGCTTTTTAAAGCGTCTGGAGAGGCTCTGCCGTGGGGCGATAACTCCCCACCGGTTAAAGGACGGATGATGCTCCTGTCGTGTTTCTTCACCGCTCCACCCTCCCTCCTTTTTTTTGTTTTTTTTACCTCATCCTTCCACTTCCCATACGATCGCTCCCTCTTTCCGCTTTCTCCCCATCCACCGGAGAAGTTGGAGACACACAGGAGAAAGTTTTGTCCGAACATTGACGCGTTGGGTTGACTTTCCTCCGTGGATGTTGGACGAGACATTTAAAATATCGGTGCACAAACAACGCGCTGCTCGATATAACCGACCACGTGACTAGTTATACCGAGCTCTCCTCGCGGACCATTCAAGGCCCTGGTGCTCTGTGCTCCAGAGGTACACAATGAGTCACGGAGGCCCTGAAGAAAGCTGCGAAAGAAAGAGAAATTATTCATTTAAGTGAGTAATTCAGCTTTTATAACCGGAGTTATGATCAAACGATTTGATTCAAACTAAGAAAGTTGGTCGCATATAAAAGTTCACCGGGGTGGACGGCCTGCGGTCCGTTTAGGTCTTTTATTCATTGTCTTTACCCTCTTTTCTTGTTCGTGGGGCACAGGAGCATATCCCAGCATGCACTGCAGACAAATTGCATCAATTATTACCTTTTATGATTAAGTTTTCACATTCTGAATTTAGTGAATTTAGCTACCCGGTTGAAAAGTACAAATATGTTACATTCGAATTTGGACTAATTACAGTAAACAGATTAGGCTTTATAGGTGATACGATTAGTGTGTGTGTGTGTGTGTGTGTGCTCATATTCTGAGGCTATAATGAGAATCTGTAAATACCTCAGACTGAATCCCTCTCCATGTTTAATCTGAGTCCACAACTACTGGCTGCCAACACAGATCATCCTCCTGTACACACACTTTGACACACACACACACACACACACACATCTACATGAACAAACACATGGATCACATGGATATCATTATTCAATGCCCAACATTTGCAAGTGACACAAAACAGGAAACATATATAATGAAACCATATATTCCATATAGATCCTTCTCATTCAAAAACACACACACACACACACACACACACACACACAGACACACGTACATACACACACGCTGCACTAAGGCCTATGGAAGTGGATCAGGGAGGTGGGTGTGTGTAGGAATCTTCAGCCAGGCTATCGCTAACAAGCACGCTCCTCTCGCTCTCCTTTATTCAGCAAATCCCTCTCCTCCACGCCAGAGATTAGCATATTGTTTTACACACACACACACACACACACACACACACACACACACACACACACACACACACGCTAATGCCCGACTAAAGGAATACGTTGCCAAACGCTAACCCAATTGTCACTATGGTCACTGATTGTAAATATTGAATCAGAAAATGATGTATTAAAAACAACAGAAATGCAAAAAGATACGACCCCCCCGTGTGTTAAATGCCTAATCAGTAAAATACTGGAACATTCAAAAGCATTTCTACGGCACATCGATGTTCTCATCATTATATGTCTTAGTGATATCTGTGTTCTCACTGAATTGAAATGATGAACAGACTGTGACAGTCCGTGGCGTGACTCAAAGAGGCTCCCGTTGACTCGCTGACGTCTCTCAGAGGACGTCTGCACACCGCCCGGAAATCAACGCTGTAAACACAGAGCTGCTTCTCCTTCCAGGGAAAGGCTCTCTGACCCACGACCCGACTACCTGCCACCTGAATACCACTTTCAACAACTCTGTGTTAGCCCCGCCCCCGCCTCCCAGGAGCCTCGGGGGGAGAGTCGGCACTCGACTCTCGACTCTCCCCATCGCTGCGACAACACGTTCCTGTAGGGACATGCTGGTCCAGGTTCTAGTCCAGGCTCTGGTCCAGGTTCTAGTTCAGACTCTGGTCCAGGTTCTAGTCCAGGCTCTGGTCCAGGCTCTGGTCCAGGCTCTAGTTCAGGCTCTGGTCCAGGTTCTAGTCCAGGCTCTGGTCCAGGCTCTAGTTCAGACTCTGGTCCAGGTTCTAGTCCAGGCTCTGGTCCAGGCTCTGGTCCAGGCTCTAGTTCAGGCTCTGGTCCAGGTTCTAGTCCAGGCTCTGGTCCAGGCTCTGGTCCAGGCTCTGGTCCAGGCTCTAGTTCAGGCTCTGGTCCAGGCTCTGGACCAGGCTCTAGTTCAGGCTCTGGTCCAGGTTCTAGTCCAGGCTCTGGTCCAGGTTCTAGTCCAGGTTCTGGTCCAGGCTCTGGTCCATGTGTTGATGTTCCTAACATATCATGCTTTGGTGGATCAAAACAAAAGGGACCGTAGCTCCGTGTCTGGCGGCCTTCAGAACCCCGCAGCCGGCTCCTGACGACCCGCCTCCGTGAGAATGACGATGCCCGTTCAATCGGATGATAACATCTCAAAAAGGGGAGGATTTTCAATCAGATTTAATTCAAAAAACACAATCCAAAACGCTCCGAAACGTAGCTTTTTCAAACCAAAGAATATATCTGTATTGGCTGTAAAATCTGTAAAAACACACACACACACACACACACACACTCACACTTACAGGTCTCCCCATGTCAAACACCACTAAATAATTATGGCACCGTTGCTGATGATTGGCACTAATGACCAGCGTTTTTGGCGGCCAGAGTCGGGGGAGGTTGGAGAGACGTGAACCACATTTCACCTGCAATCTGCAAATGACGGCGTTCCTCTCCGCAGAGGTCGAAAGGGAGCGAGCGGTTCATCGGCCTCTGGGCCGGCAGGAGACCTTTTAACTCTGGTGATTACCTGTCGCCCGAGCTACAGTAGTAATCACGTTAATGTTTCTTGTTCTCCTCCATTTCTTCCACTCCTCTCTTCAGCTCTTTTCTTTCTTTTTTTCTCCGAAGTGTCTCAACCCTCCGGGGGGAAAAAAGCAGTGTGGTGTGTGAGGTAATTGGCTCGAAGAGACCTCGCTTGTGCATTTGTAATTGGTTTAAAAGTAGAAAGACTGAAGCTTTTTTTTTCTTTCTGCGCTACATGGTCCGGCGTCAGCTCCTATGCAAACTTCACGCTGCTCCGTTTATACATTTGAATCACATTACGTGTCATTCAGCTGGCGCTTTTATCCAAAGCGACATACAATCATGTTACATTTATACAACGTAGACTCGCCGACAGCGAGCAGTTTGGGGTTAAGTGTCTCGCTCAAGGATACATTAACCCCCTAAAGAGGGACCTGCTTCCCACTGACCCACAGGCTCGAGGCTGAAGCTTTTTCACAAGTTTTAAATCTAGAAATAGAAATACTCCAGGTTCTGACGAGTGTTCTTCCTGTCAGGGGATATTACATTGGGCACCTAGCCATGTGAGGAAAAGAAAAAGAACATAATGGGAAGTCAAATACCTTGAAATGAAGCACAAACTGCCTCCTCGTGGCTCCCAGTGGCCCCATCATGTGGTGGGCGGGGCTCCCCAGTGCCTGTCTGAGCAGACGGTGTGTGATGATTATAGGCCCCCGGGGAGATCCAGGGGGTACTCCCTAATTGATTGTCATGAAAGGCCCTAATTGAATCAAGCAGCATGGTGGAACGACACGCCGCGCTGGCCGTTTGACGCCCGGGAACCTGGAGGCGGCGACGAGGATGTAAAAGTATTAACGCTCGGGAAAGTGGAAAGTTTTTACATCCGATGCAACTAATGCAGAAGTAAGTAATCGGTGAGTCGGAACTGAAATAAAGACTGAAGGACATCGCGCATGGGAAATGTCAGAGGAAGGTTCATCTGCTACCGCCTGTCAGAGATCCGTGATGAGCTCATCCTTTTTATGTAAGCTCTTTATCTCATGATCAAAACAAGGAGACGTGTATCATCGTCATTGTTTTTGTGCCCTTCACATTGTCGCTCTGTGTTCACAAAAAAAGATTATTCAATTTTGTATAAAAAGTTTATTTCTACTTTGATTCTGTGTAATTGCCTTTTATTCCTTCATGTATCAATGCTCCTCAGTGACTTTGTAACTCTCTAACTTTTTCCTGTCTTTCCCCTCATTTCATCTGTGAAGGTTTTTGAAATTGAGATAGTCAGAACTCTTTGGTCCCTGTTCCCTTTTTGAAATGTTGTTGCAACACGAACAGCGGCTGATCGAGAGAGAGAGAAAAGACTTTTCAGTGATGGGGAGAGTCAGGCTCCCTCAGCACCAATAGGTCTGCTTTTGGAGAGCGAGCAGGGGGAGGAGGGAAGGGGAGGAGGGGGCCCTCGGATTAAGGGGCTGCAAAATGGTTAAAACGTGTCAACGTGTAATTGCACGATAAGGCCCCCTCGTGAGGAATCCGTTGGCCCCGTTGCTGTTTTCCACGGCGTCCCGGCTAATCTCCTCGCGCCACATTCGGTCTTCTGCAATCGGTCCCCCCCGTAATCTCCCGTGACAGAACCGGGTCCAACGTCGGAGGTGAGGGTTTTTATAGGAGGAGAGGGAGGGAAATATGCGAAGGCGTGATAAACCGATGCCGATTAGCCACGTTTAGGACACCGGGAGCACGCGGGGCGGGGCGGGGGAGGGGAGGGATGAGGAGAGGATAGAAACTTGCACACACATGGCATGTGGCTGGCTCCAGCCGTGGTGACTGGGCCTTTATTGAAGCATACCGGGGCTTCTGGGTAAAAGTGGACCATGGCAGCTCGATTTGTGGCGGTTCAATCCCAAAATGTGTTGTTGCGTAACACGTGAACTGAATTGTGCCTCTCAGTGGCGTCGATATTCATCATTAGTCTATGTTTCGTGATGATTTGATTTGACTATAATATATTTATATGGATTTGATATCGGGTGTATTTGGGGGTCTTTTGACAAACCTTAAGGTTTAATGAATTGATGCTCTTCACAGTGGTACAGAATACTTTTTTTGTGTGTGGCAAAATTCATCCTTCACCTTTTTATCTTGGTATTGTAGAGATCAAATGTGTCATACATTTCCTTCACATCATTTAATCAAGTATTGATCAGTGTGAATGTGGAGTTCATAACCTGCCACTAACTTTGCTCTTTAAATGATCCCCGGCAAGAATTCACATTCATTATTTATTATTCATTCAGTTGTAAAAATGCAAGTAATAAGGTTTATTAGTTTGTATTTAAACTTGGTTAAATTTGTATTTACTAAGATAATTAAGTTATAAAACAAATTCAATTCCTGAAGATAAACCCTGCACATATCAATCATAATGTAAAGAAATCCTATGAAATAAAGCAATCTGAATGTAACTAAAATAAGTCCCGTGGGGATCATTCAGGACTAATGAATACCTTCAGTCTTCACAGCTGACATCCGTGGAAACAGCTTTATTATATGTGATTTGCATCATTGTTGCCCTCTTGTTTTTAAGTCCAGACCCGAGTGAATTACTCTCATAAAACCTGGGGTGTTGTTTGCCGGGCTTTTTGTTGTGGGTGACCCCCGGCTGCCCCGGCTTACACCGCGACTAATCCCCTTTCTCCCACAAACCCCCAAACCTGCTCTCCTCACCTCCTCCTTTTCTGCTCCTCATTCATCCCTCCCTCTCCATCCTACACCCCGGGGCCTCCAGTGATTCAGCCATCACATTTAAAGAAGGAAATAATTCAACAACCAGGAGAATTTCACACACACACATGCACACACACGCATGCTTTTGGGAGGGGGGGGGGTGTAAGACTGGAGGACCCAGGTGGAGGCGTGGTTGAAGTGGGCCCAATTGAGGTCGGCTGAAGAATTGGAGGAGCGGATACACTCTTGTTTTCAGACTTACGTTCGCTTGAGATTCCTGAGGTCATGACCCCTGAGGCAGGTAGAGAAAAGAAGACAAAAAACTTTGCTTTGCTTGGTCCATATTTTACTAAAGGAATAACAATTTTAGCAAGTTGAAGTAAGTTTAAAGTCAATTTCAGACATTGCATGATAAAGTTTTAAATAAATGTGCAAGAAGTTGAGAAAATATTCAATTCAGGAATACTTTGGGATTTAGCTTTAAAAAAATATCCTGTGTGTTTTCACAAACTAATTCAAGAAACAGAGAGAAATGTTATTAATGCATGAACATTGAATATATCCTTCAAATCTATTGTGTTTGTGAAATGTATACAGTGTTCAGTGCTATATAATAAACACGAATATGCCGTTTTAAACCATGTTATCAAAAACTATAGGAAAATAAAGCGCAATGAGAATGTTATTAAATATGTTGAACTCTCCCTGAGGAGAAAAGTCTCAACCAACAAGTGTTAACTGAGTTACAGGATGTTGGAGGTATATATTGTGGACATAAACATATATATATATATATATATATATATATATATATATATATTATTAAACATAATTTCATAATTAGAGATATCATTAAATCTGCGACTGAAGGCTAAATAAGAAAAAAAAGTAATTTCAGGAAAACAAATATATGCTTAAAGCCTATTTTCATATCCTTCAATATAAACTCACACATCTCCCAACAACTTTATATGACACATTAAGATGTCCAACATAAATTGATATTGATGAAATGCACATCACGATTCATGCAGGCTAAAAAGAGGATCATTAGAAGACACAACAGATAATGTTTCAATTATCAAAGCAACAATATTTATATTATTTTTTTATTCTAGGAGAAATAATCAATTAAGGGGCCCGACTGAAAGATAATCAATTCAAGCACATCACCGAGAAAATATGGCTGCTGTTATGTTGCAATTATTCTTTTAATGTTGTGATTTACATTTTGAGCAGATTTGAACGGTTTGCCATGACGTCATTAAACCCATGTTCACACAACGATACAACAAGCTCATTTGACAATATATTTAAGAATTGAAATCAATGCGAATAAACATTTAATAGTGGAGGAACAGTTCCCTCGAGCCGTTTTAAATACTCTGCAAAAATAAATAACCCACCAACAAAACTATCACGTCACGAAAATGCGTTAAACCCAGCGCAAAATTGTTTTGTCTTCAACCCGAAAATGAAGCTTGTTATTTTGTAAATTATGTAGAATTGCATAAACATGTTTTCAGTAGGCCTATTTATTCACAATTTACAAGATTTTACAACAACAAAACGAATTCAAATTACACCGACTGACTTACATGTTTACAAGCATTAAAACTGGAAATCAATTTAAATTGCAGCCTAGAAACTTTTTTTATTTTTTTTAAACACATCTTCCACACCGCCCTCCATTTATTATACGGTTTCCTCTTTATAGTTAAACAGGTTTTGAGGATCCCTCAAAAACACACAGCTGGTGCCTTTAATTTCACAGAAAAAAATCGGAAAAAATAACCTTCAAAATTCACCAGCCTTCACGGATTATAATTTAAATCGTGTCAAAACTTGGCATGCTCTGTTCCAGAGAGCAACAGTAAATTGGATGCGCTTTCCTTTAGCACGGACAGACAAAAATCCATCACTGAAAGAAAAGAAAACAACAATAAAAAAGTTTTGTTCAAAGTGATTGCATTTTTATGGCTATAACCGCCTATAATTTACAATTCATCAGCAGCCTGCGCCCACATCTACGTGTTTTAAATATTTGGTAGTGGTTTGTAGTGCTTATACATTTAGAGATTTAAATATGAGTCAGAGGGACCGTCCCGTTTACCGGAGTGGAGCCGCTGCTCTGGTAGTGCTGCGGGTGGAGCACGTGCAGTCTGCTGTGAACGGAGGCGTCCCCCGCCACCTCGCCGGTCGGCAGATACATGCTAATCATGTCCCGCAGGTCCCCCGTCGGGCACGGCGGCGGTCCGCGCGCCGTGGAAACCGGGGGGCTCACGCTAGGCTCAGATTTCACCAGGGACCCCAAAGTTCCTCCGAGCGTCCCGGACACCGGGGACACACCGGAGCTTTGGTGCTGGTGAGTGTAGCCGGTGATCCCGCCGTAGCCCGGCGGAGAGGCGCTCATGTAGCTCTGAGAGTTTGAGATGGGGCTGTACGACAACGCGCTCATGTCGTACCTGTGCACGGGCTGCGGGTTGTGCGGGTGGTGATGCGGGTGGTGGTGCGCGTGCGGGTGGTGCGGGTGAGCTCCGGAGCCCGGGTGTTGCGTGTACGCCAGCTGCGCCTCCTGCATCATGGCGTGAGCAGCCGCGGCCGCAGCCGCCACTTGGCCCGAGTACGTGCCGTTGGCCCAGCCGTTCACGTGCGTCGCGTAGCCCGCGTTGCCTCCCGCGTGGCACCCGCCGGGACTCTCCAGCCTCTGCCCTCCGCCCATCCCGAGACCCACGGGTGAGCCGAGGAGCCCGCCGGCCAGCGAGTACTTGTCCTTCTTCAGCAGCGTCTTGGTCTTCCTCCGCGGCCGGTACTTGTAGTCCGGGTGCTCCTTCATGTGCATGGCGCGCAGCCGCTTCGCCTCGTCGATGAACGGCCTCTTCTCCGCCTCGGTCATCACCTTCCACTCGGCGCCCAGCCGCTTGCTGATCTCGGAGTTGTGCATCTTGGGGTTCTCCTGTGCCATTTTCCTCCGCTGGCCCCGGGACCAGACCATGAAGGCGTTCATGGGTCTCTTGATTCGGTCCTGGGGGACTTTTCCGCCGGCCCCCCCGCCTATTCCTCCCGCGTGTCCCCCAGGGTTAGACGGGTTGGTCTGGGGCACCAGGGGGGAATGTAAGTCCGTCTCCATCATGATGCTGTACATTCACCTGGTCTTGGTAGGACAACTCTTCTCAGTCAAATACACAGACACATTCAGTCTGGCCCGCGCGCAGCTCAACCTCCGTAAGAAGCGCGTGATAACGCGAGTTAAAAGATACGGAGAGAGAGAGAGAGAGAGAGAGAGATAGAGAAAGAGAGCGAGAGAGAGATGAAAAGGTTCTGGAGTCTCGGGATGAAATCCACTAAAGAGGGAAACTTGTTCCGCGCTTCCCCTTTTTTTGTGTCCTTTTTTTCTCCCCGCCTGTCATCCACGAGCGCTCCGTGGAATAGAAACCGGTGGTTTGAAGCTCACTTTGGTTGAAGCTGTACTGGGAAAAGTTACCCGGCGCGTGCTCGGGCCGCGCGCTCTGACAGCAGCTAAATGAGCGAGGGGCGACCAATGGAGAGGCTGCAGTGGAGACGTGATTTGCATGCAGAGGCTCGAGGTTCTGGTGACGTCGGAGCAAGAGACCCCAAAAAAAATTACTCCCTCTGTCATCTGTTTTGTATATGTAGCTGGTGTGTGTGTGTGTGTGTGTGTGTGTGTGTGTGTGTGTGTGTGTGTGTGTGTGTGTGTGTGTGTGTGTGTGTGTGTGTGTGTGTGTGTGTGTGTGTGTGTGTGTGTGTGTGTGTGTGTGTGTGTGGCTAAAAAAGAAACACACGCACACAACATGTAAACAGTTTAATTCCATTTTCTCTTCCAGCTACATCTTTGCTTTTGTAATATTTTCACATTAAACGTAAAACAATGTTTTAAATGTTTGAGCAGATACTTGATAATGATAATAACGACGTTAGCTATACGAGCAACAGCACACAGAACATGTAAATGGTAATGAAGATAAAGTCTGTGTGGCGACCCTTTAATGAAAGACTTTAGCAGGGATGATAACATTTGGTTGTAACACACTTTAAAACACTAAAGTATAACAGCTTATTTTTCTGTGATCTACCCAATCGGTATTAGTTTTAGATTATATATTTAGGGGTCATGCTCTTTAGAAATGGTTCAAGATGTCTATATCTTTTAATTTCCCTCTGTTTTTTTGTCCAACTATACGGGTCACACCGCCTCCCATTCAGAGCCACAGGTGCTTTCTGTTGTGCCCGTTGCTAGGAAACAGGTGACTGACGCCCGGAACACGTGCCATTCAAAGCACCCCTTTTGTTTGTTTCACCAAAGCTGCAGGAGAGCGCGAGAGAAGGGGAGGAGGGGGAGGGTGGGTGGGGGGGGGGGGGGGTTGTCACTCGTTAGAAAAAAGAAGAAATACAATGCAATCCTCTCGAGAATATTAAAGAAATATATATATTTTTAATAATTATAATAATAATACTATTATTGTTTCAAATGCATACTTAAACCATATTTTGCTTGATTTCCAAGTTTTTCATCGGTAAACTGTGACTAATACTTATAATTTATGTTTTGGAAACATATATTAATTCACACAAGACAAAGAAACCCAGTCGATCTTAACACTTGACTATCTGGACGCAGAATCTCGCTCAAGACATGATTCTCGAAAAAAAAAGAATTAATCATCAAAATACTTGCTGATTAATATTGTTCAGCCCACCAATCACTGCAGCTCTACATTTCACATTTAGTGAGTGGAAATGTGCTAATTCTCCTGCGTTTTTTTTGGCTCTCCATTTCTGCACTCTGGAGCCTCTGAGCACGGTCTAAAAAGAAAAAAGGGGGGAAGGAATAGATTTATATTTCTTTTAACGTTGCGCATTTGTCGTTTTGGTATTCGGGTCTCCTCCCGCTTCACTGGCTTCCCGTCATGTGGAGGATCTTTTCAGCCCTCTGGGATTATGCTCCCAAGTGGCATCTGTCAGGTGCTGCCCGCCTCTCAGCGAGCTGATAAACTGGCACGCTGGCTGGATTCTCCTCTCTTGTACCAGTCGGCTATAGTGCTGCTAAGTGGCTCGTATGATCTGTTTTACGCACACTGTGACAATCTCCTCCTCCTCCTCCTCCTCCTCTCTCTCTCTCTCTCTCTCTCTGCCTCTTTGCATCCATACTGACACACATGGACACACATGAGGCGAGCCCATTGTATCTTTGAAACGCGGGATACATCCCAGCGTGGCGGATCCAGAAGACAGTCGGTCGAGGTCGGAAATCCACTGAGCGGATTGACAGAAATGTTTCACATTGAACGGAATAAAAATAAAAAAATCTTGTGAGGTATCCCGCTTTGCTTTATTATCTTATAATGCAGTGTCTTTTCATCCGTTGACTCAGTGTGCAGGGGACTCTGTGGTGCCTAATGAAAAGATTGCATATCAAATAGCAGAATGATGAATAATATAATAAGAAACACACGAGAAGTGATTTTTTTTCAATTAAAGCGATTTATGAATGTATGTATACTTACGTCAAAGTGAACACACACTGTGTGTTGTGATGTGGGAGGACATGTTGCTCATGGGTTTAGATGTTGTTTAGTGTGCTGCAGCTAATTGGCTCCTTAGCGTTCTTGTTTGTGTACATTGAGGAGGAGGCTGCAGCAGGAACCCAGGACACGTGATTTAATGAGCATGTTTCCAGTGAAGTCGATACAGTGCACACAGCATTAATCCACACGTGGATGGAGAGCGTTTCCTAAATAAATAAATATAAAACCTCTGAGGTGTTCCGGTTGATTTCTTCTTTCTATATGGTAAAGAAAAGAAGAAGAAAAAGCTTGAGAAGCAGAGATCTCCGTATCTGCAAGAAAAAAATATTTTAATAACCCAGATGTATCATTTGGGGATAAAAAATACAATAAACAAATTTAAGTTTCATTGATGCGATTTGTCCCAATTTATCAGCCTGTCAATATTTCCTTTCTGCTTTTCGAGAGACACACATTCACGACATAATGCGGGTCAATAAAATGCATCAATAAACTCCAATACAAGAGGTGATAATATACGGCTTTGTTATTTTCTTCCATATTCCATGATATTACACAAATGCCTATAATAACCCTCAGAATAAGAGAAATGAGAGTTTCTTCCACTTTATAATTTAAAGCCCAATGGTAACGATGCTGGAAACACTGCAGTTGAGTTTGCACTTGGTTTTTACGGGTTATTTATGACACGGGCAATTATTAAAATAACATGGTCTTATGATTTGAGTTCAATCTGAATGATTAGCTGGCTAATTATAGGGTTATGAGTGGTGAGGAACATAGTGATGTGATTGGTTGTTGGAACGTCGATAGACATTTTTGGGGAGATGATCAGTGTTCATATGGTCTTGGGTCACTTTTGAACATGAATTAAATCTGAATTCATTCTTTTTTTAGTCATATTAAACATTTAATACTGTAAACAGTGTGAGCTAAATAAATCATTTATATTCATGATCACTCTTGAATCTTAGAAACAATAAAGGTTTCCCCAGAATTCGCTCCCAAATATAGTTTGCATTGGCTTTTACTGTATGGGAATTGTTTAAAAAACAAAACAATGTTGAGCAATTATATTGCAACAAAATTAAGAATACATTAAATTATTAGAATCTCTGCTCTCTAAAAACATACACATCTGTGAGATTGAGCTGCCACACAAAGTCAGAGACACCAATTATGTCTAAAATGTCAGCACTTTCTGTTCCCCTGACACACACACACACACACACACACACACACACACACACACACACACACACACACACACACACACAGAGCAGCGGATCAAAGAGCGCTTGGAGATAAAACGCAGCAGTGAGGATGTTCTTCACTTCTTCACGCTGCTATTTGGCCTGAAGTCTCTAAGCCAACAGGCCGCAAACACACACACGCACGCACACACACACACACACACGCACACACGCACACAGGCCTAATGGAATCAAAGGCATTTCTCCTGTGCAGCAGCCAACCCTGTGGGTTTGTTTAAGGCTCGCTGTCACAGCAAGCTGTCAGCTCTACTGGAGCTCAGCCTTACAGGCAGAACAGGGAGAACACACACACACACACACACACACACACACACACACACACACACACACACACACACACACACGCACACACACACACACACACACAGACTCATACAGTACATATATACTTTAATGACATGTGTCATTAAAGTGCTCAGAGAAACAGTCCAGCCCTCTCAGCTCTGCATGTGATCGCGGTGCGATTGTAATTATGAGGAGCATAGTAATTAACAAATACTTTTATGCATATGAAGTTTGTTTTACGATAAAGTGTCACGTACATCTTTCGGACATTTTGCAAATGTTTCATTGAAACGATCAAACACGCTTCTTGACAAACACATCTATTCAGATCCCAAACTTGGGTTTGGTGTTTCATTCTCCTGGTGCCTTCTCGATGCTGCCTGAGCTCTAAAAGAGTTAGAAAAAGTTTGCGAACTCCTAAATTGAGTGAAATGTAACAATCACAACTGAACAATGTGACTGAATTCCCTTTTTTTTTCTTCTCCAGCGGCATCATGAAGCTTTGACTTTACGTTTTTTTAAATTCACTTTCTTCAATTACTTCCATGAATAAATTAACCAGTTGCAGCCATCCATCTACATGGAGACTAACATCATCTTTCTTCCATCCATTTCCACCCCACTTTCAAGTGTCAAAGTAAAGTGGCCCGGTGTACCGAGCACTGTTAAGCATTTGCACTCATCATTTAATCATCGCACCTCCTCCTTTGATTGATGCCTAATGAATGCCCGAGGTCTCGGTTTACAAGACGCCCGCTAACTGAGCCTTGCTAATGGGTTTTCTCCCCCCCGTCAGCCGCGGCTCCAGGCACAGACGTCAGCGTTTACACCAGAACTTCAAGACCTTTTATTCCATCCAGATATAACATAGAAAAACAACCCGTCTATACATATTCTGAGCTGTTCTCTCCTCATATAGACAGCTTCACGTTCCGGTTTCAAGTGGGCCCCAAACATAAATCGAAGGTTTCCGCTAATAACATGAAGAAGAACTCAACATCGTCTCTCTGCATGTATACTCTCACCATCACACAGCGCCGCCGCTCACATAACGCGCACTACGCGCTGCGCGTAGAGCACCAAGTCCTGAGGGGGCACCACAAAATAGGCAACTAAAACAATCCTCATAGTTATAATAATTCTAATGGCGATATTATTTCAGTCTATGGCTCGCATTGCTCTGTCGTGCTGGGCGCGCCGACACATCCGCGCTTAGCACAGGTGAGCACACACCTCTTACTAGACGTCTGATGAGTAGACTAGATGTTATGGCTTGGATATCTGCAGAGGGTCGTGGGAACTCAGTTTTTATTTAAGATGCAGCTGCATACAAATATTTGTGTTTCAATTCTTGAACAATCCCCTCCCTCTTATTTTACATCTCAGACTAGAAGAAGAAGAAGGTCTGTAGTCCTCTGCTCTGCAAACTCTGCACTCATCTGGGGAGAAGAGAAGGACAACATTATCTTTCCATCACACACATGGACTACGACAATAACTAAAACATCAACAGACTTTTTTGAAACTCTGATGACCTCGTGATTTCAGGGATTTGTATAAGTTATTGAAGGTAAAATACAATGCATGTATTTCACGTCACATTCGGGGGGACCACACAAAAGGGAGGGGGGGGCAGCTCTTGGAGAGGTTGCTTATCTCCCACAGAGCTGCACATTGTATATTCTCTGGGAATTTAGAGTCTAATTAGCATCTAATTGTTGGAAGGCCTCTCCTCCAGCGGGACGACTTTAAAACATCACTAATCCTCCCATCTCGATTGTTGCTCACCTGAACCTCGCTGTGCACACAATGTCTTTGTTTCATGAGACAACGTGGTTTTCATTGTTAATAAATACAATGTGTGTTTACCTTTAGAGTCAATAGTGATGGATGCTGATGAATGCATTGTTCATATCCATATCAGTGGTTATCTTCACGGTCTCCGTTGGCACATTGCTTTTTAACGTGGAGGTTCTCCCTTTTTTTATTGTTACCACAATTGTTCCTTAATTCATTTGCAACCAAAGATCTTATCATAACCTAAATACTATTATAGTTATTACGGATTTGGTAGGAATCAAGAAAAAGCGTGTTCTTTAGACATCGTTGCCTTTTCTGTAGCGAGGGGTTATTCTTCACTGCGGAGGCTTTTGTAGAGTTGTCGTATTTCAGAAATTTCCTGTTGTAAAACCACGGGGCGGTCCCAACTGAACACACTGGGAAATTAAAACCATTTTTAGGGGAAAGACATCAGAACTCAGACTAAGAAAGTCTAAGTTCCTGAGGACCTCATCAACATCCTGCGCTGCCCTTTAATACTTTGAGATTAGTTCTTCACAGGACATATTTATTTCCTATCATTTCTGCATTTGCTACATGCAGGTCAAGCAGTCGCACACACACACACACACACACACACACACACACACACACACATACCCACACACACACGCACACACATACATTTAATTTAATTAGAGCATGTGCAGCCTCCCTCTCTGCCAGTATTGTCAAGGCGCTCCGGAGTAGCCAACACTATCACTGATTGCTTCCAGATATGATTAGACCATGTGTTTGAGTTGGTCTATGTGTGTTTGTGTGTGTGTGTGTGTGTGTGTGTGTGTGTGTGTGTGTGCGGGAGCTGGGAAGACATCTGATTGTGGTTTTGTTAGTGGTGAGAGCAGAGGTAAGCTGAAGGGTTGAAAAGGATGAGGAGATGATTGGATCTAAGGATACAAGAGAAGAGGACAAGACGGAGGAAGGAGGATGGAGCTGATACATCAATTTGTTGATGGTGTCAATTCTGCTGTAAGAACAGTCGGTTCTAAAATATGGAGAATTCAATTTCATTCAAGAGGGAGATGAAAAGATGTAGTCGTTAGAGTTTAGCCTCGCTTAGCGTGAGGTCTAGGGGAAGGAAAGATTCACTTCTTCCTCCCGGAAACTCAATTCTTTACTCAACAGTGTGCAGTACATCTGGAAACTCTTGAACAATCATCCTTTAAAAAGGGTAATTTTCGCTTTTGTAACATTTCTTTGTGGGCAGAAACTACTTTTATTGTCACATTGTAGCAATATCAAGGGCACATTTTTCACAATTAAATACAATGGTGGAGGATTAATTATTGTGCTCCATATTGTAACGCTCTGTTTCTCCTCTGTCGCCTCTGTCTTAATTGGTTAATTACCTTCACCTGCGCTCAGCCACGCCTCTGTCTCCTTGATTGGTTAATTACCTTCACCTGCCCTCAGCCACGCCTCTGTCTCCTTGATTGGTTAATTACCTTCACCTGCCCTCAGCCACGCCTCTGTCTCCTTGATTGGTTAATTACCTTCACCTGCCCTCAGCCACGCCTCTGTCTCCTTGATTGGTTAATTACCTTCACCTGCGCTCAGCCACGCCTCTGTCTCCTTGATTGGTTAATTACCTTCACCTGCGCTCAGCCACGCCTCTGTCTCCTTGATTGGTTAATTACCTTCACCTGCGCTCAGCCACGCCTCTGTCTCCTTGATTGGTTAATTACCTTCACCTGCCCTCAGCCTCTCCTGTCTCCTTGATTGCATCATGCCGTACACCTGTGTTTCCCCCTATATATTGGGCCAGTCTTCCACTTGTCTCCTGTCTGTTTGTTGTCTTTATCTCAGTCTTGTAATGGCTCTGTTTCGAGGTCTTTGTTACCGTGGTGATTCCTAGTGCTTTTTGTAGTTGCTTTTAAGGCCAGAGTTTTTTTTCAGGCCCAGTCTCTCTTCTCTGAAAGGTGCTGATGGATATGTTCATGAAAAGATTGATTTTAGGGCTAAATAACAACATGTGATGCATCATATAAATGAGTTAGTTGTTCATCGGCATGAATATGTTTTTAATCAAGCTAACTTTCCCCCCTGCTTCCAGTCTTTATGCTAAGCTATGGCCATCCACGTCCGGACTCCTGCAGACCAGAAGCCGATACCTCCTCTCCCTCTCTGGGACAAAGCAAATAAAGATTCCCCTGATGTAAGTTGTCGTCGGCCTCCGTAGCTTCACATTGTCAAACTATTATTATGGGACTTAGTGGAAAGGGGAGATGGCGAGACGATGGGACGGGGGAGGAGGGAGATCCCCCTCAGATCTCATTATAAGTTTGATTTTCAGATGGCCAGGAGGTAAACATGAAAGCTTTGATTCTCCGTGTAATAAGATTAGTGGTTTTAAAGGGAGAAGGGCAGCAAGAGAGGGAGGGGTAGGAAGGCCGAAGGGAAACATGCTGAATGGGAGGGAAGAATGAAGACGTGACCTTTGCATGGGTGAGGTAAGGAGAGAAGGAGGAACCCCATCGAGGAGTGGTGAAAAGAAAGGGGGGAGTGACCCCTACGAAAACAGATTAGTCGACCATGAAGAGGATTACCAGCAATGATAGTCCCCAGAGTCTGTCCCAGCCAATACACACACACACACACACACGTAATGAACACATCAAAAGTGATCAGCATCAGTCCAACCTGTCTGGCGAATGCAAACACACACATAACAACTACATGTGTTCTCCACTAGACAAAACACACACACACACACACACACACACACACACACACACACACACACACACACACACACACACACACACACACCTTGTGCTTTGTGTTTAAATATCACGCGTATGACCAAACGTTCATTTAAAATCGACACTATTCAGATTCTACTGAGAGCAAAACAATTCTATCACGAGAAAAAAAGCCGACTGAGACACAAACACACACACACACACACACACACACACACACACACATACCTACAACTCTGCCAATTTTGCACAACAGCAGAGAAAACAGCTGACTGTCAAAACTAGGTTCAACATGCTGGGCTGACACCTCTGTCTGTGCGTGTGTGTGTGTGTGTGTCTGTGGTTTTGTGTGTCAGTGGCCAAGAATTTTTTTTTTGAGGCACACATCTGACAAGAATTCTTCAGGAAGTTGTGTGAGCGGAAAAGGATTCAACCTATGGACCTATTTCAAGTCTCCTGAGGAAAAGATGGAGACAGGATGGTAGTGACATCCACTTGTGTGTGTTTCCATGTCTGTATAATGTAGATTATGCTAATAATCAAAAGGTCAGATGGGTTTCGGCGCTCTCAGCGCTCACAAATCAATACCCAAATCAAATGATAAAAGACACTAAACCTTTCCTTCTCGCTGACATTTCTCTGCATCCCGCTGGGGGGGAAAGTTTAGACGCCAGGACCCCCCTCAGAGGAGGACGGGGGTCCTCCCCACTCATCCTAAATGAGGGCTCTTTCCTCCACTTTCTCTGCTGTTGGTGGGGGGTGTCGGGCTCCGGGAAGAATGAGGACTTCCTGGGGAGTGCCTTTAAGTGCACGGCTGAGGAGTCGCTCTCACTCTCTCTCTCTCTCACACACTTGTCCTCCATGTCTCTCGCTCATCCTAAATAGGGTCAAGCTCCCAGTGAGACCTGCAGCTTTCAAAGACCCCAAAGAGCCGCTCTCCTCCTCCTGCCCTTTCCTCCCCTCCCTCAACTACCTTTTCTTCTTCCTTTCTTTCCGTTCTCGTCCTTCCTCTATGCTCCTTCATCTTTCCTCCTCTCCACCCTGCAGCTGCCCACCGTATTCTTCCCTCTGTTACCCGAAAGCTGCACTATTTGTATTTTTCTGTCCTTTGCTGCATGATTAGTGCTCGAAGAATTAATAGAATAGAATAGATCAGACAACATCACGTTTTTTAAACGGATGTCTGTGACCTAGACGTCTCATTTATTTATTAATATCTAGATCAGTGTTTTTCAAACTGTGGGTCTGGTGACATGATCCATCTGAGGGATTGCATGATATCAAACAAGACAGGAAATAGGAGGAGATGCACATCGTGGTTACTCTCTCTCTCTTTCTTAACCTCTTAAAATGAAGCCGCTCATAAACGCGTGTGGCCTTCAGGGGTCAGAAGAAAAAGTTGTCTTTTTACCTGCAAATCAAACCACTGCTCACTAGCAAGACTGAAAACGTGAAGTCAAAAGGCTTCTGAACCAACATCTACCTTATTACGGGCCCCAAAAAAAGAAATGACATTCATGAGCCAATGAACCTCGAGCACCTGTCTGACACACACCTTCCTGCCTCTAAGGGCCCTCCCCTCTCTGATAAGTAGCAACATATCCTCCCTCCTTCTTACCAGGCAACCATCTGTCCACGGGGGCAACAGCAGGACGTATATCCACCAGTCACCTTTCCTCTTCCCGAGGTCTTATTGCTCCCGGACGCTCTCTCCCATCAGGATGCTCGGCGTCACATTCGAGTTACATTCCTGCAGAACTCGACGCGTCCGTCTCCGGCGGCGGCCGAATCACGTCTCGTCTACAACTTCCCTCCACTGCCTTCCTCAAGCTGCGGCTTTCCCCCTCCGTGGCGTTCCTCCCATCCCCCCCGAAGGCTTTCGGTGGGCCGGCGTGGCTCTCTCTCTCTCCCCTTTCCGACCCACGCCGGCTTTTATTTAATTTGTCCGTGTAATAGACGTGAATGAACCCCGGGGTTTAGGGCCGCGCGGGCGGAGGGAGGGAGGGGCAGGCCGCTCATCTGCGTGTGTCAAAGGAGAAAACAAGAAGTGCCATTATTTTTTTTATTGGCTTCCCCCCCCTTTTTCTTTTTTTAAAAATTACTTCTAAAGTGTGGTGTCTCATTGTGGGAGCAGAATAACGCTGGACAATGCAGCAGGGGGTGTGGGGGGGGGGGTCTCGTATATCTGACCGTGGCTGGCCCGCACTGGGTAGCCCTGCAGCGTGGCCACTGGGCCCTGGGTTAGCCTCATTATGGGAGGCCCCGGGGAGGCTTTTAGTTCCCATTGTGGCGGCTGTGTCAACAAAGAGGCCGCCGGGAGTTGCCTGGCATGTGGAATGGAGAAAAGGCCCTTTATGCCTTTCTTTTTGGAGAGAGAGAGAGAGAGACGTTATCACAGCGTTATCTCTCTCTCTCTATCTCTCTCTCTCGCGTCCCTCTTCTCCCCGTGAGACCAGTAACAGGCCACTGGTTTGGGCTAACTCACACAAGTCGATATCAGACAATTTGGAGAATACCTTTTTTCATCACATGATGAACTTCATCTTTTCTTATGACATACATACAGACGAGTAGGAAAATAGAACTATTGGTGGTTCTACATATGTTTTTCTCTATTTATTCATTGTGTGGTTGATAAAGCATCAACTGGAACTCACATGGACGATAACGAGGTCATAATGAACAGCGAGAGGAGCCTTTGAGTCTGATGTGTTGCTCGTCTTGTTTGTTTGTTGTGTTTTATTACGCAACATTTGCATTTGCATTCTATCGTTTTCTGAGTTAACATTACTCGAAAACCTGGATCCATGACTAAATACCAGATAATATATATTGTTTATTGTGTTCCATAAAATGTTCTTGATAATTGTGCATAATGAAGGAGACAGAAGAGAGGGAGTAAAATGACTTTACATTAGTACAGTATAATACACATTATAATAGATTATTAAGGAGGTCGGTAATTATTAGAACTGATTTAATACCTGCGTGATAAACCTGGGACTTTAATAACACAAATAACTTGTCAGTATCTGGCAGCTTCAAATGAAAAATGTTGAATATTGGTCTTCAGAACTTGTATTCCTGGATCTTTAATTTGTGAAACTGACAACTGTTGCTCATCATCCCCTTGCTTCCATGTTTTAGAGCAACACACGCACACACACACACACACACACACACACACACACACACACACACACACACGCAATGGATTAGTTTGTCAATATCACTGTCGGCCCATTCATTCATCTAACTCCACCTGGGAAAGAGAAAGACATGTGTGTTTACTCTAGATTCTATTCACACACACACACACACACACACACACACACACACACACACACACACACACACAATTACGCTTGTCTCGTGGCTGCGATGGGGCAACTTTGAGAAAGCTGAACAAATAGTTGCATCCAAACACACACACGTGTGTGTACGTATGCAAATATACACGCGCAGAATAGCAGCACCTAAACCAACAGGCCCGCAGCACACGCCGAGCAGCTCTCATTACCAGTTAGCACAATGAGCTGTCACACACACACACGCACACACACATGCACACACGCACATGCACACAGAAGAGCCACACAGTCAAGATATCCTTACACACACACACACACACACACGCACTCACCAACCCACTCGCTCTCCACCGGTGTCCTTCTCGATAATGACATTCATATCTGTACATTTTATTTTCATTTTTTAACTGCAGATGTGTAGTATTCACCCAGAGGAGAGGGGTGTACGGGAGGCTGGTGGACAGCTCTGGGTTGCACTTTGTTTACCGCATCAGCAGTTTGGTGCCTATTGTTGTGGGACATAGTTAAAGCTCCGAGAGCAACGGGTCAGCATAGAAGGGCCCAGAAAGGAGCAGCAGCCTGGTGGTCGACTCCATGGGTCAGGAAAAAAACTCAAACTACACATATCTACATTTTAATGGCATTTTATATGAAGTGTATGACTTTTCTGTGGGTGACGTTTGAGTGCGTCGATTAGTTCTCAGTCAAATCTCTCATGGATTTAGATATAGAAACATCTCTGAATGGGCCATGTTCAATATTTCATTATTTCTTTGATATTCAAGTGTGATTTTTGTCTGATAAAAGAAAAGATCAGACGTCTGCTGTCTCACCATCGAGTTTCTATTGCACGTCTATTTTATTAACTTCACCCTCACATTGAGTCACTTCTCTCAGCGGTGATTCCTGAACAGCATTAAAATGGACTAAATCCTTAAAAAAATCTGTTCTTCATCACATGTTTAAGGCATGTTGCCAATTCTCAATGTACAGTACAAGCATCCCATAGTCCCAACATACACACACCATTACATTGATATAGATGCTTTGCTCTTCTCCTCCCCGACCCCCCCCCCCCCCCCCCCGAAACAATTTCCTCTCCGCGGTCATTACAGGGCCTTATTACCTTGTGTACACACTTCACATATGTGTGTGTTCGTGCGCACAATCCCCGGCTGATGACGAGCCCCTCGGGCGAACCCGCTGACCCTCATCAGAGCTACAAAGAGGCCGATAAGACGGAGGGGTTGCTTCGGGTGACGAGATAAAAGCAGTGACACAACGGCGATGGAGGGATCAAGAGTGTGTGTGCGTGTGTGGGGTGTGTGTGTGTGGGGGGGTGATGGCATTTAACATGGATTGACTGTATCCAGCTTGGAAATGAAGGCGACTGCGAGTCAGTACATTAAAGGTACTGCTTTAAAAAAAGAAAATACAAATACTCTAGATATCCTGACTCCTCTCCTCCCTTCAAGCATGATGTTTTGAGATGTGACATCATGTGATTTTCTTGCCTCTTTTCATGCATCATCCGACTCTCTGCACACACCTTCCTTCTACTTGTGTGTGTGTGTGTGTGTGTGTGTGTGCGTGTGTGTCAGGTAGACGCCACGCGGCTCAGCCGGTCGAAACCGGACTGATGGCCGGGATAAGAGCAAGAGAACGGCCGCGTCCATCATTCTGTCTGTCTTCAGCACGAAGAACATGCATTGTCGCCTCATCGTTGTGCTGTCAGCAGTCACACACACACACACGCACGCGCCCACACACACACACACGCACACACACTGATAGGATGTCCATTACGCTTCTTTCAGTCCGACAGACAACATAAGGGTGTTTTTTAAAATCACACACACACTAGTAGATTACATATCTGTACTGAACCATGGACCCGCTGAATGGATCCATTATATTCTCGTCTTGTTTGACGGCGTGCTTCTTGCTCGCCAGTCGGAGATCATTAGGACCTCAGCTCAGTCCTTCCTGTCAGCCGTCCGCTCGGCAGTTACCTGGGTTTCTGTCCTCGTTTCCCCATCACACTCCGCTTCCATCTTTCTCCCTCATCGGGTCTTCTTATATCTCCGTCTTATGCGGTCATTTATATATATTTATACTGTATTTATACTGTATACTCTAACCTTCATAATCAACACATTCCATTAAGAGCCAACTACTCGCTTCCCACTAAACACTTTTAAAACATCTCACAAAAACATACACTTACATTCTTTTAGAAGTTATTTCTTCAAACAAGAGTCTATTGTGGACCGAGGACTTGGCGCTCCATGTGTGT
>CM070103.1:4667310-4917310 GCA_036178185.1 Liparis tanakae | reverse complement strand
CACGAGTGAATGCAGACAGCATTGATTGAGGTTGTGATGGAGATTGTGTGTGTGTGTGTGTGTGTGTGCGTGTACATGTGTGCATGTGTGCGCGTGTATGTGTGTGTGTACAGTATGACACAAAGCACTTCTCCAGAAGTCAACCAGATCAGGTTTTCAGACTCATCATTTACTGCAGAAAAAATTCAAATAAAAATTACGTTTTAGCTTTTAATGTATTATTATTATTATTATTATTATTATTATTATTATTATTATTATTATTATATAGTTAGAACCAAGTATTTGTTCAGTGGGACACATCTGTGTATTATTAGTCCAACAATCACACAAAATACCATGAGCTCCATCATGTGCACCAATCCTTGCTAAGCCTCACATTTCTCACACACACACACACACACACACACACACACACACACACACACACACACACACACACACACACACACAAGAATCTCCACTGAGGTTTGGTGTAGTGGCTTCATATGAAAGGGTCACAAAAAGTAGATTAAACTGTTTTAATTCGTCAGATTACATAAATCCTTTTAGTGACATTTGTCCCTCATGGGTATCCATAGCTTCCGGATGACTTGTATTAATAACACAACGTTTGGACGTGGGCGCCAGACCTTTAAATGACAAGAAGTATGAAGACACGCCGCTTTCCTCCACCGTGCGACGCTTCATGATGTTTCCATAAAACAACTCCCCAAAAAATAAAGTGTAAAGCGGCGCAAGCGACACATTTGGACAGAGAGAGAGAGACAACAAGGGGCGAGAGAGCGCCAGTCACAGGGGAAAGGGCCACGATGATATAGTCTTCAGGTCCCTCGTATTCACACCGCTCACCTCTCGCGATTCAGATACCCGGGAGCTCTTTTGACGACGACTCGGAGCTGAATGTGTGTTATTACAGGTATTACGTGAAATTGCCCGTGTTAGATGAAGGGGATTACGGCGCTTTTGGGTCAATACTTCCTCTGAGGCGGCTGGAGCTGAGGAGCGATTAGGCTTTTGTCTGTCAATCCGACTTCATAGAGGTGGTTATCACACACACACACACACACACACACACACAAGCAGATACCACGACACCCCCTGTCACACACACTCGTGCAGACGGCGATTATGGCGGCAGGTGTAGGGGTCCCTTCAGCGTGAGACGTGTCAGATCTCCCGTGTGTGCCGATCACATGATCACGAGATGGGCCTACAGGTGTTAGACATACTCTTTACACACACCTCTCTGAATTCACGTGTTGTTGTAAAGCATTTTTATTAATGAAATAATTTTAGTACACGTTCCATTTCCATATGCGACGCAGAAGGCTTGAATTGAGTTCTCAGATACTTCATTTTAAATGTGCAAGCTGCTTATTAGCATTTCCCTTTTTTCCTCCGATGATTTTTGAGATATGGCACTCCTCAGAGGGTGATACGTGCTTTCAAAGGGGGGAAGCCTTCGCCTCGCTCATTTTTGAGGCGTTGGTAATTATTATGAAGGAACAAGATCACCGTTAAAGACGTGTTATGTCCGCGGGCTGGAGTGGCTCTTAATGGGGCCCCTGGGTGTAAAGGGCCCCGCGTAGAGTACACTTTATTCGTTGTATTGCAAGTTTAGTTTAATTCTATTCTATTATAAATAATTGCAGGAACAAAACAACCTGTTCCGTTATTAGACTTTTATTATGGGACTCGAGCCTGAAGACTTTTTCTTAATTGAATTTAGTGAATACGGTGGAAAAGAAGCTTTCCAATAACTAGGAGGTCTATTATCTGTGTGCAGGGACCCAACAGCATGCTGAGGATGTGAAAGGCCAGTATAGGGAATCCTCTTTATGTTTATTATTAGTATTGCATCCAAGTATTTTATTTTTCTTGCGTTTTCTAGTTATCACTTATTTCCACCTCGGTAAAGTTTGTATTTTCTCCGTGTGATTTGACTGCATTTAACACATTTAAAAAATATTGTGAAACAATTTAATAATTCATGAATAATCTCTCTGACATAATACAGACCCCCCTCCTACGAGGGTCTCGAGCGTCGACAATGATTTCTCAAAAAGGTATTAGAATGAATGTGATAATGAGTTATTGCTCTTGTAAAATACAACCCAATCTTTTTTATTTTTCTTTTGGGATGAATTCTATTAATGCACTTTTAGCGAGTATCTCTTGTATTAATCCAGCGGCAGCCGGAGCAGAGTGATGTTATTAGGGGGCCTCGTCAGGCTCAGCTCACAGCGTATGGTGATTTCCACTTTTGTGTGGGTTAATGAAAAAAAAAGAGAAAAAAACCTCCTGAAAAAACCCTGAGCCTAATGGGATTTGGTGATAAGAAATTACCAGCGCCAGGTCCTTCTCTTTTGTCTCTAGCTGGGAGTTCAATGGCTCAGCCAATAAGAGAGCTCAGGGCCACGGTTACCGTAGAGACGAGAGAACACAGGCCACGGCGTCGCCATGGTAAACAGGGGAGCTGTTTGTCAAAGTTCTTTTGAGACGCACACACACACACATGCACGCACACCACATGCACTCACACACACACACATGCTCACACACTGTACGTACACAAGCGTTGTTTTTTTTCTTCTTAAAACTTGATAGTTTTATTTATTACTAATGCAAGAAGATATCGAGGCAAAAAAATAAAATGTCTCTCATGACAGGAGGGAATTTCCCACAATGCACCAGGGCAGCAGACAGGAAATTCTCCATTTATTATAAGACAAAGGAATTGTACCAAACTCTCTTTTTATATTATTTATATCACCAGCAACTCTGACGGACGTGGACTAATGGTGTATCGATATTTAGACACATTATTCACTCACAATTCAATCAATCAAAACACTGATTGGCAGTTTTAGGATCTGGAAATGCTCCAATACACGTGTATTAATTATTTTTAAGTAGCATTTATATTTTTCACTCGGTTTAGGAAAATCAACTCAGAGAGGCAAAAACATACGTTCATTATTAGAAATAGATCAGAGAGCATGAAACCACATCTAATGCATAACGGTACATCCATATACACGTATTAAATGGCATTTCAATCAAGTATCTTTTTGTGTGATTAGTTTATAGATTGGCAAAATCTTCTCCACATTACAGGTATTTAATTACCATTTCTATTTCCCACGTTTGACCACATAGCGTGGTCAGGAGAAACCCCGCGTCTGTTCGTCTTCTCCTCCCTGATTCCTGTGGTGATTGCAGCCCGTGTGCTTTTTTTTTTTCTTCCTCTCTCTTCTTTTTAACTCGGAGGCCACAGAGCCGAGCTGAACGACACAATGACAACAATGGGAGAGAGCCGACCCGGGGAAAATGGGAGAGAGAGAGAGAGAGAGAGAGAGAGAGAGAGAGAGAGAGAGAGAGAGAGACTCCTTGGCTCGCCTGTTCCTGCAGTGCGTCAGCTCTATGGCGGAGGGGAAAACAAGCAAATTACAGACTACTGCCACAAACACAGTGGCCTTGTCAACTCAAGCTGCCAGTAAGGATTTCCTGAATTACCGGTAGTGCGCCGGGAGGGCCGCCCTATAGCTTATCTGCCACTCTGGCAAAGAGACTGAGGCTGCACTTCCCTCCGTGAAGGTTAGACGTGGACATGGAGCCAACATCATGCTTTTCTCCAAAAAGCCGATATCATCCGGCCGCTGTCTGGAACAACGCTATCAGAGCTGATTACACCTAGCTGCAGCGTAACACACATCTATTTATACACGCTATCAGTACAGTTTCAAACTGCTTGTAGTTTGATGCCATGCTGCCATTTTATGTTATTTAAAACTTGCGTTATACCTATAAATAGTCAGATATACTGAATATACACTCTGCCTGGTTACACACCGTCCTGTTATCTATGGCAATGAGACTTTAAAGCAGGTGACAACCCCATAAAATGAAGTAAATTAAAACTATTATACAAAATGAGCTCCATGCAAATACGTCTTTCTCTTGAATGCATAATAATCCAAACACTTTTTTTTTATTATAGCAGACTGAAAGTGACTTTAGTAAACTACGAAGTTTGATCTTCAGAAAGTCATGTTGACTTTCCAGACCTCGGCGTTAAAAATCCCAGAATGAATGTCTTTCCAGGGGAATAATGACTCTAATTTCCTGTGTCATTATATTATGGTCTGTTGCTTCAACAGTAAACAACGGCGGACAGCAAAACGGACAAAAGCTTGAATTTATGTCACCGAACAATAACTATTAAAAACTGAATAATGCCGCTGCTGCAGCATCAGAGGGAGTGAACGCTGGTAATTTCTCATTGTAGGAAAGATGACGAGACATGAACGGCCCTTGTAAATGTAATGATCGCGCGCACACACACACACACACACACACACACGCACACAGTAATGACATTTAAATGGCTCATTTGAAGATAAAAGGCCCGCTGACATCAAATGGATCCTTCTTATCATAATAGCAAACAACTAACAAGAAACGAAGCAGCACAAAAAGACATGCCTCATATTTGTCCCCATGAATACAAAAACTATGCAAACAAATATTGTTAACAAGCAGCGATCTAAACCGTCTACGGACACATTGTGCGAGGGTTTGCCAATTTACGCTTCACCAATAGCTGAAGGAAATTAGCGTGCGTTACGAACGATTTTCAATTAATTTCCTTAAATAAGCGTGACGGAACACGCTGTTGTGTTATTAAGCATGGATTTTGTCACCAAACAAAGATCCAGATTTGAAAAGGATATTTTTGAAGCTTCGGATTTTGTTTAGAATGTAATTCGAATGAACCGGAACATCATGAAAGGCCATTTGCAACTATTTAATTAACGCTTATGAGGCGTTTACGGGACTTGCTAAAGGGTGGGAATCACAAGTTTCCTCACTATAGAATATCACATACCATATTTTCTCATGTTACAATAACATTTTGATTTGATTGAGGGGACTGCGATCAATATGTCCTTTTACACACAATTGGTTACATTTAAATAAACTCACAAAAAGAAGTATGTAAGTTCACACTATTATGACTGGGCTCTGCAGGAAGGAGGGAACACTCAGCATCGGTGCTTCATTGATCATTGAATCAATAAATATATCCATCGATGAATTGTTACATCGATTGATAGATCCATTTTTTGACTACCAAAATAAAAGACCTGATTTGTTCCACTACACAAATAATATGAAAACGCTAAGAAAAAAAGGATTAAATCCACGACATTACATCAGTGCTAAAAATGATGAAAAGCTGTTATTTGTATAAACCTTCGATTCAATCAAGTGTTCTCGGTTAAATGCTGACTTTGACATTTCCTGAGCGACCTGCAGAAGTTCACTAGTATGGAGAAGAATGCAGAGACACGGATATGCACAGAGGATCTTCATCAAGGCCAATCAAACGCTTTCATTAGGTTTGGTTCCCTCACACAAAAAAAAACTTTTCATGCTCTGCTCCTTTTCATTCATCTTCCTCATCAAGCTCATCATCATCCTTTGTTTTCCTTTTCCGTCTCCTCCTCCTCCTCCTCCTCCTCCTCCTCACTGGAGGCTCTACCTGTGATAGCCAAGTCATTTCCTCCTATTACCATGCAGTACATTAGTCTCTGCCTGCACTATTTACACAAGTTAGTAGTCCAACCACACCATTTACAGAGGATCATTACAGCATGTGGTGTCCCGGTACACCACGAAGTGATAGCTTGAATGCATTATCCCGTGTGTGTGTGTGTGTGTGTGAGAGAGAGAGAGAGAGAGAAAAGAGGAGGAGGGGAGAGCGAGAGAGAGAAAGAGAGAGAGATCAAGGCAAGATCTCACAATAGATCCTTTTGAAAACCCGGCTCGAGATATATGATACGATTTTTTTTTTTTTTTTTGGAGTACCAATTACACCACCACTACCTTAAGTGGCATTCCAACCATTACATTTTGATACATTATGCAGATGGTTTCATATATTATACCAGGATCTTCTTTAAGATGTTCGGCAGCTGACAGCCAGGCTTCAAAGTGCTGCAGGCAATTTGATGAAATTATCAACCCTCCTGCATTTGGCTGCTGCACGTTTTTTCCTGCCTGGGAGTGAACACACATTAAATGGGAGCATTCCCCTTCCCGCCTGACACTATCTTAACACCGTTTACTGGTAACAACGTAATATCCAGCTATCTAATATGATACGGGTCGACAGCTGCTGCTTGACACGGCGTCCCGAGGATGTAAAGTGCTGGTCTGGTTCACCTTGTTTGGAGTATATTTACAGGACGCGCTCCTATGTGACCTTCAGGGGAGTCATCGGTCACACGGCCTTTTTTTAGGGACTCAAAGCCGAGCTTGCTGTCGCGTGTCAATTCAGAATGTGGACGTTGGCTCACGTGTTTACTGTCTAGCTTTTATTACTGGAAGTTTTTGATTATTTGCATTAAGCTTGTGTGGGAATGCAGCATCCAGAACATTCTACCTGCAACAAACTGCATGAATCAGAAGTAAAAAGTTAAATTTCGCTTGTTTAATTTACAAGTTTACATCTATATCCCCGTAATTAATAAATAGATTAAAAGTGAAGAAAGGGAAGTGGGGTGGGGGGTGACTGTTTCGACGATTTTTCATAAAACATTTGTAAAAATGTTGTGGCGTTGTGTGTGTGTGTGTGTGTGTGTGTGCATGTGCACGTGTGTGTGCGTGTGCATTAGATTAATGTGCAGATGTGTGTGTGTGCCTACATCTCTAATGACTTCCCTGAGGGCTTCCCTGTCTTAAAGGGTCGGTATAGACCCAACACACACACACACACACACACACACACACACACACGTGCACACGCACACACACACGTGCTGTCATACACTAAATGGTCTCCCATGGCAGTATCAGTAAGACATTGTCAGGCCACACAAAAGGCCTTATCTTCATTTCTCCTTTCAGACCGGGTGATTGGCCGAGAGAAATGAGCAGAAAAGGCCATGTCCTCACCCGAGGCACCACAAATGTCACCCACCTTCCTATCTCCGTACAGCCAGCGTGTGTGTGTGTGTGTGTAAGTGATGGGAGATCTACAACGTGTATCTGTCGGCCCAGGCTGCAGAGGCCTGTAACTGCGTCACAATCATGTCCACGTACACCTGTTATAATGTATACCACGACCTCAAGGCTTGCAACTCTCTTGTGTGCTGCCATTTAATGTCAACAAAGTAATCATCTAAAATACAGCAACAAGTGGTTTTCACACACGTCTGTGTGTGGTGTGTGTGTAGAGTAACAACAACACGCCTCTCACACACAGAGTGAAATCCATTATCGTGAATAGAGGGCAAAACTGAATATAATGCAGCATTCTGAATAAAAAGAAGAACAAAGACTTATTGTCCTGAACAGATTTGTCAGTATTTCTGATACAGTGCATATATATATATATATATATATATATATATATATATATATATATATATATATATATATATATATATATATATATATATATATATATGCACTGAATCTGCTCACATTCAAATCATATTCCTATATTCAGTGGTTTAGGATGCTTTGACATGCACGTTGGAGATTTCGGCCTTGCATAAAAATAACTGGTTTAACTCGATGAAACCTTCAACACCAAACAATCCTAGAGCTCAGTTTTGGGTTCTATATGCAGGGTTGCAAAGTGGGTCAATTGAGCTGGTAAAGTTTGACGAGACCACCAGGAATCTCTCCGAGGTTCACCAGACGAAGATCCCTCAGAACTTTCTTCCCTCTCGTCCGGGTGTGATAATTGTCTGCTGTCCGTCACGTGACCCCCTCCTCCACCGACGCTCTCTCTTCACCAGCTTTCATCCCTAATTGAAGGATCATTTGAGCCTCGGGATAAGGCTGAAGACACTAATCAAGACCTCGTTAAGGGTCGTCACGGGACAATCACCCATAATTCCTCTAATCCGCTGGATATTTAATTAATTAATTAACCAGCAATTAGAGGCCGACCACTGTACAGCTGCCACGCTCACACCAGGCAGACGCTGCTGTGCCATTCATTAGTGTTTGAAGTAATTTTTCAATTATAAATCGGAGTGATGAGTCCCGCTGTGGCCATTGGGAGCCTGCTTAAAGTGCCGGTGCTATCGGCCGCTGTGCACTGGGCCCAGCTCAAACAGGAAGTTGAACCCGTTTCCCTGCCGACCGTTCGGAGCGCGTCACTTTGGTGCAGAAATATGTCAAAAGCTTTCGGATGCAGCCATGCAATCGGATTCATTCGGTTATGTCCTGTTCAGGAAGAATTATCTCATCGCATCGTCATACTAACATGTTAAACTAAACATCTTGCCCAGAACAAAGTGTTGATTATGTTTTGTTCTATCTATACTAATCAAACTAAATCATAGTCATGACATCATCAGGGCTTTAATGACAGGACGAATAACTAACAGTAGCCTCTAAAATGCTGCTTTCAAACAATACTTGAAGAACCATGTGACACAAATGCAATATGCTCAAATAGAAATATTTGAAAAAATTTAGAGCCTTTTAAAAAAAAATGTAAAGGCCCATCCTGGTTGAATCTTTAATATGCAGCCTGGCTGATCACCACAGGGGGGGTCGGTGCACCTGAAAGGACCAGCGGGCCGACACAGGGCCAGAAGCAAACAAGTCCTTTGAGTGTGTGTTACTAATGTCTCTGCAGCAGGTGGGAAATCTATTGCTGCTGTTTTCTAGACGCCGCTCAGCACCAACAATTTAAGAAGAAAAAACAGAGAGAGAGAGAGAGAGAGAGAGAGAGAGGAAGACGGGGAGGGATAAAGAAAGGCTACAGAATCAATTAGTCTTGTTTAGGACGCACACACACACACACACAAAACACACACACACACAACCTCCCATGCAGAGAGGGCCACCCACCGACCGTACGCCATCACAAAGGAGCGAGGAGGGGCGGTGGTTTATCTCCCCTTTTCACTCTCCCTCTACCTCTCTCGCCCACATGTCTCTCTCTCTCTCTCTCTCTCTCTCTCTCTCTCTCTCACTCTCTCTCTTTCTCTCTGTCTGCTTCTTGAAAGTGTGGGCTTCATCCACCCCCCTGTAGAGATCATTCATCCACACAGTGACACACACACAGTGAGTTTTTTTCTCTTCTTCTTCACGCTAATTAGTGCTCAGACCGCCCGCCCAATTATTAACAGCCGTGCCCTAATTAGGACTTATTTAAAGTGCTCGTCAATTAGTCTTTAACATCATTGTCTGTCTGCGGGAGCCGGACCGGTTAACACGCCCTGAACCAGAAGCAGAGCGGAGGGGTTCAGACCCATGATCTGCTGCAGAGCATCATGGGAGACAGACGTACTGTATAGATTTAACACCTTTATACCTCATCATCCTTTCATTTTATTTGAGTAGATTTTATCAATTGAACAAAAAAAAATCACCATTTATGAAATAACATATTTTCAAATGTCCATCTTTTTTTTTTTAAGAGCACTTTAAGGACTTTTTTCTTCCACGCTGGTTTAACAAATTGAGATTATAAAGTTCCCGCTCGTCGACCACGCCGAGATTATTTATTTCACAAAACCCCTTTTAAAAGTGAAATATCCTCCAAAACACAACGTCGAACGTGAGATCGTCGTCTTGTTTTTTGGAAAACTCAACTTTGCTTTTCCACAAGACAAACATGAGAAAGTCCCATTGTTAGACCCCAGGACTGAGAGGCATCACTCAGGCTGACACGCCGGCGCTGCTGATGGAGGACTTGTCACGACGTTCCTCTCAGAATGTTCTCATGGCGGATTCCTCCACGCCTTTTGTCTTTGACGCGTTCGCTGACGTGTGTGCGGTTTCCAGCCGTCTCGCGGATTAATCAAACACCTTTGTTCAATTATTTAGCATTTATGGATTGATAAACTATGAGAACACCCCGTCATCATCCAAAGGAGCAACTTCCAGAACCACAAAGTACTTCTCATCGCCATGATTGTTTATATGAGGAGTTATGAAGAAAAGAAACTACTTTGTGAAGAAAAAACACAATTTTAGCTGTTTTACTTGAAATCATGGAATGATATCAGCCTTAAATTAGACCTATACCAGCAGAAAGTACAACAAAGAGTAAGAAGAGATGCTGATACGCGTGCAATATTAAGATATAAAGCCCAATAAAAGGTTGTGACAAGGTGTACTTTGGGTCTTTTTCAGTGCCGGAATCAAACGAAAATTATTTACATGAAAGTATTAATGTGTTAAAATGATTTATCTGCACCAAGATATTGTAAATAATACACCTTGAGTTTTATTTGATCAAGAAACGGGGAATTTAAAAACATAAACTAATGGGTTTTCATGAAAAACTGGGTTATTTAAAGTAAAAATTACAGCAATTCGAAATATTTAGTTTTTTGGGCATCATTATATAAATATATATACACACATATATATATATATATATATATATGTGTATATATATTTATATAATATATATGTATATATATATATACATATATATATATATGTATATATACATACATATATACATATGTCATAAGGAGACACTTTCTGTTTCACCCATACTACCCTGACATGTGGGGTCGTAGGGAGTGCAACAGATAGCCGTGAACTCTCCTCCCTCCTCCTTCCTCCCTCCCTCCCTCCCTCCCTCCCTCCTTCCTCCTTCCCTCCCTCCACAGACCAGTAATCTGTCTGTCAGTGTGTTGCCAGTGGCTCCCTGTGGGCGGCTGTCTGTTTGAGGCTGTTTTAATTAATTTCCAATCAGCGCAAAGTAAATTCATTAAGCACTCACAGCTTTGTTTGAAGACACTCACACACACACACACAGACACACACAGATGTTCACAAACATGTACTGTACATGCAGCAGTGAGCATTTCCATGAACCTATGAATGTGATATGCATTCAGTGGCACGGCTGCACTTTAATAAATAAACACTGTTTCACAGGAGAAGAGAGGAGCACCTCACCTCACACACACGCCACGCTGTCGGCCTCTAACTTTGAACAGGATGCAAAAGAGAAAAGTGACAATTTAAAATGACGAGGACGTGTAGGAAGTGCTGTAATATTATCTGAAAGCAGTGTACTTAGAGAGGGGGGGATACAGTGCATACAGATTAGACACGGCTTAAAAGAAGAACTCCTCCTGTAGTGTGTTTGTCTGCTTCATGTGAGCTTTTCTCTCTAAACTCCATGTCCGGTTTATATTTTTCTTTATTCTTATCGTGGATGTTCATGCCAGTAATTCTCCAACTTGAATTTGTAACAATCTGATTGCACATTTGCTTTTTTCGATTTGATGTTTTAAAATAAAGTAGCATTTAAATGCTATGGGGGTGTAAAGTGGGCAACACACACACACACACACACACACACACACTCACACACTGGGGTCATTGTTGTTATAATGGTCAGCCTCATCTCTCTCTCTCTCTCTCTCTCTCTCTCTCTTTCTCGCCTTTAACATAGCAGGATTCATCGACATCCAACACTGACACACACACACACACACACACACACACACACACACACACACACACACACAGGGTGTGTATATTTAGCTCGGTGACTCTCTCCTCCAGCCTCGTCCTTAGGTAAAAGTAGGAGAGGAAGAGAGAGAGCGGGAAAACAATGCTGTCAAGAGAGAGAGGAAGAGAGAGTGAAGGGGAGGATGAGGAGGAGGAGGAGGAGGAGGAGGAGGAGGAGGAGGAGAAGAGTCTTCTTAGAAGGCTAGAAGGATTAGTCCTCTCATCTCTCCTGGATCACAATGTTTCCTGGGCTATGTTTGATCTGTGTGTGTGTGTGTGTGTGTGTGTGTGTGTGTGTGTGTGTGTGTGTGTGTACGAGTGAGATGTTTGCTCTGATATTGACGCTGCCTCATCCTGATCCTATTACACGGCAATAAACATCAGCTACCAACATGGGGATTAGCAAGTGAGTGTGTGTGTGTGCGTGTGTGTGTCGCTCACACACACACACCGACACACACACACACACACACACAGATATATACTGTACCACAAAATGAAGCATTTCTTAAAAAACCAGTGACTGTCGGCCATCGCTGTTTTTTTCCTTTTAATCACCAAAACTCACCAGAAAAATTATCTTTTTAAGTGAAGGAAATTGAAAAAATTGAATTGGCTTTTGCATTTGAGATGAGACCAACAAGCCCCTCCGACATGATGACATTTGATTGTCGTGTATTAGTGGAGAGCTCATTGTGCAGAGATGCATTTGAGAGATTCTTGACTTTGCGCTCTCTTCTTCGCATTTCAATTAAATTCAATTACGTTTATTTTATACAGCCCATCATCACAAATAAGGAATTTGCCTCAGCTGAATTCAGATTTACCATGATGTGATTTCTGTAAAATTTCAGATCATAAAGAAACAGCCGGAATAACAATGATCACTCCCGCTGCGTACTGGAAGGAGTTCTCCGTCCTCACCTGGGACTTTCGGAAAGATGAAATGAAAAGACGTGAATTAAATCTTTTTTTATTTTTATTAAAAAGGCAATATTGGCTACAGTATATTTTTAGTTGGTTCATGCTTTCATATTTATCAAAAGAGAAATGGGTCTTTAAATCAATCCATCCATCTCCCCGCTCGACCCTATCCCTCCTTTCCTTCCTTCCTTCCTTCCTTCCTTTCTTTCTTTCTTTCTTTCTTTCTCTCCTCCTTTCTTTTCCTTCCCACCATCCCTCCCTCCTTCTCCCTGTCCACCCCCCATCCTTCCTATCACCTTTCTTTCTTACAGAAAATCTAAAAGGCTGACATGCAAATGGGGCTTATTAAATCCTATTAGGCCGTCTGTCACAAGCCAGCAGAGAGAGGGAGAGAGAGAGAGAGAGAGAGAAGGAGAGAGAGAGAGAGAGTGGAGAGAGAAAGAGAGAAAAGGGAGAGGAGGGGGGCATTGTGATTTGAGGAATGGAGAAACAGAGCGAGATAAACTATAAAAAAGGGATGTTTAGAGAAAAAAAGTGATGAAAAGAGATGCTCTCTTTTTTTTAACTATAAGATGATATTACAAATGCTAAAATAAAAAAATTGGATACAATGTAATTGTTTAATTATTAGATGTAGCTTTCCTGAACGCTCAGTGAGCACATAAATAAGTAGAGCGCAGACCTCCGTCGCCAGGGTTTTACATTTTTATTTAAGGTTTTCTGGGGGGTTTTACCCTTTTTTTTACCCTTTTTTAAAAACATTTTTTATGTTTCTTAAGTTTTTTTAGATGTTTTCTTTGGTTCTTGCTTCTTCTTTCAACCACGTTTCATGAACATCGTACCTGTGGTTTTCCGTAATCCTGCTGACAAGCAGACAAACTAACAAAAAACGTACGAGCAAAGCTGCTCATCAGATGTTTACACCATTGAAGCGTCTCATCTTTAAAAAATCACAAACGTAAACCTTCATGAAGCGTGAAAGTCTGATACATTCGAACAAAATATAAAGCATGTTCACGATGTGTCATTCTGTGCCGAAACACAATGGAATTTCCCTTTCAACATTCATTGTAATTTTTTTTAAACAGGTATGCAAATCCATATCAAGAAATACCTTTTCATATTCGTAGCTGATGGTAAAGAAACTACATTTACTCCAACGAGAGGGGCTGAAACCAATTTATCACGGGGACACATTTCTAATTTCATAATAGTGAGCTGTCGATTATCAAGATAAGTTATGTTTGACATCATAAAGGTGGTAGGAGGGAACAATTTAAGCTGAATTAGTCTTAATTAGATACGTCTGAAGGTAATTAACACACGAGTGGACCTGTGACAGGTTAATGAAGGAGGATGAAGATACTCAAATGACCGCCTGGCCTATTTTTCAAAAAAAGCATTGCAGCAGCCAACGTAAAGTGACATCAGAGCCATCTCTCTGCTCCTAATCATGGCCGCCTTTGTCTTTGCTTGGCCCTGTTGCTGCCGTCGGGCTAAAGTTTTTCACGTGAGCTAAACACTCCATGTAATCTGAATTTGCTCCCGGGCAACATATTACAGGTCATTACTCCTCTCCTCCTTGTTCTGCCTCTCATCCCTCACTTCTCCTCCTCTCTGCCTCTCTTTCTCTTTGATTTTTTTTTTTTTTTTTTAAATGGTGAGACGGAGAGGGAGAAGGCTGCCTTTCTCCTGCCTGTCAATTATCTCCCTGTACGTCTCTCCGTCCGGGCTTAATTGGCGTTGGGGAGACGCGAGCGCCGTCCCAGCGGGCTCAGCCAGAACAATGGAGGCCCGTATAGCTGACCGGCCCTCGGCTCAGCCCAAATTGAATTGGAAATCTTCCATCTTCTCTTTAGCATAACAAAAGGGGTGCAGGGTTTTTAGACAAAAGGCCCGTTTTAATGGAGAAAATCAATCTCGGGGAAGGAAGCGGCGGCATTGTCTCCCGTCAGCCGTACAGGTGTGTCTCGCCCACGCCGGCCTTAATCAGAGGTGGCAGGGGAGAGATCTGGGAGAGCTACATC
Source organism: Liparis tanakae (assembly GCA_036178185.1). Classification (NCBI taxonomy): domain Eukaryota; kingdom Metazoa; phylum Chordata; class Actinopteri; order Perciformes; family Liparidae; genus Liparis; species Liparis tanakae. The sequence goes on along the minus strand of CM070103.1, from coordinate 4,902,848 downwards.
TCTGTCACTGAGGGGAAGAGGAGGAGTCAGACAGAGGAAGAGCAGCGTGTGCTCATGTCTACCCCCACACACACACACACTTAATACTGCAAAGGCTACAGGTTTAGGGCCCCTGTGGACTGGGCCTCGCCACCAAGAACTCTTGTTGAGGCCTCCAGGGCTCCTCACCTGTTGCGCAGTACACGGCCCGCTCATAAAACCTCTCAATAAGAACAAGGTATACATGTGTTAATCCAGGAACCTGTCACATGCTTTCAGATGGAGACGTGGGACTCGCTTAGACGTTCATTCATATTACTTTTGAATCAAGACCATAAAAAACACTCAAGACTTTACTTGGGACGTGTGGTCAAAGGACCTAAAGGACGAGTGACCTGGACTTCTCCTAAAGGACGAGTGACTAGGACTTGTCCTAAAGGACGAGTGACCTGGACTTCTCCTAAAGGACGAGTGACTTGGACTTGTCCTAAAGGACGAGTGACCTGGACTTCTCCTAAAGGACGAGTGACTTGGACTTGTCCCGAGACTGGACTTGGACTTATTAGAACTTGACCCCTCAGGTCTTCGGTTGAGACTCGCAAGGAAAGACCTGTAACCAGACTTGGACTTGCGACCTAAGGGACTTGAGGTGTGAGACAGAATGACTCGAGGCTGGACTTGCTTCAAGATATCTGAGACTTCACAAAGAACTTGGACTCGAGACCAAAGCGACGACCTGGATATGGGGAAGACTTGTGACTTGAAAGAGTTGAGATGTCCCTTGAACCTGCGCCTTTAAGAACATTCTCAAGCACAATACCTGTTGACAAGGGACTCTTTCAGGGCATTTCTTTAGTGACAGCACAACACAGGAATAAGACCCGGTAAAATCATCGGTGTCGAATGCTCCGTGTAAGGGCTTCACTGCTCCTTTATCAGCAGATGATGGCTGAAGGAATCTCTCTCTCTCTCTCTCTCTCTCTCTCTCTCTCTCTCCGCGATACGCTGTGATGTTCAAAGACGGAGACTCCATTGAAAGGAGGGATATAAAAATCCTCACAGCTCAGCTTATTCCCCGTCTTCTCTTCAAGGAGCCAACAAAAACAAAACCCGACGCCAAGACAGAAGATTTGGAGAGACGTGGATTTGGTGGCTGAGATTGTCGCCCGACTACAATGTCGAGGAGATACAAGCGAACACGGCGGATCGCCCGGAGCAGGAGAGGAAGCCGCGGATTACAGCGGCAGAGAGCTTACGGTCCTCGCCGAGGCTCACATGTGCACACGCGGGATTATTATCACTCGCGGTGAGAAATCAAATCGGCCAATCCCCCCCCCCCCCAAAAAAAAAAGCTTTTGTCGGAATAGTCGCATTAAAAACACACGCTGACCAAAGAAAATGCCACGGAAAGAAGGAAATAAGCACATTTTAGCATGAAGCAGGGGAGTGAGTGGTGAATTCTGCATTCCCCACATGATGGATTGTCTGTATGTGCTGCAGCCTGAACTGAAATGAACTTTGACGAAGTGAAAAGAGTAAAAATTATAGAAAAGACATTGAGGAAGCCACCTGTCAATCTCAAGGTCGCCAGTAAACTCATGTTTACAATGTTTACTTATGTAAATAATATATATAGATAAGTATTTTTCTCATAGACTCATACAATCAGGCGTCTAATGCTCGTTCAAGGGAGGTCAGCCTTGGCTCCGTCTTGTGATCCGTGATATAATAACCTATTATATAAGAGTCAGTGGTGTACATTTAAATGTTCAAGCGTTCCCGGATGACCTATTCAATAGCTCCAACCTGAAGGTCATGATATGACAGTAAAGTATCCGGCACTAGATTATCCCCTCAAAAGCTTCATTGATGTCAGTCGAGGCAGCGAGAGGCAAAACAATAAAAGAATGCCTTTGTGGTTTATCAGCAACAGTTTCACACGAAGATGGGAAAAAAGAGCCAAACTGCCCAAAAGGACAAATCTAAAATTGAATAAAAGTAAATGAACCACAGCAGTTTTCCTCATTTGAATGCAGGCACACGTTAGATGTAGAACTTTATTTATGGGTCAGTGGGCAGCAGGTCCGTCTTTCAATCAGGGGGTTGGAGGTTCAATCCCCGCCCTAGTCGATGTGTCCTTGAGCAAGACGCTTAATCCTGAGTTGCTCCCTGTAGCTGCGTCTACGGTGTGTGAATGTAACAGGATCGTAAGTCGCTTTGGATAAAAGTGTCAGCTAAATGTAATGTAATTTAAAATATGGATTACTACAACATCCAGTTCAGCCTAACTCAAAAATCCATGTAAAAACATGTCTTTTGTTGCATTAACTTGGACGATGATGTCATACCTTTTTGCATTTAAGTGTTTCTGTGTGTACCCTTAAATTATTTAATTGTCCAAACTTTATGTTTTGAATGAGGCCTAATCTGCCACAGCTAACTGACACCTCTCTCTCTCTCTCTCTCTCTCTGTGTGTGTCGGTGTCTCTCTGCCAGTCTGTCAGTGCTGTTAAGCAGTAGTCTATCCGGTCTGGGTGTTTTGATAAGGTGAGTGTTTCTGTTTATCTGCGCGCTGCCAGCTCCACCCATTACCATGAGAATGGGTTAAGCCCTCTGCTAATCCGCCGTGTCTCCGCTGTAATAAACGTCTTCATCCACACACTCTGCGGCGAAAGACGGGACGGCAACACGCGGCGGCCAACGAGGACGAGGCAGCGACACGCGTCACAGCTTCGCTACCAAGCGCTCACGTTCAGGTGTAAAATCTATTGTTGTCTCCATCGACAACGACGGGAAGCGGTAACAATGAGGTTTCAATATTTTGGTTGACGTCTCTGTCTGGGTATAACTTGTGTTATTGAGACGGTTAAAAAAAGATGACTTTTTATTTTTATTATTTAAATATTACATACAAATATTCTTTAAAAGTCAGACTCAAGAGTTGCGTCACGGCTGGGTGTCACGTAAATTAATTTTATTTAAACAAATATTTTTTTATTTTTTTAAAACCCATGTGGTGGATGTGAGTTTAACAAAAACAGAGATCAGACCATGTCTGGAGGCCGAGGACGCGAAAGACAATTATGAATACTTTTGTTGCATTTTTTATATCTTGAGCAACTCCTTCCTCTAGATTTAAAACATAGTAAAAGTAAATAAAGAGCTGTAAAAACTAGATTGCCGTCTAACATTTGAGATATGCGTGACTTGTGCTTCATACATCCAAAGGTATCCTGTGCACCTGGCTGTCATAAACCTTTTGAGCATATGATAATGGTTGTCTAAATGTAATTTAACGCTGTAGATAGATAGTATGCCATCATTACATTATCTCATAAATGCAGCTTTCTTCTAATTTAATCCTCTATTAAACCCTTGTTTCATCTTAACTTTACAACGTACACTCCAGATTGTCACGTAGGGTGTTTCATACACACAATTAGGCCTATTACATGTTTGCGCTCTGTCAGTCACAGCAGATTACAGGAGAGCTCAGACATTTATTCTAATGAAATGTCACAGATGTAATTGTGATTTATTGGATTCAAATAAAGTGTTTAAGGATCAGCAGTGCAGCAAACATTTTCTTTTCTCTCTCCGCTCTGTTAGTTTTTCAATGAGCCGTTCTCACTCTGCCCGCCCCCCCCCCTCTCTCTCTCCCTTGGGACTCACCCCTGTCACCCAGAGTTTTCCCCACACAAAGCAGTCCATTAAAAAGCCTTTAGCAAGGCCATTCACTCGGAGTCCGCTTTCCCAGAGATGAGGATTGGGTTTAGGGTGAAGGTTGGAGTGTGTGTGTGTGTGGGGGTGGGGGTGGGGAGGGTGGCGGGGGGGGGGGGGGGGGTTGTGTTGCGATTCATCATGTAAGGTCTAGGCCTTTGGACCCTCTGGTACAATTCCTTATAATCCCACATAATCCTATACAAATGAATGTAATGATGATGTGAATACTACACCCTGTATATTTGTCTTTCCTCATTCATGAATCAACACCTCCCCCTACACTGAGCACCATATCTCAAAAGTATCAGAAAGATGAGGTATTGATCACAGATTAAAGGTAATAACTTATAACTTATTCAACACATTTTCCACTATGGATGAGAGAAATTGTTAAAACAAGAACATTATCTAAGGTACATTTCAACAACATAGCACCTCTCTATCTAGAGAAACCCGAATTGATGCTGCACATCTGAGTGTCGAGAGGTCGAAGGTCACGGAGGTTTCAATCTGAAGATCAACCAGAGAGCAATTCTGAGAAAAGGATACTTCGCTAATAGCAAAGGCCAGAGCGATGGAACAGAAGATCTCCAAACCCCCACAGTTAGCCTCTGCACTTTCCTGTTTGAAGAAGATGAAGGGAGCCGTGGTCGAGGAAGGTGAGATGGCAAACCTCTTCAACACCTTTGATGCTCGAACCGGCAGCGGGAGATCAGAGACGGGCGGATGGAGAAAGGGAATGGGGAGAAAAGCAACGGCATATTGCAGAGAGACGGGAGAGAAAGGAAACGGAGATGGAAGAGCGAGAGGGTAAACGTACTCCAGCGAGACGAAGATCCGCGGCAGCCGCCACGTCCGCGTCAGAGATACCGCCGCCTTCCTGCGGTAAGTGCACCGCTATCGGGGTCCGTCAAAGCGGGGCATTTAGTCAGGTGGTGTGCGATATGCTCATTCAAAAAACATGAAAGATACATAATAGCAAAGCTCTCAATGCTCACTTATGGAAAAAATATTTTTAAAATGTTCAGGTAAGATGTGAACCTTCCATCACAAAAAAAAACACACACACAGTTCACTACAAGCACACACACACACACACACACACACACACACACACCTGTTTGCCGAGGGATGAGAGATGGATGGGCAAATATCGAGCTGTGACAGAGTAAACAATGCCCTGGTAACCAGATGGCTGGACGACACACAAACACACACACACACACACACACACACACACACACACTTGACACTGTCTGTCAAATCTCAACAGCTTGTGACTCAAAGGAAAAATACTGTAGGCGGTGCCACAGAATGAAAGGCTTGTTTTAAAGCAGAAGATATCCTCAACTCAGTTATCACCGTCTCTTTCCAGGTAAATTCAACACTATCTTCTTCCTTCCCTCCATCCATTCATCTCCTTCTCTCTTTGTTCATCCCTCCTTTCCCTACCGAGGGGACACAAACCCACGTGCTTGAGATGGAGCCACGGCTTCAGGACCACGGGCAGCTCCCTCGGTGCTGACGCCTCGGCGTCTCAGCTTCAGCACCACGGTCAGCGGCGGCTCGACTTCCTCTTTTTTTTAGGAAAGGTTTTCTGCCCATATCCAGGTGCTAAAGATGCTCTGGCGTCGTGACCCCCCCCCCCTCCCCCCTTTCAGGATCGTGGACCATGCCTACTACAAACTATTCACACTGTCATATTCATTGATTGTGTTTATGTAACTCTGTAACGCTTCCTTCTGGTCACATGACATCTATTGTTCTGTCCATCCTGGAGAGGGGTCCTCCTCTGTTGCTCTCCTGAAGCTTTCTTCACCCCCTGAAAGGGTATTTTCTATTTTTGGGGGAGTTTTTTCCTGATCCCATGTGAGGTCAAAGGTCAGGGATGTCATATGTGTACAGATTGTAAAGGGAAACTCGTAATTTGTGTTATTGGGCTAAACCAAATGAAGTGAATTGAATTGACATGCACATGTAACTGCAGTACGACCGTGAAGAAATCATAACAGAGCCTAAAGTTTAGGGGAAGTCTGTGTGTTAAATGCAGGCTTTATTTGAGCGTGTTCTCTGTGCTGCCTGCATCTACAGATGGGCGACACGTAAAATAAGAATCAACATAAAGAGTTTTAGTAAAGCGTTGACTCTGCAGCTTCAAAGCTACACGTATTCAGGATTTTAAACAGAGACTGGGTGTAAAGGACTCCTAAGATCCTAAGTTTCACTTTGAACACAGACTAACTTTAATAAAATATGTTTGCATGTGATCCAAATCAAGCCGATTTCCTTTGATTTCGGTAATGGGCAAAACAAGGTGGCTTTAGACCCAACACACACACACACTGAGAAACAGATCCTGTAACGCTCTGCCACACACACACAAAGACACACACACACGCACACACACACACACCTGTCAGCTGTTACATATGCTGAGCATTTATCTTCCATAGGTCAGAGCTCCAGCCCCGTCACATGTCATATAGAGTGCCGGCTAATAGACCCATGATTACAGAGCACATCACTCCATCGCCCGCTGTCTATCAGTCCTAAACCTCTCAGCCCTCACTCTTCAAATCATTAGGAATCGAAAGCTCCGGGGTCACCGGGCTGATAGTTTGGACTGGAGCTGCAAATGTCAAAACCTTAGCGAGACACACCGAGGGAATAGTCAGGCACTTTGTAAATAGGCCTATTTGCGTTCTTTCTTAAGAGTCCAAGCTCGGCCAACCAGCTGCTGCAGGAGACCGTATATTTATCTGTGATGTGAGGGATATATCTGGCCTCTCTTTTTCTTTAATGGTTAAGTAATTTACTGAACCTTTATAGATTGGTTCAAAGCTAGTTTGCCAATTAATTGACCACTTAATTTCTGTATATATATATATATATATATATATATATATATATATAATATGAGCGCACGCAGCTCACAGGGCCCTTCAGGTACAGCGTTGTGGTTTATGGCGACCATATAAGGCTCTATATGAGAGATGGGTTATCAATATGAAATACAGCAAGCTGTGGTTATCTAAATACAAAACAACGACATCCTTTGAAGCTCAGCACACACACACACGTGCACGTGCACACTCAGGATTACCATATGTGTGTGAGGAATAACCTGTATAATAGGTGTCACATTAGCAAGACAACAAATCAAACCGTCCTTCATTTCCCAGGCCTCTCCTCATGCGCCGCAGCTGTAGGCCTCTCTTTGTTGTCAGAGGGGGGGGGAGTTTTCTAATTAATATGATAAATAAGATGGCGGGTTCGACTCCCCGATGCTTTTTAATTGGAGGAAGCCTTGAATGGCACGCGGGCAGAGGCAGAGATTAGCGGGTTATTTGTGAGTGGGGTTTTTTTGTATGAGGAGAGGAGAGAGAGAGAACTTCTATCCTCGCAGTGATTTCCTGTCTCATTGTGATGCTGACTCGATGCTCGTGACTCACACAGCGGGGGGCGAGAGACAGCTGACAGTCGGGGTTTCATGAGCCGGCGTGTTCGCGCTTCCTGGCGATAAAAAATACGCATTCACGCGCTGTAGTTTCCGTTTCCCCCGATCGGCTTCAATAACACGCAAAGCCATTTTTGGGACCATCTGCCTTTGGAGCGCCCGCCAGCACGAAATGTGAATATTTACCAGAAACATCGCAAAAAAGTAAAAACCCAGAAACTTAAACCGTAAGCCTCTTTTATTTTGAAAAAAAGAAGAATTTTAACCAAAAAAAGGAAATCAGCACGGCTAAATGTTTGATAATGAACTTTGCTTATGTTTCCACTGTGTTTTGCGTGTGTGTGTGTGTGTGTGTGTGTGTGTGCAACCTTCATGGTGTACGCACCACCTACGGAAAACAACAAGAAAATTGGTCGAATATCTGACAGCTTTGCCTCAAGCATCTGCGTATCACCAGCCCACTTCTCCTCAACACACACACACACACACACACACACACACACACACTCTACTCTGATCTCCTCAGCTAATCCTGCTCCATCTAAATCGGAGCAAACAGCCCGGAGGGGACACACCACCGTTGTTTTAGGCCCATCTAATCCTTCCCTCCATCTTTCTCATCTCCTTCTTATGTCTGACAAGGCTCCTCAACATCAGTGGAGATCAACGCAACCGCAACAGTGTCTGTGTGTGTGTGTGTGTCTGTGAGTGTGTGTGTGTGTGTGTGCGCGGAGAGGGGATGGCGAAACAACCACAGCCATCCAAAGGGGATTTAACTTAAGGGCCTATTTTTGTCTCGCGTGTCAAGACTCAACACCGAGGAGATGCCGTCTGGCTGGACAGGCAAAACCTCTCTCTCCGAAAATTAGAGCGTGGATCTCCAGAATAAATTCCCTTTCCTGGCACCGCTAGCGGTGTCAAAGAATGAAGAGCGGCGGTTAGGAGGAGATGGGAGATGAAGAGAGATTAGTGGATGAGAGGAGATGTGAGGAGACGAGAGTCAAAGAAAACGTGTAGCTTTGGAGAGAGAAGGGTAGGAAAAGGAGAGATTATTGGAGGAAGGAGGCGTAAGAAAGGAAGTGGTGGAAGAAGTGAATCAGAGGGAAGGAGCACTGAGAAAACATCTTCAAGAAATAACATTACTGGATGATGGAGAAGAGAGGAGGTGAAGAGCAAAGAGCCGAGGAGACGTGGAAAGAGGAAGAAAAGGAAACTAACAAAGGAATCAAAAGAGGAGGCGATGGGAGGAGAAGGATCAAAACTGGAGAGGACACCTTTAACACACACCATTTGTTTGATTAAATGAAGAAATACTTGTGAGTCTCAAGTGATTCTTCAACTTTGCTACACGGCGCATCTTCAAAGCACCAAATATGAATCAGTTCTCCAAATATTTGGCACATTTTGACAAAAGAAAAGCGAGTTCAACCGACAGAGGACAATTTTCACCTCACAACATTTCAGAGCCCGAAACGTTGTCGTCCAATACATCACCAAAACAAGTGAGTCAGCATGTACAAAAGGGGAGAGGAGAGGAGAGGAGAGGAGAGGAGAGGAGAGGAGAGGAGAGGAGAGGAGAGGAGAGACCAACTAAACAGCAGAGAGAAAAACATGGTTTATTGGAGGAGAAGATGCAAAGCAATAAGAAGAACGAGAGGAAGGGAGGCACAATAAAGTCGAGAAAAAAAGAACAGATGAAGAGAGATTACAGGAGGACTGGGGAGAAGAGGTGAGGTGAGGAGGGGAAATACAAGGAGGATAAAAGACAAGCGAGAAAGAGAGAGGATAATAAAAGGAAAATAGATATCTGGAGGACGGGGGACAAGAAGACGAGGAGAGAAGAAGAGAGATGAAGGGAAGAGGAGGAAACACTGTATGAAGAGAAGGGGAGAAATAAAGAGAGGACGAGAGGAGGTGAGGAAAACACACACACACACAGTTGCCACTTTGCTACAGCAGCATTTAAAGCTGTAATGACAGGCCAGAGAGTGATAAGAGACTCTGAGTGGAGAGGCCACTATAGCTGCTCTCCTCCGCCTGCTAACAACTGTAATTATCCAAACTCCACACTCACTACTATTGATCTCTCCCTCTCCCTTCCCCTCTCCTCCCCCGGCCCTATGTCTCTCTCTCTCTCTCTCTCTCTCTCTCTCTCTCTCTGACAGGGTAGCGGTGGAGTGTGTCCCTCTCAGCACGAGAGTTGTTCACACCTGCTGCCGCCGCTAGATGTGGAGAGCGGCCACAAGGACCTGGTCCGACACGTGACGGCCGCACAACACAAATATTGGTGCAGCTCCGACGCTCCCCTCAAGGTGTGTGTTAACTATCGGGAGTGTGTGTGTGTGTGTGTGTGTGTGTGTGTGTGTGTGTGTGTGTGTGTGTGTGTGTGTGTGTGTGTGTGTGTGTGTGTGTGTGGCTCTCATGTCTCTCACACCTGGTTTAGAGGACAGCTCAGCCACACCAGTGTCGTCACATTTCCAGCGCTAATGATGCTAATGTGTTTTTGTGGTTTTCATATTTCATAATGTCCCCACAAGGGTAGAAAGATGAAGACAATATAACCAAAGTGGCGGTTTCTCTCTTCTTCCTCAGCTGTTCAAGGTCGAGCTCTGATTGAAACTGCTTTTTAGTTTTAGAAACTGGAAATAATAATCCTCATGATGGTTTTTTGCTATTGTTTTATTCCAGTGCATAAATGTCAACAAGGTGTAAAAGAACTAAAGTTTAAGAGTGAATCATAGAGGAAAACGCTGTTGTCTTTACACAATAACATAATAAACTAGAAGAACATTCAAAGAGCGTGGACATGAAACCAAAGCTACGTCTCGTGACAAGAAATATCAAGATAAATATCTGCTGTAAAAGGTAATAGGTTCTTCCTTTGCTCCACACAGCCTCCCACCAACGTCTGGCAGCCGTCCTCCCATCCAATAAGAAGAAGTGAGGAGCAAATAAAGTGAATATAATGCGACATGTATGAACACCTGTGTGGCCACGCTGTTTGGTTGACAGTTGATGTTTGAGGAGTGCAGAGCCGAACACCAAAAGAATCTAGTGAATCCAAACACACATACACACACACACATGCTCATAGCTGATGGTAGAAAAAGGATGTATTTTTCGGGGGGGGAAACTGCCTTCGTTGTAACTTTCTGGCTGTTGTCAAAGTGTCACGAGTCCAAATCTGTCAGCCAATAGGAGAGCATGAAAACACAGACATGTGACAGTAAATGTGTCCTTCCCGCTAAAGGAGATGAACACGAAGCCTCCCTGACACTGACCACAGAGAGAGAAAGTTTTTCTTATTACAGAGACAGAAAGGCCACCTATAAGCTGACACAGCACTAACCTTGTCCAATTCTTCACACAAGATAACATTTAATCGTTTCCCCTGATTTGTTAAGTGGTCGCACCACCTGCTGTGTCTTTGTGTCTTCTCTTTTAAAAATTCACTTTCAAATATAATGAAACGCTAATGTCGCTTTTTGAATTTTCTCCTTCTAAGTACATTGGAAACAAGTTTTACTCGTTGGAGTGTATATGGAAACATACAGCAAAATAAAGTCTGATTCGGGCCGAAGCGCGTTGGCTCCTTTTCAAACTCCGCGACGATAGATGGCGCTAAAGAGCGCATCTGTAAATCTGTTCGCTGCATACACACCTATTGACCCCAAATAGTCCCCAAGTTAGCAACAGAAGAAGATGTTCAAACAGACACAACGAGCAGAGACTGCGGTATGTTGAGAGTGACAGTCACGCATGTCGCCCGCAAAACCATTGTTTCCCTAACGTAAGGCGCAACTTTCAGACGTGCTTTTTAAGTCGCGCCGTGCAATCAGCGGTGTTGCGGGCGACGCGTTTTTGAGAGGCGCGTCTGGTGTTATTGTGCCCTCACCGTGAGGAATTAAGGTGCCACCTATCAGCCAATCAAAAAGAAGAGCTGGACTACACAATAGCCAATCAGGTAAAATACTGGGTAAGATTTTAATCCAGCGACCAATGAAAATAAAGCATCAGTCACTCTTACCTGTCTTTAGAACTTGAGAGCCCTGTTAATGGCAAGTGGTACTCACTCTCTTAAACTTTAAATCTTGAAAGAAATAATTGTTTGTGTTTGTGCGTGTGATTTTGTGAAGTGATATAAACTCAGCTGTCATAACAAGCAGCAGTTTAGTTCTTGCCCCAAGCGCTACACATGGCTGGAAACTATTTCAGGACTTTGAATGTGTGTGTCGAGGGGGAGGAAGAGGAGGAGATGTGCGCAGACACCTCGCCATGCGTCGACTGAAGAACGAAGCCGTGGATTGGACTCGGCGCCTCCAGGGACGACAATTAAATCGGACGTATTAAGAGCTACCGCGTTACTTTTCTATGTTTAACAAATCCTTGACAATCAAATTCGCCTGTTTTTCTAAATAATGAGTGTTTTTTGTGTGTGTGCCCAGGAGTGCGACTCTGACACATATTCAGAGTTAGTGTTTGTTTTCATGCAAAACCTGCTTGTTTACCGCATGTATTGAATCGGCAATATATGGATCAGAAGCACCAGCAAATAACGAGAAAGTTAACGATGTTTCCGTCGGAGACGCTTAACGTTATTGTGATCGGGTTCAGTTGAATTCATCGCTCAACAGGTATTTATAGGAACGTTAAGTCACGTGATTACAAAGCATTGTCGGTACGGGAGCCCGGCCACTGATACTCTTACCATTCAGTAAATATGTATATTTTGTGTTGCACAGTAATAAAGCAAACAAATGATCATTAATATATGGAATATTCATGTTACTGTACTGATTTAATAGATGTAACCTAATTGTTGAACTGTTTTATCATACCAAATTATATATGGATTGTATGTAATAATGCCATTACCTCCCGCATCCCCATAAATGCTAAATGAAACATGGTCCAGGTGCTGTTTATGTTGTTCTTTTCAAAGCTAATCAGTGTCTGTGGAAGTTTGGTAAGTTCTCTTGTGGTGCAAAAGAAAAGTGCCCAAAACACAGGTAGGTATATCAGATTATACGTTGATAATTGAGTTTATTTGTATAGCCCATTTTCACAAATTATAAATTTGTCTCAGTGTTTTACAATCTGTACATATAGACATCCCTGACCTTTGACCTCACAGGAAAAACTCCCAAATAACTCTTCATAGGGAAGAAACAGGAGGATTCCTCTCCAGGTGCAATAGATGTCATGTGACCAGAAGGACCAGAGGACATTTTTTTTTTATTATGTTTTCTATAAGATTTGATATGTACTCTATTTCAGAAAGCATCCCACTTTTCCTCCAACGTCCTTTTCTCCGGAAGTGCTGAAGATACCGCAGCTCTCTGCATTATAATTTCCCTCATGCTCCTCTTCCTCCACGGTTCTACTGGTCCCCACCTGCTCCCTCACCAATGATTGAGCTCTTTTTACACACCTGGTGACTAATTGGACCGGACCAATACGATCTATAGAGGTCCGTTTATGCATCGCAAAATGTACGCCAATATATGTACACGCTTTTACTAACCCCCAAAATATCCATATTAATTTACAGACACATTTAGACTTCTTATAATTAAAGTAAAATATAAACCATAGTTTTACTTGAATAAACACAGCAACACACGGCTTCACTTCCCCCTCCCGATTCCTCCAGTTGGTATCTCCCGGACCTATAAAGTGGTCTCGGACCCCGGGTACCGTTTTTGCCAGATGACCCAGAGAAAAGGCGACAGGTTCCAGAGATCCAGGAGGAAGACGACACGTGTAACAGGTAAGTTGTAGCAATAGGCACACCACACCACACCACACTCACTGTGCGTCTGCAGCCACATGGCTATGTTGTATGCGCTAGGGCCACCCCCTGCTTTCCCTGATTTTCCGCAGGGGGATTTAAGGTCCACCATAGGCTACTACTAGCATGTGTGCAGACACGCAGCCTACAACCATACATCCATACACCTGTGTGAGAGGCGGGGTTCCTTTACCCCGCCTCTCACACAACATCTCTCTTCAGGTCCCTGGATCACAGACGGTGTGCAGCTGTTGGTCTGTAACTCGCCGATGGACATCGAGCCGACTCGACGTGGCGGTGAGAGGCCGGAGAACCCGCTGGAGAAGGCCGGAGGAGCGCGTCGAGACTCTGCTGCTCGTGGGCGCCCTAGCTACTTGGCTATTTTGGTTATATTTGGCCTTTTTAACCTTAATTTGTTTGTGCAGGATCTAAAGAGCGGGACGGCGTGGCTTCGGAGGAGGCGAATGTCGAGCTGTTACATTGTGGTTTCCTAATGTAGTTACATTTTACAGTCAAGTCATACTATTGTATGCCAAAATAAATCCAAATAAAAGTCATAGTATAGTATGCCAAAAGTATTTTAAAACCCCAAATATATGTATTGATTTGCAGGTACATTTATACTTCCTACAACCACATTTTTTTTAATAAATCCATAGTTTTACTTCAATAAAACTATGGACCACTTCCTTCAGTTGGTATTTCACTGACCTATAGATGGGTAACAGTAAGTTGTAATATATAGTATGTCTGTTTAATAATCATCTTAAATAGCTATTTGTCTCTAAGTACCCAAAGTTGCGTTACAGAGTCAGGTAGTCATACATACAACAGTCACAATGGGACCTTTACCCACACATCTATGTTCTCGACGTGGCGGTGAGTCGCCGGAGGAGTCGCCGGAGGAGTCGCCGGAGGAGTCGCCGGAGGAGTCGCCGGAGGAGTGCGTGGAGACTCTGCTGCTCGTGGCTACTGCAATTCTGGTTATATTTCCAAGGCCATTTTCTAACCTTAATTTGTTTGTGCAGGATCTAAAGAGCGGGACGGCGTGGCTTCGGAGGAGGCGAATGTTACAGTGTTGGTTTCCTAAGGTAGTTTAATTTTACAGTCAAAACTGCATTTGTTTGCGCTGTTTGTATTGTTTTTCCTTGGATAAAGGTGTATATTATCTAGATTGTTGTACCTTTATTTTTAGGCAGGCGAGACTAGGCATCTCACCCATTCATGATCTATTTTAAAGTAAAATTGTTATGCTGCATATGACTGACCAGTTTAACATGTAGGTTTTACTTCTTAATCATGTAGAAAACCTTCTGGCATGCTCAAACAGCAACATGAATAATAACAGATTGACACTTCAGGCTCGCAATCACCTAAGACTTTTGTACTTTTTATTACAATGGGACCTTTACCCACACACATGTTCTAGGTCCCTGGATCACAGACGGTGTGCAGCTGTTGGTCTGTAACTCGGCGATGGACAGAATATACTTTTTGGTCATATTTCCAAGGCCTTTTACATTTGTGTTTCTGAAGGATGACGATATGTTTTCCATATAATGCCTAATATTCTCACTAACGTTATGGTGCATGTTTGAGTGATTATTTGTTCTCTCCCCAGGTGCAGAAGATCCTGAAAGGGAAACATTTTGTGATTGTTGAATAAAGGTTTATTAAAAGGCTTGTGTGACTTTTGTGATCAGTACATGGTCAAAATGCCTGGATGTGACTTGATCCTCACACTTTCTGTCATATGTCCCAGGAGATAAAGTAGTTTAGTCACAGAATGTAATTAGTTGGAATGCTTCAGCAGTCCAACTCTTGTTCTTGTCTTTATTCATATTGTCCAGGATTAGATTGGAAGGAATGACTTGTGTATATTTATCAGTTCCTGTGGAGAAAAGCTTCAAGTATGTTCAGATAGCTGAAGGCTATTACTAAATATTTGGAATTTATGAAACAAGTGTCATTAAGACAGTAGTCGACACAAGTAGTCGAACAAGTGTCTTTAAGACAGTAGTCGACACAAGTGTCTTTAAGACTGTAGTCGAACAAGTGACAGTAGTCGAACAAGTGTCTTTAAGACTGTAGTCGAACAAGTGACAGTAGTCGAACAAGTGTCTTTAAGACTGTAGTCGAACAAGTGACAGTAGTCGACACAAGTGTCTTTAAGACAGTAGTCGACACAAGTAGTCGAACTAGTGTCATTAAGACAGTAGTCGGCACAAGTGTCATTAAGACAGTAGTCGACACAAGTGTCTTTAAGACAGTAGTCGACACAAGTAGTCAAACAAGTGTCTTTAAGACTGTAGTCGACACAAGTGTCATTAAGACAGTAGTCGACACAAGTAGTCGAACTAGTGTCATTAAGACAGTAGTCGGCACAAGTGTCTTTAAGACAGTAGTCGACACAAGTGTCTTTAAGACAGTAGTCGACACAAGTGTCTTTAAGACAGTAGTCGAACAAGTGTCTTTAAGACTGTAGTCGAACAAGTGTCTTTAAGACAGTAGTCGAACAAGTGTCTTTAAGACTGTAGTCGAACAAGTGACTGTAGTCGACACAAGTGTCTTTAAGACAGTAGTCGACACAAGTAGTCGAACTAGTGTCATTAAGACAGTAGTCGACACAAGTGTCTTTAAGACAGTAGTCGACACAAGTAGTCGAACAAGTGTCTTTAAGACAGTAGTCGAACAAGTGACAGTAGTCGACACAAGTGTCTTTAAGACAGTAGTCGACACAAGTAGTCGAACTAGTGTCATTAAGACAGTAGTCGGCACAAGTGTCATTAAGACAGTAGTCGACACAAGTGTCTTTAAGACAGTAGTCGACACAAGTAGTCAAACAAGTGTCTTTAAGACTGTAGTCGACACAAGTGTCATTAAGACAGTAGTCGACACAAGTAGTCGAACTAGTGTCATTAAGACAGTAGTCGACACAAGTGTCTTTAAGACAGTAGTCGAACAAGTGTCTTTAAGACTGTAGTCGAACAAGTGTCTTTAAGACTGTAGTCGAACAAGTGTCTTTAAGACTGTAGTCGAACAAGTGACTGTAGTCGACACAAGTGTCTTTAAGACAGTAGTCGACACAAGTGTCATTAAGACAGTAGTCGACACAAGTGTCTTTAAGACAGTAGTCGAACAAGTGACAGTAGTCGAACAAGTGTCATTAAGACAGTAGTCGACACAAGTGTCATTAAGACAGTAGTCGACACAAGTAGTCGGCACAAGTGTCATTAAGACAGTAGTCGACACAAGTGTCATTAAGACAGTAGTAAACATTGAGCTTTTTTTATACCCCTGGTGACTAACTGGACCTACACATTCTATTGAGGTCAGTTTATCCATCGCAACATGTACACTAAGATATTTACACATTTATTAAAACCCAAATAGCCATATTAATTTAGAGGTGCATCAACTCTGCTGCTCGTGGGCACAAAGGCAGCTACTGCAGAGAATATGCTTGTTGGTCATATTTCCAAGGCCTTTTACATGTTTTTCTGCAGGATGAAATGTGCAATACATTTCTTGTTGCATATTATGCTGAAGCTCAACAACAGTCATAGTTTAGAAAAGCTGACGTGCTACATTTCGTGATTGTTTTTCTTGAACAATGAAAATAAATATTTATTATCTGAAGTGATATACATGTATTTAATACATCATCAGCTTAAACCAAGTCATATTAATACTCAGTCCTCACGGCACCAGCCAAGGAGGGGGAGTAGCAGCCATCTTTGACTCGAGCCTTTTAATGAATCCTAAAACTTCACAACTCACTTGAAAACCTTGTTCTTAGTCTCACACCCAGCATTGCTCTGAAAACTCCATGATCTGGTTGTTGACGGCAGCTCATACCCCACCTTTTTGGCATGTGATTGCGATCGTTATTATTCATGTTGCTGTTTGAGCATGTCAGAAGGTTTTCTACATGATTAAGAATGCATGCACATTATTAAAACCTACATGTTAAACTGGTCAGTCATATGCAGCATAACAATTTTACTTTAAAATGTAACATGCATGATGATGCAAGTATGGGGAGATGCCTAGTCTCTCCTGCCTAAAAATAAAAGGTACAACAATCTAGATAATATACACCTTTATTCACATTGTTCAAGGAAAAACAATACAAACAGCGCAATAAAATGCAGTCTATGTCAGTTTTTCAAAACAAATGGCAAAAGACATAGCCTCCACAACATGTTAAACTTTACATAGTCAGCATTTCTACTTAGATTAAACCATAAATAGTGGACTGTAAAATTAAACTACCTTAGGAAACCAACAATGTAACGGCTCGACATTCGCCTCCTCCGAAGCCACGCCGTCCCGCTCTTTAGATCCTGCACAAACAAATTAAGGTTAAAAAAAGGCCTTGGAAATATAACCAAAAAACAGCTGCAGTAGCTATATTTGTCCCGCAGGGAGCGCCCACGAGCAGCAGAGTCTCCACGCACTCCTCTGGCCTCCTTCAGCGACTCCTCCGGCCTCTCACCGTCGAGTCGGCTCGATGTCCATCGACGAGTTACAGACCAACAGCTGCACACCGTCTGTGATCCAGGGACCTGAAGAGAGATGTTGTGTGAGAGGCGGGGTAAAGGAACCCCGCCTCTCACACAGGTGTATGGATGTATGGTTGTAGGCTGCGTGTCTGCACACATGCTAGTAGTAGCCTATGGTGGACCTTAAATCCCCCTGCGGAAAATCAGGGAAAGCAGGGGGTGGCCCTAGCGCATACAACATAGCCATGTGGCTGCAGACGCACAGTGAGTGTGGTGTGGTGTGGTGTGCCTATTGCTACAACTTACCTGTTACACGTGTCGTCTTCCTCCTGGATCTCTGGAACCTGCTGCCTCTTCCCAGGGTTAATTGGCAAAAATGCTTCGCAAGGTCCGTGACCACTTTATAGGTCCGGGAGATACCAACTGGAGGAATTGGGAGGGGGGAAGTGAAGCCATGTGTTGCTGTGTTTATTCAAGTAAAACTATGGATTTATATTTGACTTTGGTTGTAAGAAGTGTTGTTGTCGTCCTAAGTTCTGCTTCAAGTGTTTTCAAGACTTTTACACAATTATATTGAACTTATTTATTTATTCTGATGTTCTTCTACCTTTTCATTGGAAATAGTTGTCAAACAGGGAGAGTAGAATAATTCACATTCACATTCTTTACTTTATTTTACTTAAAGTGTGTGTGTGTGTGTGTGTATGTATATATATATATATATATATATATATATATAAAATATATATATACACACAATTAAATGGATTACAATGTATTTAGGACATTCTCACTCTGAAATCTAATTGTTCATTATAGCACTAATATATATATATATATATATATATATATATATATATATATATATATATATATATATATATATATATATATATATATTATACAATACAATCTGTTGTATCTGGGTAAGATTTAATCCAGCAACCAATGAAAATAAAGCATCAGTCACTCTTACCTGTCTTTAGAACTTGAGAGCCCTGTTAATGGCATGCGGTTCAATTAAGAACTCACTCTCTTAAACTTTAAATCTTGAAAGAAATAATCGTTTGCGTTTGTGCGTGTGATTTTGTGAGGTGATGTAAACTCAGCTGTCATAACAAGCAGCAGGAGAGCACCTTGTTAAGCTGCCCACATAGCATTTATCTTTTTATTTGCAGGCCTAGAAAAGGACCCTTTCAAAAATGTTCCAAACAGTACTTTGAACAAGTAACATGTATTCTAAAGAATTTAACATGAAGACAGGACATTTGTGCAATAGAATTAGACATGTTTTTGTAAATTCTTTAAGGTAGCAAAGATGCCTTGTAAAAGAAATGTGCCAGGCCAGAATGCAGGTACAACATGGGTACAACGACAAATTAATTCAAATTTCCTGATATTTGATATTTGCCACCAACAAAATCTCACTCCAAGGTTTTTTGAAAAGTTGGCAGCTCTCCACATACGGTAAAAACATCAACGCGTGTTTTCTTTCTTTCTGACGAGGCCTCATCAGGGAAGATGAAGCTGCACAGAAGGTATTTCGTACAGGGACAAAGAATACGAGAGTGAAACTAATCAGACCGGGCTGTCGTTATAAAAGCAAGGTTAATAGCCGCTGACAGAATCACCTTCAGCAGACACCAAGATAAAAAAGGTCCTTTTTATTAGCACACACACACACACACACACACACACACACACACACACACACACACACACACACACACACACACACACACACACACACACACACACACACACACACACGTTTCCACGCGCATGCATACCGTGTGTGTGTGCTACATATAGATGCGGCACACACACTCGCAGGGGGATCAATGTGGCAGATCCAGCGGCGGTGCATCTCCTGTCGCCGTATGTGCGCCGTCAGATAGCGCCATTGAGCGGGGGGGAGGATTTACAAGGCGCGCCGCGGCCCGGACACCCGCACAAAGCCCCTCCTTTGTTCCCCCGTCACCTGGTCCAGATTTACGACGTCCAATTACAAACGTGGATGCTAACAGTATTCCCCATTAGCCTATCAAATACTTTAGTGGTTGTCCCCTCAAAAGGGGTTATCTGGCCTTTCAGCAATGGGGAGAACCAATTTATGCCCCCCCCCCCCCCCCCCCAACCAAGAAGGTCTGAACAAAGACCTCCCCGGCGCTGCTTTTTGTTTTCCTGCACCGCTCCCCAAGACAGGTAATTAACGGGGAAAGAGTTTGTGGTTAATTTGCAAGATAATTATCTAAATTAAACTGCCTTTCGTCACACAGGGTCTCTCTCTCTCTCTCTCTCTCTCTCTCTCTCTCTCTCTCTCTCTCTCTCTCTCTCTCTCTCTCTCTCTCTCTCTCTCTCTCTCTCTCTCTCTCTCTCTCTCTCTCTCTCTCTCTCTCAACAAAACCAATAATGACATGTTTCCATCCTGCTCTCCTTTTGTTTTCCACTGCTTTGTTTTGCTTCTTCTTTGTTTTTTTCAGTCAGCGAGGAAGTAAATGAAGAGGGTAAAGGAGAAGAAAGAGAGAGATGTTGAGGAGCACAGAAAGAGAGAGAAAGATAACGGGGAGAATCAGTTTACTTACAGACTTTACCCGATGAGAGGAAGAGAACAGTGCAATTAACACACACACACACATACACACGCACACACACTATAATCTGATCTGCAGCCGCTCTGAACATCGTCATGGGCCATGAACACGCTGTAAAACCAACTCTGTGGCAGAAGTATAAGTTGTAAAGGTACGCTCATAAATCATATCCCTTACCATCCATATTTGTAGTCCATACAACTACAACATGATCTCAGTGGGGCTTAAGGCAAAGGTTATGGTTTATAATTGCCCTCAAATGATAGATCCCGTACAGACAATAT
The DNA here is from genome assembly GCA_036178185.1 of Liparis tanakae. NCBI lineage: Eukaryota > Metazoa > Chordata > Actinopteri > Perciformes > Liparidae > Liparis > Liparis tanakae. The sequence goes on along the minus strand of CM070103.1, from coordinate 4,882,515 downwards.
AAATGGATGTATCGAACATGATCAGGCCACATTGGGCTTTCATATTATTTCCGACAGTAATTTAGGTATACTAATTATACCTAACCCCTAGCCCTTAATCCCTAACCCCAATCCTAACTCCAACCTAACCCCGATGCTAACCCTAACCCTAACCCCAACCCACGACCCTAACCCTAACCCCAACCCTGACCCGACCCTAACCCCAACCCACGACCCTGACCCTAACCCACGACCCTAACCCCTTCATTCGACTCACTTTTAAATATCTCGACTCTTCAAGAGATAAAGGACTTCTCACGAACACAGGACGGATCCGGAAGAGGGATTTTATCACGGTGAGTCTCAGCCAAGCGTGTGCACACTGAAGAAGAAGAGACTCACTTCCCCAACCCTAACATATATGTTATATATGTTATACCATTTGATTTATGGCACACTGAGATAGAACTTCCTAACTTATATGTTACCGTGTCCAAAACTACAACAATCACAAATTGAGACCCTCCATATAGACAGAAGTAAATATTTAACGTCATCGTTGGGACGGATAAGCATCAGCTCGTCTTCGTCAAATGGATTACAAATCGCAATTCCTCAAATCAAACTTCCAGCCTTCAGCAGAAAAACCTTGGATGAAAATGTATTAGAAATAGTCTTGATTCTTGTCGAATTCGATACATCGCAATTTGCATAAAAGTCTCTCTCTCTCTTTCTCCCTCCCTCCCTCTGTACAGTATGAAGGAGGGATGATCGCTCCCTGTCACATCTGTTGGCACGTTGCCATCAAGCCTTGACAGGAAAATAACACTCTTCAGGGAAAATAATACACTCGTTCTGCCATCGGCGCTCCCAGACACATGCCTCGGTGTGTGTGTGTGTGTGTGTGTGTGTGTGTGTGTGTGTGTGTGTGTGTGTGTGCGTTTGCATCTAAAAGCCCTCTTCGCTGCTGTCAACCTGAGTACAAAGGATCACTTTATATGATTAGTATGCATCTCTGAAAAACATATTGAACAAAAAGCCCTGCCCCGAATGCTGCTCCACGCCAATTAATGGATTAAGAAATTATTTTGAGGCGAGGCTTGTTGTGAGACAGCCATGATACGTGGCTGGAGAGGCATTTCTGTTGTGCTGGTTGCCAGCTGTACGGCCCAGAATGCATTGTAATCATGCGACGGCAATGTATACAACCAGATATCCGTCTTTACTGAGTGGCGGCGCCCGAGAAGCGTCCTCCGAGCTCCTTTTAAAATACAATAAAATACAACTTTATTCCCCTGAAAAGGTTGATATGTCGGCCCGTCGACTGTCTGCCGCGGTCCTCCACGTCCAGAGGACAAGAGACACGTTGACACGGCAGTTAACCCGAGGCCTGCATAAAAGAACCCCCCCCCTCCTTTTTTGACCCCCTGCCCACCCGGCTCGCAGTCTTGTGTTAAGAGCGGCGTTTATAGATTTTGGAGGAAAAAAAATGAAAATAGAGATTGAAATCGACTTGGCCTCCAAGAATGACATTTGATTTCTTACTTAGTGGCGCTCCGCTTCAGGTGTGAGTGTGTCTGTCTATCGCTGCGTGTGTGTGTGTGTGTGCGTGTGTGTGTGTGTGTGTGTGTGTGTGTGTGTGTGTGTGTGTGTGTGTGTGTGGTGGGGGGGGGTTAAAGAGATACCTGACAGTGTACCTGTCCGTTATTTTACATTTGGAAAACATAATCAGAAGCTGACTGGCCGGAGGAGAACGTCCTTTTTACCCACCAGGGCTGCTTCCAACTATTCTTTTTAATTAACAATTTAATTGAAAGTGCCAGAAATTGGTGAAAAGTGTCACAAAGTGACGTGGACCAATTATTTGTTCCGCCCAGACGACGGTCCCCAATTATTTTTTTAGTCGATATACGATTCACAATTTGAAAACGAGCAAATGTTCCCATTTGAGAAGCTGCCATATTTTGTAAATATATAATCAATTATAGCGGACTTTAAATTCTTTAAGTTGCAAGCGTTTGGTGCAAAGGATGCTCGAGTCTATCGGAGATCATTTGGGGAAGTGCTGCAGAAATAATAATTATATTTAAATGCACGCAGATTTGCCTTTGTGATGCTCGTCAAGAAGGAGGTGACGGGTCATTTAGCGGATCACTTCGATATTCTGTGTTCTGCGGGAAGTGGAAGAATACAGCTTTGTGTGTGTGTGTGTGGGGGGGGGGGATAAATGTTCTTTTTGCAACAGCTTACACACAATACTGACCGATATCGTCCGACTCCATATTAGGATGATGTATAAATACTAAATAGATTACAATAGAATCCACATGCTCAATTTCCTTCGAGTTTCTTTGAAGTTGGGGGTTTATAAAGGGGCATTGCAATGATTTTACACATCCAGGGTCAGCGTTATACATTCTAAGTGATAAACTGGGCTAAGCAGTTCAAAAGATGTGGACATTTACTAGCCTAATGAGAGACGCTATTGAGTTGCATTATGGGAGATGTAGGCTCAAACGTTTCTTTAAGACCACGAGCCACTAAAAATCAGGATACAATGCAATATTAAGACCAGAAACACTAAAAAATGCTCCTTCAAGTGATCGAAAGAGAAGTTCAGTCAGATACATTTGATGACACAACTGTACAAATACAAATTGCATTAATGTGACCAACATGCATTCTTTACACGCTCAGATTGGATTGTTAATACAAATGCAATAAAGCGACCACTGTGGTCCGCACACAGAAACCCAGAACGACGAGAGGCGAGCTCAGCTGTGCTCGTAGAAAATTGCCAGAACTGGGTTATGGAGAAGTGTCTATTTGTGTGAGTTTGACATAAACGTGCTTGAACCGCGGCTACATGCGTCGATGCATTAGAGGCAGAGAGCGCCGGCTCGGTGCCGGAGGCCCCTCTCACCGGGGATCTGTTTGTCAGCTCCCACGTTTCCAGCGTGGAGGATGAATGCAGAATGCCGGATATCCATCACATTAATGCGGTTTGATAGCCGCCTGGCACTTTGAGGCAATTCAGTTCACAGGAAGGCTCTCTTCTCCCACCGGTTCTCTGCAAATGGTTCGCAGCACTGCACGCCACTTAAAAACCATTCCAGTGGTAGAGTTCGTTTTTTTAAATTTAATTATATAAAGCTGTTTGTGTAGCGCTCTTCGCTCTTTTTGCGGAACATCAACTTGGACTCAGAGAGCGGGGATGACCTTTGTTTGAAAACCTAATATTAAAACACCTTTCTTATTCCTCTGCTGGACAACTAAACAGATGCACACCACTGTGATATTCTGCAGGTATACGGACATCAATGGGATCATGAAGCGATGGGAATTTCCTCCTATGTGCAGAAGGTTGCGTCAAAAAGCCATGATAGCAATAGAACCGCCTTGTTTACACTTAAGTTAACCTTAGGCATGAGGTCACACCTCAATAACTACGTCATCATGCTCAATGAAGTACTAGGGGTGAATGTATAGTTTACAATGTGTTATCAGAGGGACTCAAGTAAATACTTTACATTTAGTTTTATTGTGTTTATGATCTGCCATAACTTGATAGATAATAAACACATCGACATGTGTAACACTCTCATGTAGCTAGACAAGATAATGCACTATGGGAGGGTCCTGGGGACAGTTTGGCGCGGTTACCTGTGTTTTGGGGGAAATGATGGCTGCATTGATTCTATATGGGAAGTAAAGATTTCTCCAGTGCAGAGTTTATTCAATTTGCAGTCAAGAAATGTGCTTTTTTTTGCAAAAATGTTACTGTATTGATAAGTTTACTTTCACCTAAAGAGTGTCAGCTCAGTCGGTTCCTGCAGCATCTTGGGCGACATCACCTCCTCCCATCTTATTCTCCTCCCGGGGAAGAGCACAGCGGAACAAGCGGGTCGAGACTCTGAGCTCCCGTAATGGCTTTCTTTATTCCTCTGCAGCCATTGTAGTTCAGTTAGTCTAAATAACAGCGGAGCAAATGGCACGATGCCATGAAGTGATATCTACCTATTTATGTTGTAATCTCTGCGCATCTGTTGTGAAGAATATGTTTGTGTTCCTAGTGTGCGACCAGAATCAGCCTGGTTCAAATCTCACAGCATGTAGTATATTCACTGCTAACTATAGATAAAAAAATAAATATATTTTCAGATATTGTTGCTCCGGTTGAGAAAAAAATCAACTGCGTTAGTCGGCTATTTGGTAAAAAATAATTAAGAATAATAATTTCAGGTTTTATTTCTTAATGTCGAAATGAGCCAAATAACATCAAATCAATCAGATCATGTTGTGAATTTCATTTACAGTATTAAAATAGTCTCCGTTGTTGTCCCTGCACACATTTAATTAGGAAATAATGTCGTATTAATACGGTCTTTCTCAAAATGGATCCTTTTAATCAACATATATTTTAAACACACTCCAGATGTGAATTTAATTTAGCAGGTAATGCTGCAGCTGCAGTTGGCTGTGATTTTGGAAAAGGTCCGTTGGTGTCTGGATAACAGCTGTTTGCAGGAGTTGATGTACACAAGGGACCAGTTGTCAGCCAGCAATGGTCTGAGGTTTAAAAACACCATTTACAGGTGGATATCAGGCTCCCTCTAGTGGAGAGATCCACCTCCTCCGGAGATGCATTAAGAAAAAGACTTTCCAAAGGCAAGTTAGAAAAGTTGAAGCATCACACTCTCATCAGAAGACACCATCATATGATAAACTCTGGAGCTCTGTCTGACCTCCTACTGGACCTTCGCTTGAAGAAAATAGTAAAAGTTAAATAGTTACAATTCAGCTTGCTGACATTCATTTATGGGTAGCATGTTTTAAATTGGTATGGGGACTCAATTCTGCACAACATATTTAGTCTGAAGTGGGCAAAGAAAAGTTTAAATACCAAAATCATACTTGTGAATTTAATTTAAATGGATTAAAACAATAGTTTTTACATGTTCGTATCTAATAACGTATATCTAATAATCTGTTGGGGACACAAGGCACAATTTATATGTAAGATAAATGCAAATGAAATGAGAAACTTGAGTTTCTGTTTGTTAGGCGGTGCTGCCCTCTAGTGGTTGTATCAGGACGTACATCATTTCAACAGGTGAATCAGGGACAATGAGTCAAATCCATTGTTTCTGTTGTTCTGTTGTTCTATGTTCTGTTGTTCTGTTGTTTCATCTCGGATCTGATCATTCATGCACCTGAATTCTCTTTGTGTCTTCCTGTAAGCTCTGCCTCTCATTTCATCAACAGATGACGTCCATTCATTAAAAAACTGTCCAAAGTGATGTCGTCAGCTGAAAGGCCGGGCTTTAAATTTAACATCATCATGAGTTGTCTTTCAATAGAATTGTATCGCGATGAAATAATATAAGTTATTCATCATAAAAAACACTCACTGACTCAAGTTTCTCTTAGAATACGATCAAAATCAAACTATCGTGTCAATCGCTTCCCTCCGTGTGTGTCACATAAACACGGTCAGTGTAGCTGAACATGTGTTTTCTTCTTATTCAACGTCACTTGAATCTGTTGTTTTGTTTTTTTAACTAAAAAACGAACGACTCCTCTTTGCGTGTCAAGTATTCTAATTACACTGAAGAATACCAAAATGTGCTTTTACACGTGGGTATTACACATGTGGTTATTTCAAACAGACTATTCATGTAATTAATTCCCATAAACATGACACATCGTAATATTTACATTGTTATTTATTGTTTTTCAAGATGTTGCGGCCTCAATGTGGTACACAGGTTGTCATGTGTTTCTTCACCTCATGTAAACCTTCATAACAAGGTGCACTGCTTCACAGGGAAAGAGCTCCTCCACCTGATGGAGACTAAATTAGCCACACGTCGAATATTGTATAATAAAAATGAGTTAAAAAGAGAAATATGGATTAGAAGGAAGGAGACGGAGGCCAGCAGGAGATGCACAGTGTCAGATAAGTAAGTGCCGTTGTGTCATCCCCATCAATAAAGTTCATTCTCTCTAGTGTCAAAGAATGATAGCTCTCTGTCCTCGCCTGCAGCTCGTTATCCACTCGTAGAAGTGAGTTATTGTGTTTTAAAATGAGGCTGGAGGAAGAAGTGGAGGGAACAGAAGATGCAGCACTTGTAATAAGTGGCCCTTTGTTGAACATCTACCTTCCATAACCTCGCCGAAAGTCTTCCGCCTCACAACATAAACAGAGAGAGTTAGTCGGGGCTCCTCAGTCTGAGGAAGATATAACATAATCTACCAACTGCAGAGGGGCTTATTGTAATGCTGTAATGGGGCGTCAGACAGTGACTTTTCTATTCTAAACTGCATACAAAATAAATACATGTCGATTATAATAATGCATTAGCAGCTGTTTCTCACATGCATTACAAGTAGCAGTCGAATAGATTCAATCAACAACGTTTTGTCTTGATTTTGGGTAAATTGTGATAATTTTGCAAAGGTTTTCACACTTTGCTTAGTTGTGTTTTTCTCCTCTTTTTACATTTAAACCAAACAAATTTTACTCATCCATTCAAACGTAATACTTAACATGTTTTAGTTGAGTGCATATTCAATGGGCCGAGGAAAGGTGACGGGTAATAATGAGCTGTGGAGTTTATGTCGTAATAAAGCACATCACCAACATTGGACAAACAGAAGTGGGAAATATGTAGCTCGCCCTAATAATAATAATAATAATAATAATAATAATAATAGGGGTCCTGCAAACTCATTTAAAGACACGCCCACATCGCACCACATGTCACATGACTGAAGCGAATAGCTGCACAGCGAGAGCTAATAATCAGTTTATTCTGTCTGTGGTTGTTTTTTATATTGCATCAACGTAAGTACGACTCACGTTTCGTACGGTTATGTTTAAACGTCTCACAAAACTAGAATTTCTCATATTTGTAGCCCGACATCCAGTTAGACCCTCAGACACGAGCGTTGTGTCGTTTGGTTTAACTGAAAAAATAAGAGTTAAAAACTGAAAATAAAGTGAAGAAATGCTCAAATTAAAGTACAGTTTATTACAAATAAGCAAAATGATGTACTTACATCACGTGGGGTCGATGCAAATCCAGATTTCTGTTCATATCCATATGCATGCACATGTGCACAGTGTCTTCAGAGGAAGTGTGACATCACATCCCTTATTCATGTTTACTGTCAATAACCGTCAGACCTCATGAAGTCACGCTGTAGTGACGTGTCAACGTGTTGCTCGCTGAAGTCAGAAGGCGTCCGTCATCTTCAGAGGGAACAGTCCAGCTTCTGCTCATCACGCTGCTGATGCTGCAGCTTTTCTGTCCACTCACGTCTTCTCTTCCCTCTGCATCTTCCTCTTCTTTCTCGCCATCCTCCGTATTTGATGCACAAAAATCAACGAATTCTTTCCTTCGAACAAAAGTTTTTAAAAAATCTCTTTTTAAGTGATCCGTACACACCTGTTGGACGGCCCGAGTCGACACCGTCAAAGTTTGACTTTCATGGTGATGAAAAAAGGAGCGAGAGGGTGTTAGTCGTAGCGGAGAGAGGGAGAGGCTGATGGAGAGACCAGAGAAAGAGAGGTGAAGGATGGCGAGTTGAGGAGCATCCTGCCGTCACTCTGCCAGGAGGATGAATGGAACGCCTGCCTCTCTGCCTCCTTTTATATTCTCTCTTCCCCTGCTGCCTCGCTTTGGCTTTTACCCTGGCTTCAATTCAATGTGGATGTATGCGTGCGTGTGCGTGTGCGTGTGTGTGTGTGTGTATGTGTGTGTGCGTGTGTGTGCGCGCTGAGAGAGACCTCTTTCAGAGCAGCAGGAATACATTATAACCCAAACAAAAGGAGCCGGCTTATTGTTTATGAATTACTAGCCTTTCCAAAGCCAACAAAGGCCCTATTTTCATAGAAAACTCCATTTTCATTTCAGCTCCATTTGATTACCAGAGCAAAGACAATAAAAAAAGGCCTCCGCGAGCACAACGTCCCGGAGGGATTCATTCCTCCTTCTCTCGCTCATTCAACGCCACTGAAAAGGTTTCTTTATTGCTTTCTTTTCAGGGCCGACGTCAAATGGGCTTTTAGGAGTAAACCAATGACACACAAAAAAACTATTGCTCGGCTATTTTGTACAATAACCGGGGCCGGGGAACGGAGAAGAGTGCTGTGTTGTCTTTGTCTCCTCTCTTTCTCTTTCGCTCCTTTCTGTTACTGGAGATGAAAATTGCGGAGGCTAAAAACTCTCCGACAGCTCTTTGAAGGCAAAGAGAGAGAGAGAGAGAGAGAGAGAGAGAGAGAGAGAGAGAGACACAATACAAGTCAAATCTAAATTATCACTCGCTATCGAGCACAGTGAAGAGACAGGAAGCTACTGAACTCCACACGACTGCGTGCGTGTGCGTGTGTGTGTGTGTGTGTGTGTGTGTGTGTGTGTGTGTGTGTGTGTGTGTGTGTGTGTGTGTGTGTGTGTGTGTGTGTGTGTGTGTGTGTGTGTGTGTGTGTGTGTGTGTGTGTGTGTGTGTGTGTGTGTGTGTGTGTGTGTGTGTGTGTGTGTGTGTGTGTGTGTGTGTGTGTGTGTGTGTGTGTGTGTGTGTGTTTGGGACACCTGTTGGGTTCAGGGCCAAAGAAATAACGCAACCCCAGTGACTCACTGTCATTGTATCTAGAATGGGGCTATCAAGAGTGTGTGTGTGTGTGTGTGTGTGTGTGTGTGTGTGTGTGTGTGTGTGTGTGTGTGTGTGTGTGTGTGTGTGTGTGTGTGTGTGTGTGTGTGTGTGTGCGCAATTCATGTTGCAGACTTTGAGGTGTGTGTGTGTGTGTATCTTTATGGAGTCATTTGCTTTCCTGATGGTTGCAGAGATGTTCACTTTCTTTGAGTTAACAAACTAAAACACACACGCGAAGCAATGATTTGGTTTAGGAGGTCGAAGAGACGACCTTTGGCTTCCTGCTCGCCGGGCGTCAAATCCCCCGAAGCTTTCTCACCTTTCATACTGTAACACACACCCTTCCTCATCCCAGTACCACTGCTTATGCTACATATGAATCTTTGCAGCAGGTACGATATCTGGCATCAATGAAATGTGGATTATTCATATGCTTATGAAGTATTGTAAGCAGCAGAGAAAGAGGGCGATGAGGACAATGACACGCCCAAAAGATCCAACTCCACGCCCGACAAGTGGACGGCCGCAATAAAAGGAAGAAATAAAGAGCAACCGCACGCGGCAAGTGAAGAAGATGCTCTTTCATCCCTCGGCTTCGCCTCCTGTTTTTTGTCCTCCTGGATGAATATTTGGCTGGAGACAAAAGGTGAGCCAATCAATTATTTCTCTTGCAGGCCCTCGGTGTTGTTGTGAAAGGCGTTGACATTTGAGCTTTCCAGACGACATCTGCAAATTTATATGCCTTCCATTGTGCGAGGAAGCCAGCCCTGTATGAAAGGCTGTAAAAGGCCTTGTCAATTTAGTAAGGACAACTCCACAAAGCCTCTTTTCTCCTCCGTTGTTATGGGAAGAATGCTCCTCGCTGGTGTCCTGCCAAAGCGCGCTGGCCATTTAGCCACGTGACGTTATTGATTGCATTGATAGCAACAGACACGGAGCAATGGAAGCCTTCAAACCGTCCCGTGATGTCATTGTGAGGCATCGCGTATCTACGTGTGGAGATCAAATTCAGGGGAAAGCAGGCTTCACAATGAATGAGTGTGTACAATAGGCGTCTCACCTCTTGCACACGGGCGTAAAGTTCATCTTTCAACTCAATTCTGACTGTGCACAACAGGTGAATCGAAGCATGCGGTAGCTCCGCGTTACTCAGGCCGCTCTCCTTGTTTACTCCTTACGGCCGATCACAGAGTGCTCCCTCAGGGAAGAAAACACACAATCAATACGCCAGAAGAAAATAAAAGCATTTTTCATCAATATGACGATACACGCACAGCATTCAGTAAGATTTATTTCTTATTATTATAATATATATATATATATATATATATATATATATATATATATATAAAAATAAAATATATATTTATTCTAAGATTTTTGTTAGATATATAAATAAATATATATATATATATATATATATATATATATATATATAAATAGTATAATCTAACAGAATAAAACACTAAACACAGATTATAACGGTAAAAAAGTCATTTAAAACGGTTACACTACATCACAATGTCACTGAGTTTGGACACAACAGGCAATCCGGAGGGATTAAACATGACCAACATGCTAGTAAGTAGTAAACGTGTTTAAATACATAGTTATATTGACACCACGTGACCAAACGTGGGCAAATTAAAGAATCTAAATCCAAAACAAAGTTGAAATAGAGATGCATGGCTTCCACACATCCTTCATGTTTACGGTGCTCTCAGCAGACACACGTGCACACAGTACTACAAAGTGTGTCCTCTATGAGTGATGAGTAACGTCCTCTACTGACCGCCGTGTGACGGACCTGTAGTAATCTGTGTGATGATGTATGACGCGCTTACTTGAGGAATCGTTTCAAGTGCAGCGACGGCGCTTCATGCACGCCGCTGCTTTTCGCCGAGAGACGAGAGACGAGGGTCCACCGGTTTGATTCATTGTTTTATTCACAGACAAACGGGTGAAATAAATAGAGGGAGGAGGATTCCCGTCATAGTAACTACTGCGATGACGCCATGACACTTGAACACACACAAATTTATCACTTTCATTTAAATACATACGGTCGTTAATTGACGAGTTAGTTTGCATTAGTGTGGTTTTTAAAAATGTCAATAATAACTTCAGCAAAGGAACGCTTGTTCTCCCCGAGGCTCGCCTCGACTCCAGCGTGGTCAAACGGTAGAAAATAAGCAGCGTTACAAATCAAAAAAGTTAAAACACAAATCACAAATATAAAAATCAGAAAGCATTACACGGCAAGTTGCATATTGACACTGTAAAAATAATGTTAAAAACATTTTCCAGTGTTGTATTGCTTGGACTTTGGCGAGGACGAACGGTTCAACTGAATCCTTCAGAACTCGTAATATTAACAGCTGGAGCAACAACAACAAAAAGCTGACAGTAGTTTAGAAAAAAAGCTTGAAATGACTTACAGGTGAACATGTACATTTATCTTGATCGTAGGCGTGCTGCCTTCACGTTGTGTTTACAGCAGCCTGGATTCATGTTCATTGGCTTCGAGGTCATCTGCATTATTTCCACGTCAAACAATCTTCTAAATCAGGGTTTCCTAAACTCTTAAAAGTTTCTTCTAGAGATGTAGAGATAATCTTCAAGAATATGAAACTTTAAATAAAAGTATAATCTGGAGCTGAAGGCTGAAACTAATTCCTGAGAAAATCTCTCTCCAAATATATATTTTTATAAATCACTCCAGAAACGTGCATATCCCATAAAGATTCATTCAATAATATAATGATCTTCCTTCACATCTATCGTATCAGATAACTTTTAAGAGCTGGTAAGCGTAAGTTTACTTTAAATTGAAGCGGCCGAGTGCTGCGCTACACTTTTGTATTTAATATACAAAATAAACAAACGTTATAGTTTCTTAGAATCCAGAAAAATATCGTACAATAAAATAAAAATGTCTGCTGGTGAAATGAGGAGCGTGGGTGTCTATTTCAAATTAATATCTCTTTGAAATGTATATTTCATGCGCGAGGCCAGTCAATAAAACACCGTTGTGGGAAAGATACAAAATAAAAAAATTATACTCTGCGGTAGTAAGCACACGTGGGAATGAAAGCTGAATTCACAGGTAGACGGGAGAAAGAGGTGGTCGGTGCTCCGAACAAGGCTGCGTGGAAACGTACAGGAAGTGATGTCATCACACCTACCGGCTAATTTGGCTTCACAGCTTTGCGGTCAGTCGGGATGGCGTCGCTGCCGGCTGGCAGGCTTTTTACTCTTGGTCCACAGGTCATCACAAAGGTCACCGCGAAGGAGGACGTCTTGGCAGCTTGGGGGGGGGGGGGGGGGGGGGGCATTGTTAAGTCAGAAATTGGCGATGGGATCCATGTCGGTCTCAGAGGTTGGTCTCGTCCCAGGTGGGGTCGTTCATGTTCTTCAGGACTCTCCTGACGACCTTCTCCAGCTCCTTCCTCGCCCGCTGCTCCTCCTCCAGCGTCCTCTTCATCCTCTTGTTGTCCTGGAGAAGAGAGACAAGAATGGAAGAGTGGAGGTAGGATACGAGATCCGTTTATTTTATTTTTTTGATGAACGCAAACAAGTATTTAGCTGTCAAATTGGTGGATAAAAACTCCTTATTGATTCTTCTATACGTGTTCACTCTTCTTCACTTTGACCCGAAACTGCTGCACAACAATTTCCCTCCGGATGAATAAAGTTCTTCCTCATCGAAATTGCATTCACTCAACCAATTATTTAATATTCAGAGGATAATGTTTCAGCTACCAATATATTGTGCATCCCTAATTAAAGCAACCTGACGTACCTGTTTGAGCCCCTGGATTTCATCCTTCAGGCTGTACACGGTGTCCACCAGACTCCTGCAGGAACACAACAGCTTTATTCTGACACGCACAAAAACTAAATAATTAAAAGATAATGTAAAGTTTTGAAACGTTCCATTTTTACACGTCTTCAGTTTCTAGACGTGTGCCTGCGTTGCGTTTTTCTCATTTGCTTCGTATCTTTTGACGCTGCTGCAGGTGTTCACCTCCACTCCTTCATCCCTCCACTCTCACCTCTCCTCCACCACAGTTTGCCCGTTGCTCCTGGTCTCCTCCACGATGATCTTCTCCTCCTCGGGGAACAGCATGTGCACATCCTTCCTGCTGGAGCCTGATTGGACGGAGACGACAGCGGAAGTTATTCACCCTGAGTGATGCACGTGCGCACACACATTTTACCTTCAAAACAAACACACATCCAGCCATTAAATATACTGTGCATATGTATTATGGGATATCTACTGCACGGGGGTTTCACAGAGGAGTGTACACAGCGACACACACACACACACACAGCAGGGGAAAGAGTCGGGAGGATTCACACAGGTCTGCCCCTAGTTGGAAGCCAGCTGCTCGGCCACCACGCCAGTGCTTTACGACACCGATGTCTTACGAGAAAACGAGGCCGTCCTGTAACTATGGGCGGTCCAGAGACTTTCATAATCAGAGTCCTCTGACTGGTCAGAACAAGGCAGGTTGCCGAGGAAACCAGCGACGGTGATGCTGGTGTCAGCGAGCACATGGTTGTGCATGAGGTCGGTCCCCTGCCAGGCTGTACCATGAAATAACCAGATGGGGTTGGAACAAACCAAATTGAATGTTGGGGGGGGGGGGGAAACCATATTGAAAAAAGATTTGAATCAAATACAGCAATAAAATTAAAAAGGCAAACGGAAACAAAAATAAAGGAAATGAGGAGTAAGATATCAGAATAAGAGGACGGTGAAACCAAAACACACGTTAATGAAAAAGAAATGGATGGATGAGGAAAGCAGAGGAAGGGCAGACACGGAAAAAGAGAGGAGAGAGAAAAACATTGTTAGAGCTGACGGAAGAGAACAAACGGTGGTTAGCAATGAGACAGTTTGTGCGTGTGTGCGTGTGCGTGTGTGTACACACTCACTGGAGTTGAGCGTCTGCCGTGTCTTGGCGCTGGTGCAGTACGCCTCAATCACCTTCAGTATCTGAGCATCCTCCTCTAGAGCCGCTGTACCTGAGAGACAAGGACAGGGATGAAGGACACTCGAGTCATGTGGAGTTTGGCGCCAATATATACAATTGTATTTTTTTCATTCAAGTTAAATTTAATGAAATTATATGAAATAAAATTATTTTTTTTGGACCATTTTCTGGGGAAGTTTAAAGCCAACTTGATCCGTTTCTACTTTTCTTTTGTTCTTTTGTCCCATTGTTCCCTCACACTTACTTTTTCTGACCGTGAAGTCCTCCTCTGAAGGCTTCCGGTCTGGCTTCCTCTTTGGCAAAAGTTTCTTCATGTTCTTCGGACTCTTACTCACATCCTGCAAAGAAAAGACACAGACAATGTTCAATAAGAAAGTAGATCAAATTTGAGTTGGGTTCAGATCTAACTCTTCTAACATCCTCAAGACCCGCTGTAGTAAAGCCACGAGTGGACAGCACCTCCTTCGAGCAGAGAGCGGCCGAGGGCCGGAGAGGCGGAGCGGGGCGGAGGCAGCTCAGGCTCCAGGGTTTGGGGGTACTCGGCGGCTCCAGGGGCCCCCACACAGAGCTGGTATTGAGGCCCGTCCCGAATGACGGGGGATGGGGGAGGGTGTGGTAGGCGTGGCCAACGCTCCCTCCGCGGGACTCAGAGTGTCTGGAGGGAGTGGCGGGCTGAGAGGGCAACTGGAAGCAGAGAAGAGGTTGGAGGAGAACCGGAGGGAACAGACGCTGCGTGGAGGAGGTGAAGAGGCTCAGGCGATGACTCACTGTGTGGCAGACGGACTGAGGCCGGTGTGTGGGCGTGGCCGGAGTGTGTGTGTGTTTAGTGAGAAGGTCCAGCCACTCCTGTAGCTCGTGCTGCGTGCTACAGGCCACCTGCATCCGATCACACTGGCCACCTGCACAACACACACACACACGTTTGTTTTATAAAGATGTTAAGCTCAGACTGATCCTCATCTGAAACAATTCAAATTATAACAATCAAATGAGATTAAAGGCTGACCGGAAATTTCAAAAGCATTCTTCAGGTTTTCTCCGTCCTCTATTCTGGAGATGAGCATCCCTGAGAGCGGTACCCGTCCCTACACATACATACACACACACACACACACACACACACACACACACACATTAAGATGTTTTTTTTTACGCATTAAAGATCATCCGACGTTCCAGCGTTGTGTACCTGGTAGATGAAGCCGCTCATCCTCAAGCTGGCGGAGAGCACGAGCAGCGTGTGAGGGAAGAGGACGAGGTAGCGTTCGTTTGACTCCTGAGAAACGAAACGACCAAACCTCAAAACATACTCTTTAAGTGGTCAATTCCCAAACCTCAGGGTCCGTTCACAAGACACCTGTCCAGGTCCCTCAGCCGGCGTCACCTGGCAGTCCTGCGTGTGGACGGTGGAGTGGGACATGTGCAGAACGGGCCCGAGGGTTCGGATGTCATCCCCCTCCCAGTTTCGGATCGGCTCCGTTAGAATCTGCAACTCCAGGTCCTTCTTCTTCCTCACCTGCTGGCACTGAACCTGAACACACACACACACCAATACAGTTCATCTGTTGCCTGGTACGACTACATTGAGCATTTGTAGCAATAATCCTTCTTTTGGCAGTCTTCAGAAATCCATGCTATCTAACGTGAAGTAAAATCTAATGTGTGTGTGTATGTATATATATATATATATATATATATATATATATATATATATATATATATATATATATATATATATGTGTGTGTGTGTGTGTGTGTGTGTGTGTCTTACTGCAAAGTTTTTAAAGTCCATCATGGCAGCAATGAGCTCGGCTCTGTCCGGGTGTTGGTCCTGAGACAACAAAAAAAGAAGAATAAAACCAGGAAAATAATGTTATTTTTTTCCTATCTGATGCATGAAAATGAATAAGATCAAAAGTCAATCACTCACATTAAACGGGTTCATTCGGATTATAATAATAATAATAATAATAATAAAAATAATAATAATAATTCAGACAGATGCTAACCTCCATGTGTCTGTCCAGTTCCTTCAGCAGCGTTGGGTACCTCTCCAGTCGGGTGAAGGGTTTACTCAGACTCGTGGTCAGAGTCAGGATCCCAGGAGTGGACGACCCCTTTGACTCCATGTACTCCCCCAGCTCCTGACTGTGATGCACACACACACACACACACAACATAGTCACACACTTTAGGAACTAACACACCAGATGAAATACTAAATGACATATCTCCGGCGGTACCTGTGCTGTACGAGGACGTTGACAGCCAGCGGGTGGTTGGAGCAGTAGGCCACGTAGAGGAGCTTTATCTGGGGCATCAGGTTGAGGAAGAAGGCCCCGATCCTCTGTTGGTTCTCTGGGAGTCTACACAGACACATCATTTAATTACACATAACGATAAATATTTAAACTGATTATAATTCTGGGGCATCAGCGAGACTAAATCTAGTCGAAAACATAGAAATTGGGACTGTCGAACATGTGCATCAAGCCTGCACTCAAGGCCATACATGTTCCTCCTTCCAAAACTGATAACTTGTCAACAAACTTAAAATGATAAACAATAACAACCAAATAATAGACGGACAGTTTCTCCATTTGTTGATGTGATTGTAAGATTTTAAATACACACATTTTACAAATTTTAATCTTCTTGACCTCTTTAAATTCAAAGTTACTTTAACGCCAAATTACTTTATCTATCTCCTCCGACAGTTACTCCAGTCTACCACTAGATGTCGCTGTCGCTCCAATAACGGCCGACATTAAGCTCCACTCAGGCTCATATCAGGTCTGAGCCTCAGCGTTCCTCTATTTAGAAGCCAGAGAATGTTCATTAGAAGCAACATATATTTAATTCACTCATAGAAAAGAGACAAAGAAAAGCTACAGATGCACTCATATTAACAATGTTCTCCATATTATCACACCTGGATGATGGTGAAAATACTCCTGCATGTGACAGCGTCCTCTGTTTAATATATTTTAAAGTAAACTGTTAATGATGCAGGACTAATTTTGGTAGATAACCCTGAGGTTACAGCAATGCATTATAAAAAGGCTTTTTTTAATCCAGTTATTAACGTTGTATAATGAATTGATGTGCAAGGGTCTGTTCCATGTGTACTCTGTCTCCTCGGTGTCTACTGTGTCTTCTCTGTCTTAATTGTTTGATTCCCAACACCTGCCTTCAGCCACTCTTGTCTCGTTAGTGTCTGATGTCGTACACTTGTTTCCCCCCTATATATTGTGTCAGTCTTTCCCTTGTCTCCTGTCGGATTGTCGTCTGTGGTTGTCTTTTTCCCGTCGTCCTGTCTTTCCTGTGCTACCCTGACCCCGCTTCGACCCTGCCTGCCTGCCCTGAATCCGAGTTCCTGCCTGCCCCTTTTTGGACTTTGTTGTTTTTGTTATAACCTGTTTGCCTCATTAAAGAGCGCCCTTTGTTATTTAAGTTTCGTTCTCTCCGCATGAGCTTCTGCACATCGCTACCGCCGACGTAGCCCTGACGGAACAATCCGACAGGAGAAAGACTGACATATATAGGGGGGGGGAACACAGGTGTATGACATCAGACACTAACGAGACAAGAGTAGCTGAGGGCAGGTGCGGGGAATTAACCAATTAAGACAGAAGACACCGAGGAGAGAGAGTACACATAGAACAGAGCCTTACATGATGAGTTCATTATCACGTTTCAGGAGCATGTGTAGCTGACAGAAGGAGATTAAAGCACTGACTTTGTGTGTTCCTCCAAGGACTGAACCAACATCTGCTGGAAGGTGGAGATCTCCTCCAGGTTCCCATGAATGTGACTGATGTCAACATTGCTGAGTCTGCAATTTAGAGAGGAGAGGAAATGAGAGCACAGAGGAGACAAATCCATGGATCACTGACAGTTTCAATAAAAGGCTGGTATAAATAAATCATAATACTTGCCGAGCTCAACTAGATGAGGATAATAATTCATGCATGTTGTAATATATGTATGTGTGCAATCTAGGACAAAGGACACGTCCAGTATCCATATAATAAACAATGTGTTCTTATATCTTCTGTCAAATGTGATATTGTAAAAGATATGCTCCATGTGTGTGTGCTCTATGTGAGTGTGTGTGTGTGTGTCGCTACCTCTCTTACATCTGACTGTTGAATAAAACAATAAAAAAGTGTAAAAATAACTGCACCTGTCTGTGGGGTGAAGCGAGCGCAGGTAGGAGCCGAGGAGACTCTGGAGATCCCTCGAATATTCACTCTCTGTTTCCAGGATGTTCTGCAGGACCTGAAGGGCACACACACACACACACACACACACACACACACACACACACACACACACACACAGACAGACTTTTAGATTATTTTCGGTGTGAGACTCAACAAAACTTTTAAAGACTCCAATTAGAGTTCTCTGAATATATAAAATAGCCACTGAATCACTGCAGCCAGTAAAAGACCGCATAACATTCAAAAATACATAATTCCAACGTATGTGGCTTCGTCTCCCCTCAGGTCTGGACCTCCAATTATTCATCTGCAATACCTTTTTCATGTATTCATTATGTTTAATAAACACAGAGAGGAAGACTGAGCCCCAACAAAACCACCATCTTCTTTTTGTAATGCTTTTTTATATTTAAATCGAGGAACAGCTCTGACTCCAGGCAGCGTCTGTGGGAGAGAGACTCAGGTACTCCAACAAAGATGGACCGTCTAAATGAGCTGTCGCAGCTTGATGCATTATTAACACACACACCCCGAGGCAAGGCTGCCCCAGAAACCACTGGGATGGAAGAGGTAACCTACATTACATCAGCTGCACTCTCACACAGGGGTCTCAGTCAGGCTCCACACACACACACACACTAAATGGATGTGCGGGGTGAAAAATTATTGATTGCACAAAAGCAGCCACACACACCATTTCCTCTGATGCTCACCACGTTGTAGTAGGTCTTACTGATGATGGTGGTGTCAAAACCTTTGGGGGGGCTTTTCAGGGTCCCAGACTTCGGCTTTTCTAATGTCTTACCTTTAAAACAAGAAAGAAACAAGCAAGTCAGGCCACATGTAAACAACCTGCACACACACACACACACACACACACACACACACACACACACACGCTAAAGCTCTTTACGGTTATAAAAAAACAAGTTGAAAAATACTCCAAAAACCATTGATCATCTTCAAATCCTTTAACAATGTTCTTATTTCACAATTAAATAAACGACATTTAGAGACCTTCCACTTTATCGTGTCGTGTCTCTAGTTAAACTGCCGTCGCTCAACAGGGAAATCAAACGGACGTCGTTATGAACCGACAGAATGTAGGACAACCAAGGGCTGGAGGCGTGAAAGTGAATTATCTGATAAAAAGGAGGTCTCTGCTGATGTATGCCGAGCACATAGAGCCACCACAGTCCTTTGCAGCCGTTGTTATTGTGATCCTCGTTTTCTGCTGCGAGCGTTAAATCAGGAAGTTCCTTTCTATAGAGCTCAGGCACTTCCTGTCTTTGTGTGCGCGTGGAGCTTCCTTCCTTCCTTCCTTCTTTCGTTCCCTGCCTCCTCTCCTCAGAAAGCGACACAATCACACCACGAGGATGTGGCTCTTGCATGCAGTCAGAAGTCAGGACTCTCACGCTCCGATGAACCAGAATAAAAGCGACACACAAATCAGCATTTCAGTTCAAAGATAACTAGGCCAGACTGAAGGAGGTGGTACACAGACCTGCAGCTTGTCAGCTTGGGGTTTGTTACACTGCTTTAACAAATTCTTTGGAGGTTTGAGCCGTGTCAATTCAATTCAGTTTATTTTGTATAGCCCGATATTACGAATTTTCCTCCATGGATTTTACAATCTGTACACAATCGACATCCCTGACCTTTGACCTCACATCAGGAAAAACTCCCAAGAAATAGAAAAAAAAGTTCCCTTTTCTATAACGTTTGATAAACAGTACGTGTGTCATCTCAAATCTTAATTCAAAACTTAAATGAGAACTGCAATGTAGCATTTGGACATTATCTTGTCGTCTCGCTTCTCCGATACCGCACAAAAAAAAAAGGATGCGCACCATCTGAAGCAACACCCACCGCTTCCTTTCAGCTCCCGGACGTAGTTACTGGGGAACCAGCCCGAGTTGCCGTTGACCGAGCCCTCCCACCAGCCTCCCTCCTCCTGCCGGCTCACGCTGACGACGTCGCCCTTGGAGAACGAGAGCTCGTCCTCGTTGGTCTGCTGGAAAGTGAAGCGCGCCTTGAAGAGCGCGTGGCCGCCGCCGCCGCCGCCCTCCGACATGTCCTGGAGGGGGGGGGGGAGAGGACGACGGAGACGGGGCTCACTACCGAATCTGTGCGGACACCGTCCAGATGTTTATCTCCCGGGAGACGGATGGTGGAGACTCACCAGGCTGCGGTACTGAGGCTGCAGCACCTTGGAGGAGCGGCTCTGAGGGTTCAGAGAGTCACAGGACTTGATCCTCAGGTGCGAGGGATGCGGCGCGCACTCACCGTCTTCAGAAACACTCAAATCTGCACAGTGGGACAATAAATAGTCGAGTCAAACAATTAAACTGATCTAAATGCCATTACCAATGATCAAATTATTATTTAATGCAGAATAAAAAAAATGACATCACAGACTACTGCCTACTAGCAATGCTTTTATTAATTAAATAAATACAAATGTAAATGTATAGTCCACTTATAGAAAACCAAAGAAAGGAAAGTGAATAAATCAAAAGAACAAATAAAAAAGGTGAAAGGTTTGCCTTGTTCAACACAATAATCTCACCTTCAGTAGCTTTGTTGAGCGAAACCAAGGAGTTTAGGACCTTGGAGAAGTTGAGGCCCTGCAGGAGGTCATTAACCTCGAAGGGCTGAAGGGGAAGGAACAGAAAGAAAAACTTTTAGTAAACACTTTGCAAGAATATGGTTCACTGAAGTCATTTAACTAATACGATTTCCAGGTGATGTGGGTTTGTTCCTTCAGAATCTTCTTAATTCACTTGCATCAATTCTCAATACGTCAGCCTAAAAAAGGAAGAAATGCTCAGAGTGGTGGAGGTTTGAGTCCCTGCTCCAACTGCAGTCTGGAGCCGGATTACTAAAAGTCTGAGCTTCTCCTTGTAATCCCATCACACACACACACACACACACACACACACACACACACACACACACACACACACACACACACACACACACACACACACACACACACACACACACACACACACACACACACACACACACACACACACACACACACACACACACACACACACACACACACACACACACACACACACACACACACACACACACACACACACACACACACACACACACACACACGACCCTAATATCATCTATACCACACACACACACTGACTGACGTCTACATTCCCAAGGTGCGAAGGTGGAGGCAACGTGGGGCTTCAAAACTTCTGATATTTTATTTTTTTAAACGGGTTTAAAAGAAAAACTAAAAACTGAGAGCATAGTGGTCAGTCCTATTTCTAATTCTTTACAGAGCCGGTCTCTATAATCCGATGGCAAGACAGCGGCGTTCCTTAATGTTCTCGTCCTCCTAAGAACCCACTTGATCTGATTTACATCCACAGGCTGATTAGTAGTCCGGGCAGTGTGGAGCCAACAGTAAATACACACTTCCCTCTCTCCCGCTGGCATCGGGCCAGGAGGCAAAGCGAGGCTCTCGATGCCCTGCTGCAGTAGAAATGTACCAATGGCATTCCTACACATGAGAGGCATTGAGCTGTTCCAGGACAATCAAGCATCAATGAAAACGACATATAGGGAGAGAGATGAAGAAAAGCATTCCCAGAAGGTTATTCTTCCTCACGCGTGGAGAAACAGAGCGGACACAGAGAGCGACCGCAACAGGAAAAATGAGATGCAGGACATCCATCCTATTCATGACTCTCCATTGCAGCATGAGAGTCCAGTATTATGAGTCAAAATGATTCATTATGTATCCGTATTTAAAAAACACATTAGTATTACTGCACTATAGATAATGTAAATCCAGCAAAGAACATTCTTGTTATTTAACGCAATAAAACCTGCTTTAAATACATCTTTAAAATCAGAATAGTTTCTTAAAATAGGTAAATACAATACAATGAAATTAACAAATAGAAGTAATTCCGCTCCAATGACTAACCCCATCACCGATATGAACTCCTCTGGAGAAGACGCTCACGTGCAGCTGTGAGGAGACGAGAGGACGTAATCCCAGGATGCTTTAAACAAACAGCCGACCTGATAACGGGGAGTCAATGCACGCAATCGACATCCCAAATCAAGTTTAATTATCAGATGTAAGATCCGATTCATAGCGTAGCTCCGGTGAGTCGGAGCTCAGCCACACACCTACTGTGGCGCCGTCATCCCGTCCTGATGGTGCGACTCGTCCTCCGCCCGTCCAGTGACTCACTGGAGGATGACTTCATGGAGGCCTTGGCTTCCAGCAACCGGGCTGTCATACTTCTAATCAACCTGATTGAAACGTCATAAGACTGCCCGACGTCTGGCATTATGCCAGCCCCCCTACACACACACACACACACACACACACACACACACACCGACTCGGCTCTTAGGGACATGAAAAAAGAAAAATTCTCCGGGTCTCCATAATACAAGAGAAACAAACCTTATTCAAAAGAGCCGACAGTCCAGGACTGATGTGTTGCATAATCTGCTCTTTTTTCACTATGGTTACATATTTTGTAATGTGTGTATGTGTGAGTGTGTGTGATGCAATTGTGCGCATCACACTATGGAGCCGGATATAACCTGACTCAAAACTACTGTTGCGCAAACACAGACACATGCACACACACACACACACACACACACCAACACACCAACACACCAACACACACCTCCACCCTCACCACACAGTTTTTGAGCTCAAATTTCTTGATAAACATTAGTAGTATAGTATCTTCAACTCCAAACAAGTCTTCCTTTAGACCAAAGGTTATCTCTCTCCTTCTTGTCAGATAAAGTATTCTACGTGGGATGATTATCTGAAGATAATCTGCTGACTAACATCCCAAATGGATCCAATGATTTTTTACACATTCCTGAAAATTAGTGCCTCTTGTTCTCAACTGGTTAAGTCACTGGGGCTTACACCTGAATAAACATCACAGATCCAGACACATTAGGAGAGAGAGAGAGAGAGAGAGAGAGAGAGAGAGAGAGAGAGAGAGAGAGAGAGAGAGAGAGAGAGAGAGAGAGAGAGAGATAATTGCTAATTTCCAAGTAATATTGGAAAAGGTGTATCGATTGATAAACGACACCTGTCCGGGTTGCTCTTGATTACAACACCTGTTGCGCGCGCCGAATAGCGGCTAAACATTAACAGCACAGACGTCACCGACACACGTACAGCGCGACATGGACGTAAAGGTGAAATAAACAAGTGTTACGTCACGCAGGTGTGAAGCAATGCGTCTCCAAGGCTTAATACAGATATATAGTCCGTGCATTATGAACACAGGTGTATTAACTCACCTCTACGCCGAAAGCCTCGCAGCCTTTTACAAACTCGGAGATGTTGCGCTGACACTCGCTGTCACCCCTCGGCTCCTGGAAGAACTGCACACAGAAAGTAACTCAATTATCCAGAAATAGTCACGTGACATATCGATAAACAGTTCACGGAGGAGTTGGAGGTGTTTTCATCATGTAAACAATCTTATTCTAGGCGCTGCTAGTCAACTGGCCACCTGCTGCTTCACCGCGTCAAGTTAACTAAAACAATTAAAGCAACTTCCGGTTTTAATTTTCGGATTAAGGCAATTTATATTTATTTAGTTTTTAACATGGAGCTTTCTGTAAAAGCTAATTACATCGTTATTAGCATTGCAGTTAGTAGTAAGATACAATTTAGTTTTTGTCTCGGGTATCTTTAGTTTTTAAATAATTTATGAAGGATCCACTCAGTTTGAATCTGGTCTACAATATATATATATATATATATATATATATATATATATATATATATATAGGAGGTACTTTTAATGTATATAGGAGGTACTTTTAATGAGTTGTTATGCCATCAGAAGCTGTGGTGACATGGCTGTTCCAAGAGGAGGCAAACTAAATGGTAGTGGGTGATCCGAGTTATGCTTTTATTTTGAAGGATAGCGGGTCTTCCTCTTTGCTGGGTTGAAACTAATATAATTTACTTTGATAGAGATCTGACAGGGCCAAAGAAGGATATGACGTCGACAGGCTCATTGTGTGTGTGTGTGTGTGTGTGTGTGTGTGTGTGTGTGTGTGTGTGTGTGTGTGTGTGTGTGTGTGTGTGTGTGTGTGTGTGTGTGTGTGTGTGTATGTGCGTGTGTGTGCGTGCAAGACAGGGAATGGTAGGCTATAACTCCCTACTGTAGGTGTGTACTGGTTTTGGTGACCAATGGTATTTAACACCTGTAAACAGTGGACCAATAGTGGAGTCAGCTTACATTCAATATAAGTATTATATAAGTTATATTAATTAGCATTATAAAAATACAGCAATATCATTTTAGATTTGAATCTATGCAAGAACCTGATCAGGTTAATACATCACATGTAATATATCTTCTTTCTTATTATCTCTCCCCCTAAAAATAACCAAAACATATCCTGCTTTAGTATAAATTATACATTTTAAGAGCATATATTTTAAAGTAATATTATAAGCATTCAAGTGTTTAAAAAGTGCTCCCACCTTTGACTTTAAATGGCTTTAATGTCAAAGGAGGGGGGGGGGGGGTCGAAGAATGTGTGTTAAGTGTCTGGCAATATTTTTATTGCAATTGTATAGTAGTCAGTTTTTAAATGCCAAACATTTACCTGGCATTTTACTGTTATTTATGTTCTGTATATTTTTTTTAATAGATTCATTGTTTTTTTCATGCACTGCCTCGGGGCTACATATATTTCCCTTTCATGTTTTCCATGTTTTTCTGTACCACATTCCTCCAGTAATGGGTACTTGTTTTCCTCCCGTAGCCCCGTGTCCCTCCATCCACTTACTTTGTCCACCGTCCCAGGTCGCAGTCGCTCCAGCAGCCTGCAGAGCACCGCTCCATCCTGCAGAGACGTCTGGAGGAAAGCCTCCGGGTCAGAGATGCTCTTCTTGGGGGACTCCAGGACCCCCAGCGTGATGAGCCACGTTACCGTCTGTTCGGCCGAATTCATGGCCGGATCTCCAATGTCATACAGCAGCAGGAGCACTCTTCTCCAATCGCCTTTCCTCTATAAATGAAACAGGAGGGTCAGCAAGCCCCGCCTCCTATACACATGAACGATTCTATTGGTCCGAAATAGAATAAAAACAATAGATGTGGAAATCAGAAAGGTAGTTCCTTCCTTTAACAGCCTCGTATTCTTTCTCTATCTCTCGTTCTCTCTCCCTCTCTCTCTCTCCCTCCCTCTCTCTCTCACAACTGTAGCAGCAGGACTAGAGTCAAGTGACACGCTCTAAGACGCGATTTCCTTTTATACCTTTCAAACTAAAAGCACACGATTCTGGCAAGTTTATTCACTGTTGACAAACTGTTTGTGTCGTCACCGTTGTGCTATTCTTCTTTGCTCAACAAAATTAATCTAAAATACTATTAAGTCATACATAATAATAATAGTATTAATAATGATGTATTAAAGTAATTGTCAATAGAATGTGTTTGGCAGAAACACCTTTTGTTAAACAAATTAAAAGGAAAATATGGAGGAATCTGTAAGTGTGTAACAACTCCACCACAACATGTACATATTTTATTCAATACGCTAGCATGCCTCTATGTCAATATCAACAAGAGAAAGGTGTCCTACATTTGATTGAATGATTTATCTTCATGCCAGTAGTTTCACGCTTTTACTTTGAAGACAAAACCGTCCAACTTCCGCTTTATCCCACGCTTCAAGTGAATACTGACGCTGCTCAGCCCAGGACCGTCCCACTGGCGACTAACAGGCTAATCAAATCACACAATAAATACAAATGTCTTCAAATAAAATGTATTTACATATAAAGCAAGTTCTTCTCTATTTCCAGCGATGCCCCACAAAATCGACACATGTATTAAAAATACGTGGCTGATTTATCTAGAACATTTTATTGTAGGAAAAAGAAAATCTGTTAAAATATTCCTTTTAAAACAAGTGTTGCTTAGATAATAGTTACCTAATGTAAAGTGGACAAAAGTCATCAGTGGGGCTAAATTGTAGTCATAATATAAGTGAAAGTATATTATTAATGTGTCGCCCTCTGTTGGACAGTTGGAGTTACAGGTTCATCAACATAACACAACAGGGACTTCTTGTCTCCATCCATATGACATAAAAGACCTTCAACAATACAACTATGTATTCAGAAGAAATTAAGAGTTATTCTCTTGCGGTCGTTTTATATACGTTTCCAATCAGTAATTATGATTCATCATTTACATCAAAGGATTGAGAATAAAGAAGTGGCGGATAGTAACGTTGAGTATCAAAAACTTCCATCTATGCATCTGCATAATGCAAAAACAATAGTGGTATTGTATTACCCAAGCTGATTTAAACTTTAAGATTTCAAAATGTTAATTTTATTTTGAAGAATTCAAGTTGAAGAATTCAAGTTGACACACACTTCACTTCAGAATCACAGGGGGTGTGACGCGGCGGTTTCATCAGTCCTGTCAGTTTTTTTTCTGCAGGCTTCTCTTTCAACTTCCTCATTTGCCTCCAAAGTGTTGTTTCCTCTTTCGGCTCACTGGTACGTTTCTTCTTCTTCTTCTTCTTCTTCTTCGGGGGCTTCTCTTTGTGGCGTTCTGCTCTCCTAACCGGACCTAAAGAAAGACCCCGAAGTAACATGAGCGCAGTCCGTTGCCGGCACTGGCTCATCTTCGCTTTTAGAGGCAACGGTACGTCGCTGGTGCTGAGCGGCTGTGGAGCCGCCGGTGAGTTCACAGAGATCCGATCCTCCTCGTTTCAAACGCAGCGACGTCATCGTTGATCGTCTGTGTCCAACTCCCGTTTGTCCACAGCTCCGATGCGTCCCTTCTCGTCGGCATCTCGTGTGATTGTGTGAGAGACAGAAGAGAGGGAACGATGTACGTCTGTGTGCAGTAGCATACAGGCCGTGTGTGTGTGTGTGTGTGTGTGTGTGTGTGTGTGTGTGTGTGTGTGTGTGTGTGTGTGTGTGTGTGTGTGTGTGTGTGTGTGTGTGTGTGCGTGATGTCTGGAGACAGCAGCACCCTGTGCTGGAGGAGCATGTCTCTCACCGGCCCATCAGATTCCCAGGATAAGCCCACCCCGGCAACGGTTGCCAGGGACGGCATCTTCCCGGGGAAGATCATCAAAGTGTGTTTCCTTAGCAACAACTCCAACCTGGGCAAGAACTTCAAACTGGTCCGCTGTGAGGAAGGATGGGCGGTCAAGGTACACTCTACTCTACTCCAATCCTGTTCTTGACCTTTTGACCTCTAGCCTCCTCGAATGTCCCGCACCTTACTCTCATCTACTCTCCTCCACGTCCCCGTTTGGGTGGTTTCCGCCCCAGGATGTGGTGAAGCTGGTTCTGTCCAGCGGCTGCGTGGGTCCCGACATAACACACAAGCTCTGCTATTGCCTCCTCCTCAAACACCTCAAGTCCTCCGTGGCCCACTGGCTGCACCCGGACCTGACCGTGTCCGAGCTCACCCGGCGCTACGAGCGGCAGTACCTGGAGGCCGAGTGGAGGTGAGCGCCCTCTCCGCCGTGTGTAGTTTCACCGTTAGTTACAGACGCTGAATGGACGGTTTGTTTTCCGTGCAGATATGATCTGAGGATCAGATACATCCCGGCAGACTTCATGGAGGAATTCAAAGATGACAGAACCACACTGCTCTACTTTTACCAGCAGGTCAGGAACAAGTTTAATGCAAATAAAATAAAAAGCAACATCGATTTGACGTTTTTTTTTCTTCCTGGGAGTGTGTTTATAAAGGCTGCAGCCAATAGAAAGGTGTGTGTACATGTACGTGTGTTTATCCCCAGGTACGAAGTGATTACATGCGTCAGTATGCCTCAAAAGTCAGCGATGGGATGGCTCTACAGCTCGGCTGTCTGGAAATTAGGTAGGAAACAACCGCGCTCTTAAAGAAAAAAAGATTCCTGCGAAATCAAATGTTCTCACTGACCAATCAAACCCCCCAAAAAACATCCACTGCGTCACGTTTCCACAGGAGATTCTTCAAAGACATGAATCCAAACGGACTGGAGAAAAAGTCCAACTTTGAACAATTAGAGTGAGTCACCTCCTCTCTGAATGTTTGCATATCCGACCATCGCTCTGGTTTCACGCTGGTCTGACTCTCCTCCTCCAGGAAGGACGTGGGTCTGGACCTGTTCTTCCCCAGAGAGCTGATCGACAGCATGAAGGTAACGAAAACGCACATTTTCCGACTATATCTGGATTAAAACACAGATTAGCACTTTAGTGGCTCTTAAATAGCTCTTATAATGGAACTTTTGTAGTTTGACTATATTGAGGAAATGTTACTTTCTGTATTCTTGTTGTTCGTAGTTTGTACTCCAGGTTGAAATGCACTTATTGTAAGTCGCTTTGGATAAAAGCGTCTGCTAAATGACATGTAATGTAATGTTATAATGTAGCTATAAAGAGGATCATTTTAAAGATGCATCATGTGATTGTGATTTTGCCTCAGCCCAAACAGCTGCGCCGGCTGGTCCAGCAGACGTTCCAGGGCTACTCCTCCCTGAAGCAGGACCAGTGCATGGCCCGGTTCTTCAGCACCCTGGCCCAGTGCTACAGCTACACACAGGAGAGCTTCGGCTGCAGGCTGGTGGTGAGCAGCTGTGTTTCCTGTCACGTCGTCACGCTAATTGTAGCATCTTTTTACCGTGTGTATGTGTGTGTGTGTGTGTGTGTGTGTGTGTGTGTGTGTGTGTTCTATAGCACGGATGGAATCTCACGATAGACCTGGTCATCGGGCCCGAAGGCATCAGTCAGCAAACTGAGAACTCCACGGTGAGCTCACACTCCCTCTGGGCTGATTGAACGATTCAGGATGTGACGTAACCACGGAGACGACGGCGTTAATAGACATCTCCGTCTCCTTCGCAGCCCGTCCGTCTGGCCACGTTCTCTCAGGTGCGCAGCATCTCCTGCAGCGCTGAGGCGGAAGGCCAGGCGCTGCTCACGGTGCACATCGAGGGAGCCAAACAGGTGTCTTCCTAAATGAAGAGGGCAAGATTTGGGGGGATTATTGATCCATTTGTTTACGCGAAGGCCGACGTGTGTAGGTGACAGGTTTTGGGTTAAAGGGGAGGTACGTGCTGGACTGCAGTGACTTCCTGGAGGCCCTGGAGGATTATATTTGTACCCAGTTTCACGCGTGTCAAGTGTCCTCTGGGCTCTGAGTTGCACTTTTATATGAGTCAGGTGTGCAGGAAGTGGGAGGAGTTTCACACAGTTTTAATATCGTGTGTCTTCAACCCTCCAGCCGCTGTCAGTGAACACCTCCTCCATGGCCGTGGCGCAAAACATGGCCGACCTGATCGACGGCTACTGCCGGCTGGAAGGCGCCTCTGAGAGCTCGCTCATCATCCGGCCCGGCAAAGGTACCCCGGAGTCCAGATGTAGAGAGAAACATATTGGAAAGACACGTACAGAAACCTTTAAATGTTCCTTTTCATTGTCTCAATCTCTGGGATGAACAAAACCCTAAATGTTGTTATTTCAGGGAGAGATGTGAGACTGCAACTACCCGACATCCCGCAAAGGTGAGCGGGAAGAATCTTAGAGGAAAGTAAATACAATTCATTTTCACACCTTCCTCCTCCTTTATGTTGTTCTCATAGCTGGATTGACTCTCTCTCTCTCTCTCTCTCTCTCTCTCTCTCTCTCTCTCTCTTCCAGTGGGGGTGCCAGTAGTCCTGATAGAGTTAGTAAGTCTGATGACTGCTTAACAAATTACACATTAAATGTGAACTTTACATCCTGTCTATAATAATTGACTTTGACTATTCAACAAGGATTACATTTTTCTGAGACCTTTTCTGTTTATTTGTTTATTTATTTTATGGGGTTAACCCTAACCCTAACACTAACCCCCTAACACTAACCCCCTAACACTAACCCTTTATTTTTTTGTTGCTTTAAACAGAAAAACAAACCTCAGCTTCGGACATTTATTCTGAAATTCAAGAGGTCAAAGACGAAGACTCCAGTGGTGAGTCGTGTTCCCCCGAACATTTATTAAAAGAAAAATGTAAACCTCATATCCAATACCAGGCAATCATTCAGGAATGTCAGTGTTGATGTTATATTCAATGTGCAGACATGTGTATCCAGGTCTGCAGCAGAGCAGACCTCATACGCCTCCCCTCTCTCTCTCTCTCCTCCTCATGTCTGCGTGTTCAGAGAAGCACCGGATCGCCAGAGACCACGTCGCCGTGGGGCGCATCCTGGGCGAGGGGTTCTTCGGAGAGGTTCACGCCGGAGTTTATAAAAGCCCGGTGAGTTCTTTGTTCCCCCGCCAGCATCGGAAAGGAAAACGAGGCCCCCTGATTGGACGATGTGTGCGCGTGTGTGTGTCTGCAGACTGGAGAGAGGATCAGCGTGGCCATCAAAACCTGCAAGGACTTCACGGCTGAAGTCAAGGAGAAGTTCCTGAGTGAAGCTGGTGAGTGTCGCAGTGATGATCGGCCCTCCAGGGACCGAGGTCAAATAGGGTCAAACTTTCCCTTCGCGACGTAGAATTACTTTTTGCTTTATTACCTTTGCATTGAAAATGCAGAAGGTAATGTTTTGATCGCCGTGTATTTGTATTAAACCGAATCGCATGACATTTGGTTATTATCTGGGGACCATTTCATTAGATTTTGGGATCGATCGGGTCAAAGGTCAAGATCATGAAAAGGTAAAACTCTTCTTTTTACTATAGTCTATTTATATCCAATTGGCAGCTAATGCCAAAATGTTCATAATTCAATGCTCAATCGCGTGATATGCGAAGGTATGCGCTCTACTAGTGCCCGTTGTAGTTGGTACTGTTTTCTCACATGAAACTGATCCTTCTTATATAATTTAGGGTGACATATGTGGGCGATTTTTTTTTCCGCGTGCGTCGTCAGCGAGAACTTCGCTGCCGTCGACTTCCTGTTGCCTGGATGTGGCTTTGTGAAAAGGTTCAAACCGGAGGCTGAAACCTCGGGTTAGAGACCAGAGGCCTTATTTAATTTATGTTTGTAGATGACTGAAACAGTTTAGAAAGACAACAACTAAGTGATACAATTTACTGGTCTTTAGACAAGATAAGATGAGGTTTAGATAAGATAAGATGAGGTTAAAGGCCTCACTTTTAAAGCTGAAGTCACACGTGTTTGACTTACTGAGGAGAAAACACCGTCACACTTTAACACCGTCGTTATGTTGAGGCTGGAAGGCGTTTATAAAAAAACGTTTTGATACCCGGCCTTTCAGTTACCAATCGCTCCGACATGCTTGGTGCCGAGCAGAAGACCCACGTTGCCCTTTTGAACTGCGTCGACTATTTATAACGGCGGGAAAAAGGGAAGATTGAAATTCATCGCTCGCAAAAGCTCCGTCCCACCGAGGCGGTGGTCGGATTCTTTGAGTTTCTTTCTCTTTCCTCCGATACCGATAAGTCGTGACGTAAAGCGTTATCCCCCCCCGACGCAGGCTTGATGAAGAACCTGGATCACCCCCACATCGTGCGTCTCATCGGAGTCATCGAGGCCGACCCCGTCTGGATCGTCATGGAGCTCCTGGACCACGGGGAGGTGTGTTGCTCTGCTTGTGTGTTTTACATCAGCAGCTCGGAATACAAGTTATATCTCGATACAGATAGAGATGTTGTTGCCTCTCCCCCCCCCCCCGACAGCTGGGGAGCTATCTCCTGCGGGAGATGTACATCCTGACCACGGCGACGCTGACGCTGTACTGTCTACAAATCTGCAACGCCTTGGCGTACCTGGAGGGACTCAGCATGGTGCACCGGTAACAGAGAGGCCCTCCAGTAGACCCCCAGCCGCCCGCTGGTGTTTCAACGAGTTCTTTGTGCCGCAGAGACATCGCGGTGAGGAACGTCCTGGTGGCGTCTCCGCAATGCGTCAAGCTCGGCGACTTCGGCCTGTCTCGGTACGTGGACGAACAGGAGTATTATAAAGGTACACACACACACACACGCGTGGACACAAATGCTCCTACAACACACACTGTCTGCGTGAAACCTCTTCTTCTTTATGCGGGGTGTTATTTACCTCCAGCTTCACATCTCGCACATGTACAATAAGGATTATTTTTTTTTTGCCATCTGTTCGCAGCCTCCATGAGTCGACTGCCGATCAAGTGGATGGCCCCCGAGTCCATCAACTTCAGACGCTTCACCACGGCCAGCGACGTCTGGATGTTTGGTGAGAAGCACGTCTTGTGTCTGAGCAGCTTGCTATTCGTGACTTATAAATACTTCTTAATACATTGTTTTTCCTGGTCCGATGTGAGGTCAAAGGTCAGGGATGTCGTATGTGGCGAATTCGTAACTTGTGATATTGAGCGATACAAAATAAACTGAATTGAATAGTGGAACTGAAGGTATGCATTTAGTTCCACAGTTGTGAAACTTCTTTGTTCTTAATTCTGCTGAACTTCATGAGGAAGTTAGTCATAAAGCACAACTCTGACGTCTGTTTACGGGGTGAGCGCTCCACCGGGTTACGCTAGAGGCCAGAGGAGCATTTAAAGTCTCGTTGGACCAGGTGTGTGTGCGTGGGAGATCTTCTCGATGGCCCAGCAGCCGTTCTTCTGGCTGGATAACGGGCAGGTGATCAACCAGCTGGAGTCGGGGGTTCGACTCCCCAAGCCGCAGCGCTGCCCGACCGCCGTCTCCGGCCTGCTCACCCGCTGCTGGGCCTACAAGCCGCACACCCGGCCCAGCTTCAGCCAGCTCGTCTGCTCCCTGAGGTGCACACACACACACACACACACACACACACACACACACACACACACACACACACACACACTCCTGCCCTTTATTACTGTTGATCTGGAAGTTTTGAAAAGGTTTTGGGAGTTTCTGAGATTCAAATCTGTTCTTTCAAAAAACACACAAACAAACATATGTATGACAAAAGTCAGACATAATAAGTTTATTGAAAATTGGGTTACATGCATAACACCCCATAGACCAATATAAATGAATGAATGCACACTTCTTGCTCTAAATATGTAAAACTAAAATGCATTATCTAAAAATCCACACATGCAATATTAATTGATGCCTTCTTTCAATTTAAAAACAATAATGAAAAATAAATAAATACAGAAGTTAACCCCGAATGACAAACATGAGCTTGAGATATTATTTAATTGTTCTCACTCACGCGTTTGAGACGTCGTAACACAAACTGATGACTGTGTTTGTGCGTCAGTGACATCCACCGGATGGAGCTGGAGCGGGATGGGAGGCGGGACCGGTGTCACTCCATTGCATCATCAACCGACTCGAAGCACGTCACAGAGCCTCCGCCCAAGGTTCTTTATTTTTACTTCCTTTTCACTGTTTTATTGAGACGTTACTATATTAAAATATCTGTTAATACGTGTCATATGGGCCCAGGGAACACAAGCGAATACTCAAGATCACATGCCCTCTCTTTCTCTCTCTCTCTCTGACACCAGCCGTCCAGAACACATGGCAACACCCTTCCTCGAGTCACGCAAATACAGGTGTCCACACACACACACACACACACACACACACACACACACACACAAACACACACACATACACACACAGGTGGAGTAACATGCTCCAAAGTCATGCATCGTATTTTCTCTGATCAAATGTACGGTACTTGTATTATGTGTGTGTGTGTGTGTGTGTGTGCGCGCGCGTAGGGAACAGGCACGAACACCAGGCCAATGTGGGAGAGAGAGAAAGAGCGAGTGGAGGACACTTTACAAAGACAACGAAGAGAGATGCTAATGGATAAACAGTGGCTGGAGCAGGAGGAAGAGCAACTGGTGAGGGAGCTCTCACACACACACACACACACAGGAAGAAGCTTGTGGCCTCGAGTGTGAGAAAGAGACAAAGTGACTTATCATGAAAGCGGAACATCTGGCATTACCACCTCACCTACATGATGCAACCACAGCTGCATTCACTGACATCTGCTTTTTGTTGTACTGTAGGATCCGGTTGTGAGAGTGGATTCACACATCAAGGTATACGTTATCTCTATTTCCTCTTGTGCTCATTTGACAGTTATATTAAAGCTGCATTAAGCACTTTATTACCACTAGGGGGCAGAGACATACCTGGAGACAGTATGTACAGTTGGGTCATACAGGACCGTTTTAGATGTGATAGTCCACATAGAGTGTCTGCCTCTTTTAATCTTTGATTCTATTAGTATTACTCTGCATTAGTAGCATTCTGCATGTGTTTATACCACTAAAAGGTGTCCAGATGATTTGTTTTAAAGCCAATTTATCATCTCCAATTTATGAAAAGCCAATTTACAGAAATATCCTGACCTCTGACCTGACGGGAATGTTGAAACACAAATCCCTTTGAATTGGTAGATTCACCTCCTGTTGTCTTCCCCCTTTTTTTTGCAGACTCCTGCAAAAAGCCCAGAAAATGGTGAGCCTTCATAAACAGGCGTTAATGACTTTTAACTCTTGCACTCTTCATGTTGAAAATGCCACTAATAATGCACAGAAAAGCTATAAAATACAAGAAACCACAACCAAATTCACCAGACTGGAAGCAGAGACACACAGCATGAGTAGTTACGTACAGGTTGCACATATATCAAACAATCTAAGACAAAAAGTCTCATTTTAACGAGATATTTAGGAATGTTACACAATATATTATACCTGCTAAAATGTTTAATTTCTTAAAAACAAAATGTGGAGATATGCAGTTTTATCTTCCTCCCTCAGGTCCTCCAGAGAAGCCCCCAAAGCCTCTCCCAGTCACACAGGTAAACAACAAACGATACAACCGTCTCCTCGGAAATGTCCTCAGATAAGACTTTCTTCTAAAAAAAAAAGAAAAATGCAAATTTGGAAGCACGGTGGACATTTTTATGACTCGCATTGAGCTTTTTGTTAAATGCGGTCGTTAAAAAAAGAAATGGTGTTGCAGAAGCCTCGGCCCACCGCCGAGCTGGACCGATCAGGTGACCAGGTTTACGCCGGCGTCATGGCGATGGTGAAACAGGTGGTCAAGCTGAAGAACGACGTCAACACGCAGCCGGCCTCCGAGTACCCCAACGCCGTCAGAGTAGGTCACCTGTTCGCCTCGCTGTTAAAAAAAATAAAATAAAAAGGGTCCGCAATCACACACAATGTCGTTTGCCTCTCCCTCTCTTTGCCTCCCTCGCCCGCCTGCAGGCGGCGGGCATCACTCTGCGAGGCCTGATCCAAAGCGTGGACGACATCCTGCCCTCTCTGCACAGCTCGGTCACCACAGAGGTCAGCGGCGCCTCACCTGCGGGCGCTTTATAAAACAATAACGAAGGTGGTGTGTCATGTGATCGCCTGTCCTCTCCGTCTCAGATCGAGGGCACGAAGAAGCTGCTGAACAAGGACTTGGGGGAGCTGATCAATAAGATGCGCCTGGCCCAGCAGAACTCCGTCACGTCGCTGAAGGAGGAGTGTCAGCGGCAGATGTTGGCGGCCGCTCACACTCTGGCGCTGGACTCCAAAAGCCTGCTGGACGCCGTGGACCAGGCTCGAGTCAGACCCGACCGGGCCGGGCCCAGCCCCGAGGACTCTGGGTAGAGAATTAACTCAACGACACGACGTTCAGGGGTCGAAGATGTCATATTCTTTCATGTCATTAAGTTAAACTGAGCGTTTCTTTACGGTGAAGCCAAGATACTTCCACAATGTATGAAAGCAATAAAGTTACGCCGTTTATTTCTTCTTTTTACCATTAAAGACAAATGTGATTTTGCACTTTCTGTGTCGCTGTTTCCCCTCGTTTTGCGTCATGAGTTAAGAAAAAGGTTGTCAGGATATTGATGTTTTTTTCACAACAAGGAAGGAGGAAAAACACTTGAGGAAAAATCTTGTAAATAGTGTCTGCAGAGTGAAGGTCATGTATGAAGGTCACATGGTGAGATCAGGTGTGATATTTCTGCTCCGGCGCTGCAAGAACCTGATCTTCCAGGAATGAGCCAGTGGCGGAGTTGGCAACAACAACTATTTCTATCGTGTCTTGGCTAAAATCTGAGCGAGCCAAAGGATTTTTTTAAAGTTTAACTGTCAGGGTGAATCTACTTCTCTAAAATCCTTTATTTTTTTCTTTAAAAAAAAATTATCAGAAAACAGTTTCAGCTTCAAAGCTGTTTTTATATATTGCGTTGCTCTGCACCGTGGGTCTAAATACCTCCGTCTCGAGAGAAGAAGCTGAAATTCGCTGTGCAAAGGGTGGGAGTCGTCCTTTAACGACTCAAACAGATAAAGAAGTAAGAGTAAATAAGAGCAGATGAAGAACATTTTTTTTAAATCTGTTACATTTCCTTATTTGGACATCAATAGCCATTAAATGGACATGAAAATCCAAAGCAATTCTGTGTGTTTTGTCATTCTGTCCCTATTATTATGTTCAACAATATGTGAAACACACTAATGGTTCATTCATGCTCTTTAAAAGGTGGAAAAGTACCCAGAATAAACCTCAACCAGTATACAGGCTAGAGGTGAGGCAACAATGCGGAAGAGGGAGGAGGTGTTCCTCTTTCTACCTGTCTGTGTGTATCTGACGAGTTTCTTCAATACGAGGTTCTTCAGTTTACCTCAGACCTCAGGAGACCAGACCTCAGGGGACCAGACCTCAGGAGCCGCTCAGCAGGTGAGGACTTTATATTTCATTGTCATTTACAGACAACAGACATTCAAAAGTGCAAGGATGATCAATCTGTCAAGTACCAGCATAATGTTTTTAAATGTTTTTATTTTGTTATAAAATTGTAAAAAGGCTGTGCATGAAATGTTGGGAGCGCACTGAGGGAACATTTGTATGGAATGAAGCACGAAACATATCGAACCTTTCCAACCTTACATTATGTTGCTATGAAAAAGGCCTCGGGGGAATTCTTTAATACAAGAATAGTGCACGCAGGCAAAATATGCGTGTGTAATAATTATAGTGCAGGAACACAGATGGAGGCCTGTGCACGTCTCAACAAATCAAAAGTACTGAATCTCAATGGAAAACAAGTCGACCGTCTGAATCGGATTTATTCTGAACTGCAGTCGACCAGAAGAGCTTTTGGGTTGCCAGGTTGTGACACATACGCAGAATGAAGAAGAAGGTGATCCTCGACGTGGACACCGGGGTGGACGACGCTCAGGCCATCATGGTGGCCCTCGCCGACCCCGATGTGGAGATCCTGGGTATCACCTGTTGCCACGGCAACACCTCAAGAACACGCTGCGTGTCCTGAAAGTCTGCAACCGGCAGGATGTGAGTCAGAAATTGACGCGTGTCAATGGATCCAAGTGGGTTAATACGATGGTGATGTAGGTTTTTTTTTCTCCATGCGTGACAGATCCCAGTGTATCGCGGATGCGAAGCATCCCTGATGGGCCGCCAACAGCACGCCGGGGATTACCACGGGAAGGACGGGCTGGGCGACGTCCCGGATCCGGACGCTCCGGGCCTGGAGCTGCTGCAGAAGAGGAAAGCCGTGCAGGCCTTGGTCAAGATGGTGAAACAGAACCCTGGAGAGGTGAGGCAGAGCCCCGGGTCGGGTTCGGGTCGTGCAGTCGAGATGATCATGTGACTCTAGTTACTCTACCCTTCTTGAAGTGGATCGGTCTGGATGACAACAAGCCTCCTGGCAAAATAATCTAGAATACGTCAATAAATCCTGAATCCCGAAGGAAAACGTGTACTTCTCTCATCGTGTACTTCTTCTCTTGCTCTCGCAAACAAATGAAAAAGATCTAAATGTGTGTGTGTGTGTGCAGGTGACTCTCGTTGCCACGGCGCCCCTCACTAACCTGGCGGTCGCCGTGCAGCTGGACCCGTCCTTTCCCAAGAAACTGAAGGCGCTCTACATCATGGGGGGGAACACTGAATGTAGGTCATCTGTCGCTACGTCGATATTCCATCGGCTGATGATTTTATTGTCTGGCCTATACCTGTGTGTGCTTTTGTGTGTGACTGAACTCACTGAAGTAGAACGATGTGAACCGTCACATGCCGAGGGCCTAAAGTCAGTTCATCGTGATGAATAAAGTTGACTTTTATGATGAAGAAAATCTCCTTGGACTTTTTTTTGGCCTGTGTGTGTGTGTGTGTGTGTGTTTGATCCAGTTTACACATTCCAGAAAAATGCACACGCATGCAGATGTTTCATGAGGTAGACATTTTATTGCAAATGCTTCAGTTCAGATGATTCACAGATGTTTTCTGTATCGTGACACCAACAAAAGTCTCACTGTTACTTCCTGCTGCACATTTTTTTTAAGTGGTCTTTTTTTAAGTGGTCTTTTTTTAACAGAGTCTGCTTTGTTGTTGTTCCTCTAAAGTAGAAAGCAATCCCGGGTTTCATTACAGAGGCATCTTTTGATGCATTTATCAACAAGAAAAACACAATGAGAGAAAAATACATTCTTGTGAAGTTAAAAACTGAAAATCTACTATCTAATCTAATCTAATTCAACAAATGCAAGCAAAACACATTCTTCTTACATTTGGGTGGGAGGTTTCCTCTTTCCCTCCGAGGTACTTCTCCGTGTTCCTCTGAGGCGTTAACAGCAGCTCTCAATGCAGACAGCAGTCAACATCGGCCAAGCTCCGCTCACCAGGTGAGGATTTGTATGTTATTCGTGTAAGTTTTTACCCATAATATCAACATAATCTATTCTTCTAACTAGTAAACTGATATTAGGAATAATTACTTTTAATTTTATTAGTAAATTGAAGTGCACGCCTATTTGTTTTTGCACTTTTCAAGGTCATTCAAAGTGCTTTACAGTCATTTAGAAAAAATGCATTTTGCAGGATAAAGTCAAGACGAAAATAAGATATAATACAAAGAATATAATAAGAAAAACAAATGGCCAGATAGGAGATTAAGCTCGAGGGCAAGAATGAAAAGTCCCAAGTGCACTTCAATAAAAGAAGATTTAAAGCTTTGTTTGGAACAGACCTTGCGTTTTATTAGGCGTGTCCCAGATGTGAAACTGAACGCTGCTTCTTTTCATCTTGAGGACAGTTGGAAAACCTTCATACTGAGTAGAAGCATCTCTTAATATCCCAATGACGATGATGTCTTGCTTTTTGCTGCTTTTAATGTTTTAATGATTGCTCTAAAATGTTTTTATTAAATCGTGTTTTTTCCTGCATTATGTTTTGATCCTTTAAATGGTTTTATGTGAAGAATCTTGAATTTCCTTTGTTGTTGAAATGTGCTGTACAAATAAATGTGCCTTGCCTTAAAGAATGAACTCCTCTTCACACACTGCTCCTCTGTGCTGTCTCGGTGGGGCAGCTGTCAGAATCAGCAGCAGCTGTTGGAATCAGCTGCTGGATCCACATCTTCGAATAGAAAAAATAAAAAACACTTCAAAGCTTAAATCTTAGAGACATACTGTACATAGACACAATTTTGTCTCAGGTGGTCTTGAGGGAACCTGAGGGTTCATTTGAGATGCAGTGTGTGTCACAAGGTGAAGTCATGGAACCCTTCGAAAATAAAAACATGACAATTTTCCTTCTCCTAAATGTTTCCTGCTTTGGGAGTATTATGGAGTATTATTCTGCCCATTCAGACGAGCACGGGATCGGTCAAATGAGTCACGAGGTGGTCTAGTTTCATGTGATACGTGTATCTTCACTCTATCTTAGAGAGTGTGTCTTCTACGACACGCAGCAGCCTTTTAAAAGACAATAAAAAAGTGTTAAACACATTTCAATTTATTTAAAAAATGTGGAAAAAAACATTTGAAAATGTTAAATAATTTAAACCTAACCGCCCCCCCCCCCCCAAAAAAAAAAACAGTTGCAATGGTCTTTTAAGATAAAAGCAAATGCAAGTTTTTCACTAATCACTCTGAGACACGAATCCTTTGATAATTGCTATACTTTAAAGCTGATAAAATCAAAATATAAGTAAAGTAGTCGCTCGTGAAACCAAAACCAGAAGCGGAGAGACGTTACGCCACACCTCCTCACCTCTTCCTGTTGTCGAACACGCCGCAGGATGAAGAAGAAGCTGATCATCGACGCGGACATCGGGGTGGACGACGCTCAGGCCGTCATGGTGGCCATCGCGGACCCCGACGTGGAGATCCTGGGGATCATCTGTTGCTATGGCAACACCCCCCTGGAGAACGTCCTCCAGAACACGCTGCGGGTCCTCAAAGTCTGCGACCGGCTGGATGTGAGTCTGTGTGGGAAGCCACATTTAAGGGGGGTTTGCGTTAGCAGCTGGGATTAGCTCGATGTACCTCGTGGCTGACCCCGAGGTCACTGAAGTAGAACGATGTGAACCGTCACGTGAGGGACTGACACGGGTTCAATGTAATAAATAAAGCAGAATAAAGCAATATGTTGATCTTGTTTCCTTTTTTATGAACATGGCTGAAGCATCTGTGTCGTTTTTCCCCCCTTTTTCTCAGATTCAATAATAAAAACACATAAATAGAAATAGAAAATTGCCTTCAGATGCAAGAAAAGGAAATTCCTTCTCTGTCTTTAATAGAGCAGCGAGAAAAAGAAAAGAGGCAATATAATAGTTTCCGTCAGGTTTGAAAATAAAGCGACGCAGAGGGGTTGTATGTCTCTCCCACTGATACATGGAACTCAAGTGTCCTCAGAGGAATGGAAAAAGCTCAACAAACAACTATTTATAGAGTAAAATAAAGTGGAAGAGAGAGGAGGAGACTAAACACTGTAGTCCCACTCTCAGCAGATCATGTAACGGCCATTAAACTTGATTTCTTTTTTCTCCCGCTGCTTGCCAACCCATGCCTGCTTTGGCCCAGCCCAGATGCACGTCATGTGGTGTCGTGTTCCTTTTCCTCAGCGTTACATAACCTCCCCACCTTTTGTTTGCCTTTAAGCTCCATGAGAAGAAGAAAAACGTGCAGCAGAGAGAGAGAGACGTCTCAGTCCAGAGCTGACTTTAGAGAAGGATCACACACCGGTAGCCGGAACACTTCATACTGGTAAGTTGATCTCTTTGCCCTCGATGGTTTCTTACCCTGTTTATGAAGAGGATACAGATTTTTTTTACCAGCAATGTACACTGCTGGAGGGAGCTGAAGAGTGCTTCTGTAGCTCAAAGATTGCAGTTCTGTCTGCGGGTGTGTTTACGGTCGGACTTACGGCGCTTCCACTATATATATATATATATATATATCTATATATATATACACATACCGGTATATCCACTACAAAAACAATGCTGCTTGTTCAGATTGCTGAGGACAACTTGTCCTTCTTCCATTCCTTTAAGATACGATGAGGAAGAAGATGATCCTGGACGTGGACACCGGGGTGGACGATGCCCAGGCCATCATGATGGCCCTCGCAGACCCGGACGTGGAGATCTTGGCCATCACCTGCAGCCACGGCAACACCAAGCTGGACAACGCCTGCAAGAACACGCTGCGTGTCCTCAAAGTCTGCAACCGGATGGACGTAAGAGCGTGCCTGTCGTCACGGAAACGCGCGACGTTGAGAACGTTTGTTGAACCCGTCGTCCCCCTCCTCAGATCCCAGTGCACCGCGGCTGCGCCGAGCCGGTGCTGGGGCGCAAGCGCCACGCCGGAGACTTCCACGGGAAGGACGGGCTGGGCGACTCCCCGGATCCAGACGCTCCGGGACTGGAGCTGCTGCAGAAGAGAAGAGCTCCACAGGCCATAATTAAGATCGTCAACGCAAACCCTGGAGAGGTGGGGAGAGGGTGCAGCCCTATGGGACTGCTGTGGCAATGCACATACTGTATATATTGTTTAAAAAAAATATATATATTATTATATATATTATATATATTATTATATATATATTATTATATATATGTATATATATATATATATATATATATTAATATAGAAATAGATATATTGTGTGTTAATCATGAACTGATAAACCTTTTTTTTTTAAAGATTTTTACTTAAGGGGAGACACAACAGGGCTATAGGGTGAAAAGAAGTCGATTTATTTATTTATATTTATTTGTATTTATTATATAAAAAGTTTTCGTAAATTAAAATGTTGTAACACTCTGAAAAGAAGACATGTAGTGGAGGCGAAATAACCGTAACTAAAAATATTTATTCATCTTTATTAAATAGGGCACAGTCCTCCCCTCCCTCTTAGAACATTGACCCCAAATATGGATTCTTGTTGTAAAATATTCTTATTCACTAAATAGAATCCATAAACAGGAAGAAGGTGACATAATGCACTAACCGCACACTCGCTGCAGCAGCGGGTACATGACTTACCTTTTTCCTCTCCCTCGGGCGGTGTGCAGGTGACTCTCGTTGCCACGGCGCCCCTCACTAACCTGGCCGTGGCTGCACAGCTGAACCCGTCCTTCACCAAGAACCTGAAGGCGCTCTACATCATGGGGGGGAACACCGAGTGTAGGTCATCTGTCGCTCCGTCGATATTCGGCATGAATCGGTTGTCGGAGCGTTTATTTTATGAACTGACGGTGTGCCTATGCGTGTGTGTGTGTGTGTGTGTAGCCAGGGGTAACACCACCGTGTGTGGAGAGTTCAACTTCGTGGCTGACCCCGAGGCGGCCTACATCGTGCTGGACCGCTACACCTGCCCCACCTACATCGCCACCTGGGAGTTCAGCTGCAGGAGCAGCCTGCCGTGGGTGAGGAGCGACCACGACCAATCAGAGCGGCGTCAGGGTCGTGGAAGCAAAAAGACGATGTTCTTGACTTACTTTCTGTCTCCCTCAAGGCTTTCTGCGACGAGTGGCTGGCCCAGGACACGGAGAAGGCTCGCTTCATGGAGAAGATCTCGCTCCACACCAGAACGGTGCGTTTTTTTCTCTCTCATTCAAACACACCTGAAAGAGCGTCTCAGAAACAAAAGGTCACTTTGTGATGTCGCCGCCGCAGATGGTCCAGACGGAGCGCTATCAAAAGGAGCTGGTGTCCGGACCCGGGTTCAACACCTGCGACACCTACGCCGTGGCCGCCGCCATCGACGACACTCTGCTGACGGAGAGCGACGAGGTTGAAGCGCCCGCGCCCTCGAGGTTCAATCACTTCCCCGCAAAAAACAAGAGACATTTTTTTAAGTCTATCGTCTTCGTCTTCTCCTGCAGGTTGCGGTGACGGTGGAGTTGGAGGGCACGCACACCCGAGGCATGATGGTGCTGGACTACATGGGCCTGCTCAAGAAGAAGAACAAGGTCTTCATCATGAAGACCATCGACCTGGAGAAGTTCAAACGGCTGTTGACGAACGCTCTGAAATAGCGTGACGTGTGCAAACGGGCACACGCACATGTATAGTTGATATTTCAGTTTCATATCAAGGAGGTTTTTTGTATCCATTGTTGATGGTGTGATTGGCTTTTTGATTAGTTTGTGCAGCCGTTAACTCAAGAATAGAAAGATGTTGATTTATGTTGTGAGTGGCTGTGATTTCTTCAACGGCTTATAAACTATGTATGAATTTACCTAATATGTAAAGCACTGGTTCTTTCATAACATAAATAAGATGATACTTACTGTGTTTACGGTCTCTGAAATAATTCCTTATAATCAAGAAAAAACAATGGAATGGAAAATGTATATAGTAAATATAAAGACAAAGGATCACAACATAAATGACACTGAATACGATAATGACTTTTAACTGAAGTTATTTTTAATCTATGAAGCTGCTACCAAATAAATCGACGTCTTCTTTGAGGCATTTCATCCTCCAGAAAGTAAAACGGGACTCAACCGAAGTTAATAAAACCTTTTATTGAAAGTGCTTTGGAATGTACACTTTAAGAAAAAACAGAAAGGGGGAGTGTCCATCCCTTGTTTCTCCACTGTCCTCCTATCTCTCTCTCTCTCTCTCTCTTCAATAAACTGGATTATTGGTCTTTTTTTTTAAAGAAAACTCAAAGAAACAAAGCAAACGTTTCCTCTTCAGAAACAATCCTCTGTGTATATATATTACAACTTGCCAGAATATTTACAAATCATACAAAAGGAACAACAATAAAAGCTGTATCTCCCGTTTCTGCAAC
This sequence comes from Liparis tanakae, assembly GCA_036178185.1. Classification (NCBI taxonomy): domain Eukaryota; kingdom Metazoa; phylum Chordata; class Actinopteri; order Perciformes; family Liparidae; genus Liparis; species Liparis tanakae. The sequence continues at coordinate 4,838,595 of CM070103.1, read as the reverse complement.
AACAGTCCAAACCCGTCACTGTTCTCCGACCTCGCAGCTCGAATAAACCGAGTCCTCTGAGAGTCGGGCAGCGGTCCGCTAGCTCGGTCCAACAACCCGGCGTCCCGGTTCACGGAGAGTCCATCCCGACCAGATGGTGACGAACAGAAGCTGGAAATTGATTCTTTACACCTAGATGTGAGTTGGAAGCAGATTTTTTTTTGTGGAGTCGGCCTTAAGCCCACGAGTGTCCAATTTCAGAGGTGGAGCTGGTCCTACTGGACTCTGTACTTGTAGAACCAGCAGAGGCCCCGGGTGAAGTTCCAGCCCAGAGAGACGGAGAGGACGTAAATGAGTCCGAGCAAGGCGAAGGGGTAGAGCAGCACCACGGTGTTCTTCAGGAAGGGGAGAGCTGTGTGGAGAAAACGAGGCGAATGCATCAGCGGACGCTTTGAGCCGATCTATAAAGTCACGTTGAAGTAAATTCTACATTCCTCCTTTATAGGAAACAGTGGGTTAAATGGCGACTGCTGCTTTAACACTACATGGAAATAAACAACCCAACCATTAAAATGTCTTCACCCTCCCAGACCAAAAACATCCACATGGAAATCAAATACAATCTATATTTAAATGTGAATGGGGCTTACCGTTGTAACCTAAAAACGTGATGTAGAGATAATAACTAATGGCGATCAGCCACATCGTGTTCCCAAAGAAGTATCCCACGAACCAGTCGGAGTTTATTATCACAATATCTGAAACACACAAAACAAACTGTAAGTGTGTTGACAAAGGAAGGAGGCAACATTAATGTCATGGCATCGCATTTCTTTCTTACATCAGTTATGTTTCTTTTTTGGAATAGCAAAAAATGTCTTTAAATTGACCTATTATGCCTTTATAAATGTTATAAACTGTTTAGTAACATCTTCATTTAAAACATAACATGCTAATTTAACTGTATTAAAGACTATTCCATACTTTGGATTGGATGAATGTAATTCCAGACACACTGAAATAACTCACAAAAAGCCTCAAGCTACTCACGGTTGATGAAGAAGAGCTGCAGGAAATGCAGGATGATGAGAAGCGGGTAGAAGGCATTGAGGTGAACATCAAACGCGTAGCCCCACTCCACATCAAAGTTTCTCCCGGGTTGTTTCAACAGGTACTTGTTGCTGATGACCCTGAAAAAGATAAATAATAATATTTCAGATGCAGTCAGACGTCTATCTTACAGTTAAACTACTAGGCAAACCCACTACGCACCACATGAGGGTTGATATGAGGAGACCGACTCCTATACAGTCAACAATGACCACCCACAGCAGCAGCTTCAGAGTCTCCACGGCGCCCATGTCCAGCACCAGACCGAAGCCTATTGTTGACACTGCGGAGGAATAGAGGGAGCGTTGAGTCATCGCGGCACAGTCACACCATCCGGACACAACGCTTCCCCGGTTGCAGACTCACCACATAGCCAGACGCCGAGCAGCACCAGGAACGCCGGGTCGTCCCTGGCCCACTGGTCTTTGGTCTGCTTCCTGTAGTGGAAGTTGCGGTAGACTCTCTGCGGCGATGTGAACAAGTAAAGCATTTGCCACACAGCGAAGTCGAAGTCCATCTGTTTGAAATGGAGCAGCCGCCGCAGGTACTTGTAGCGCTTGAAGCCCGCCGTGTGGCGGGCCGTGTCGCTAGAACCGAGGGAGCCGTTGCTGTTTGGCGTGGTGGTCGGCAACATGGTGCTGAGTATCACGGGAGGAAAAGAGAGGGAGGTAAGTGGGGGAAGGAGAAGAAAGACGGGTTGAAATGATGCACACATCCTGAGGAGGGGCAGCACTCTAATCTTAAACGAAATGCACGTAAACCCACAAAACTACACTGACAATTTACAACATTTTGTGTTTAAAATACTACATTTAATAACCTGATGCATCGCTCTCATATCGAGTCTCATGCAAAGCTTCCAGTCTGCAGCTGAACGGTAATGTCATCATTAAAGACAGCAAGGTAACATTACTAACATCACATTTGAAAGATGTACGTGCATTACGAGTTACTTTACTAAATTAATAATAAGCAGAGTACAGATAATACCATATTGCTGAGTTAACATGATGCCAGTTTTAAAAAATATAGTCTTGCATCCAAAGTTTCTATAATATATCCATTACATGTGTGGAATATATCATAAACAGATTTAAAAATACACCAAAACAGAGGCTGCTAGTGTAAACATATTCTACATATAATCTAAGTAAAATTAACAACTTCAGATTGTACTTATGTCCTCTCCTTAATAAACAACATGCACTGTGTATCTACTGCGCAGTAGATTTCGACATGTTCCTGTTGTTAGTTGACGCTGTGTTTGCTAGCAGACAATGTTAGCTTGTTGCTAACTAGTTTACTAAGATGGGAATGCCTGATCGCTTTTATTTTGTAAATACTTGCTAACTATGTTGCATTCTCTAAACACTTAAACGTATGTATTCTTAATCATATTCACCTGTGTTTGCTGTACTCCGTAGGAGGAGAAAGCCCCAACTCTTGCTCTTTTATGTAGCTGTTTGTAGACGCTTCCTGAACTGTCGCAAAAATGAACACGTAGATACTTCCGGTGTCACGCGGTGCACCATGGGAAATGTAGTCTGTAGTAAACATATTTAACCCTCCTGTTACCTTTGGGGTCAATTTGACCCCATTCAATGTTTAACGTCTCTTAATATTTCATGACATGTTCTAATTTATTGGGGATAACTGGGGAAACCTAACATGTACATGATGATATGTTTTCAATGCCCTGTACACATTACACAACGTATACATTTGTAAATTTGACCTGAGACTTGTTTTTCACTGTGTAAAACATAAAAGAAATTTCAACTTTGTTATTTATTTAAATGGCTATTTAGGTCGTCAACAAAAAAACAAAGTACCTGACACTTAATCTTGGAAAACAATAATTTTCTGGATGTTTTAATTGCTGGGGTCTAATTGACCCCAAGGGTAAAATATGAGTACATTTTAAGATAACAGGAGGGTTAAAGTGGGTATTTATTATACATATCAGTCAAACATGTGCAGTAAGTCAGAGCATGTTTTCTCTACTGCGTGCTGTATTATATTGTGTATTTAACAAGATTAGATATAGTTGATTAAATATTAAAAACGTGATGATTTTACTTTTATTGTGAAAGTCTCAACCTCAGTCAAAGCGGAAGTAGGCCAGCATGCTATTTCCGCTAAATACGCCATAGCTACTTGACTGGTAGCACAGCTCAGATCACCGCTGTTCTGGTCAAGAAGGCCAAATAGCGAAAGGTAAGACTCATATCACATTTTGCACTCATGAACGTTGACCTCTTTTTAGTATTTAATTGCAAACCCAGAGGACATGAGCGTGTTTGACCTCTTTACCCGCTGTAGCCCTGCTCCAACACTGCAATGCCCGTGTCCTTGAGTGGCACTCTGAGCTAACGCGGTTAGCCTGGGAGCAAGGAGTCCTGTCCTCAACGCTGATACATACTATATATAATTATACTTTTCAAGTGTCATGGTGACATGTTTCTAGATATCTGCTTTACGTCTCATTATATTATCTCCTTGAACTGTCAGCGGCGTGTTTTAGTGACCACGTCATGTGTTGTTGTTGACAGTGAGAGCTATTAGGACAGCTAACGGTTGCTGTTTGAGCTCTGATTCAACTTGAAAATCATTTTTGTGCTTCATATTAACTCAATTGAAAATGCATAATTTACATATTTGGAAATTGGGGCAGGAAAAGCTAATTAATTATCACATTTAACAGTAAATGTTTTGGTACTAAACCTGCAGCTATTTCGAGCAGCATAAGATAATTTAATAATATTATTTAGTTCCCCTATGAAGGGCTTTCCTAATTTTGCATGAGGCAAATTCTTTGGGGAATTTTACAACCTCTTCATTAAGAAATAGTTATTTTGTTGAAGCAGAAAACATACTCTGGATGCCAGACATTTCCTCTTTAAATAGTGTTGGTGCAAACACTTCAAGAGATGTACTCAGCTTTTCAAGAGCTCTGTATATGTTCTGCAGTACAGAGATTATGACATATGGCAGCCATGTGTTCTTACACATCAACAAGTTGTCAGTTTAGTTGATAGAAATTGAATCTGCAAGAATATAAACAATCGATGATGTTATCAGGAGCAAGTTACCGTGTGTGTTGACTGCTTTGTTTCCGTCTTCCTCTCAGAGTCATGTTGCGCCTGCCAAACGTCGGCCGGGCTTTAGCCGGAGCTGCCAAGAGCAGCCTGGCTCCCTCCAATACGGGTACGTTGTACATTTACTGCTCACTGCTGCATTCCTGCTGACGTTCATGTTCATGCCACTTGTATTTGTCCGATTTCATTTAATCTAGAATACATTTAACCTTTTGTGTTTCCACTTGCAGTGCGTACTCCAGTGCGTGCTGCCAGCAACATGGTTGAGGTGTTTATTGACGGGAAACCACTGGAGGTGCAGCCTGGAACTACTGTTCTGCAGGTAAGAATAATCTGATTATTTTACTGCAAACATGCTAAGATGTTTTATAATGTATACTGTATTTTTTTGCTAAAATATGTAGTTACAAGGAGGCACTACCTAGTGCTAACTGTGTTGTCCTGATCTCTGTCGTTTTAAATGTGGACAAAGATGGATGTGAGCCTATTTTGTATATTGGATTATTGTTTGCATAGTTTGATCTTTAAAGAATTTCCCGCCTCATCCATAACGTTTCTTTTTCCCCCATCAGGCGTGTGAGATGGCAGGAGTCCAGATCCCGAGGTTCTGCTACCATGAGCGGCTCTCAGTGGCGGGAAACTGTCGCATGTGTCTGGTGGAGATTGAGAAAGCTCCAAAGGTAACCCAAGTGCTTCTGATCGGCCATTAGGCAGAACACTTTGGGAGCCATTTGTCTGGAAACATTTTAAATTCTAAAGTTTAAAACATAAGACAAGACTTCTTTGCACAGATATAGTTTTGAATGCTTCCAGTACGGCTGTCTGATTGATGTGTGTGTGTGCGCTCCTCAGCCGGTAGCAGCCTGTGCCATGCCCGTCATGAAGGGCTGGAACATCCTCACCAACTCAGAGAAGACACGCAAGGCCAGGTACAAACTAAAATGTTCGCATAGGATTCACACTAAGAAAATAAACTGTTTAATGAACTTGCTTGATGAACATGTGTGTGTGTGTCATCAGAGAGGGAGTGATGGAGTTCCTGTTGGCCAACCACCCGCTGGACTGTCCCATTTGTGATCAGGGAGGAGAGTGTGACCTACAGGTAACTGTGGAGTGTGGACTGTTAAATAAATAAATATATTAACCTTAATTCGAAGGAATGACCCCCCCACCCCCGAACTACCATCTTCCCTATTTTCCACCGTTCTCAGGATCAGTCCATGCAGTTCGGTTCAGACCGCAGTCGTTTCACAGAGGGGAAGAGAGCCGTGGAGGACAAGAACATCGGGCCGCTCATCAAAACCATCATGACCCGCTGCATCCAGTGCACACGCTGCGTCCGGTAAGTGCATCACAGGCATCCACTGGGAATAGAATACTAATCCTATTAGTATATAGGCTGCTGCTGCCCCTTTAAGTGGTGTCATATATGACGACAATATCTGAGAACAGCACATTTATGCATTCCTGTTTGTTGTTTTGTTTTTTGTGCAGGTTTGCTAGTGAGATCGCAGGTGTTGAAGACCTGGGAACAACAGGAAGAGGAAACAACCTGCAGATCGGGACGTACGTGGAGAAGATGTTCATGTCCGAGCTGTCGGGCAACGTTATCGATGTCTGTCCCGTCGGCGCGCTCACCTCCAAGCCCTACGCTTTCACCGCACGACCATGGGAGACTAGGTAGGCAGGGGTTTGATGCTATCGCTATCCGAAACCAGAGCAGACGTTTCCAGTTGATTCATGTCCAGTCGTACTGGTTTCTTTATCTTCATCTTGCTCTTTGCAGAAAAACCGAGTCCATCGATGTGATGGATGCTGTGGGCAGCAACATCCTGGTGAGCACAAGAGGAGGGGAGGTGATGAGGGTGATGCCCAGGCTGAATGAAGAGGTCAACGAAGAATGGATCTCTGACAAGACCAGGTGAGTTAATGGCCAAAAAAACAACGTTTGTACACGAAACATCAGAGCCTGTTGAAAGAAAATGGACATCTCCAAATGTGTCTCCTCAGGTTTGCATATGATGGTTTGAAGAGACAGAGGTTGACCCAACCGATGGTGAAGGATGCTTCCGGTCAGCTGATCCCGACCACCTGGGAGGAGGCTCTTTCTCGTGTTGCTGGAGCAGTACGTGTCACCTTTGTTTCTGCTTTTATTCTTCACGCTTCCCGTTTTGCTTGCATTGTCATATTTGTGTGTGTGTGTGAAATACCTTTGCGTCGTCTGTGTAGCTGCAGAGCGTGCAGGGCAGTGAGGTGGCGGCCATCGCCGGAGGGTTGGCCGACGCCGAAGCTCTGGTGTCCCTCAAAGACCTCCTGAACAGACTCGACTCTGAAAACCTCTGCACCGAGGAGGTCTTCCCCATGTCGGGGTCCGGGTAAGACTTTGTGGTTTCGGAGTTTAAAGTGTGTTGCCTACAGCAGCGGTCCCCAACCCCCGGGCTCGATTGGTACAGGGCCACACGGAAAAAGTGAATGAAAAAAAAAAAAAAAAAAAAAGTCGGCAAACTTTTATTTTGAAAAAGGACCGTATACACTCGTCTGCGCTTAAAATTTGTGTTTATCGCTGCAGCCGAGTCTCACACACGCTCTGCTGGCAGCACGTTCACGCCTACAAACTTGTCGCTCTTCGGCGAAATCTGTCCAGTAATATCTCATATAAAAATAATCACGTACATAGCGGACGTCATCAATAACAAGAAAGCAGTTTCATTTTTATATACATATAATAATCTGTATTAAAAAAAGTTGCGATATTGGAAAATTATTAATATCGTTATTTATTTTAAGGTGGCTTTAATTTTAACTAAAATATTATTTCACATAACGTCCAAAATAAAGTTGTTTTTCACTTGTTTTATAAGAGTGGAAATTATTGCTGTGAAATGGGTCTATCTACGTGCTTTTGGGCCTCACAAGCCCTTTTACCGTAACACCATGAATAGAGGTGCATTACATTTCAATATTGTATTTCTATACACTTTGTCAGTCGTATAATTGTATTACATCATATTTATCGCTTGTCCGTGAAAATATTGTCTAACACCAAATCGGTCCGTAGCTCAAAAAGATGGGGGCCCGCTGGCGTACTTTAGCAAACGCCTCCCCTTCTCTCCCCGCAGCACCGACCTGCGCTCCAACTACCTGTTGAACTCTCGCATCGCCGGCATCGAGGACTGCGACCTGCTGCTGCTCGTTGGAACCAACCCGCGCTACGAAGCGCCACTGTTCAACGCCCGCATCCGCAAGAGGTGAAGGCGCCTTATTGGTTAATTCCTCTTCCTGGAAACAGTTTGTATCCGGTCTGTTTCCTTTTTTTTTTTACCGGATGGAAAATCCGAGTTATGTAATCCGTGTCTCTCTGTTCCGCCGGTGTCAGCTGGCTCCACAATGAGCTGCGTGTTGCCGTGGTGGGTCGCGATGTGGATCTGAGTTTCTCCTACGACCACCTGGGGGAGGAGACCTCGGTGCTGAAGGAGCTGGCGGACGGCACGCACCCCTTCTGCCAGGTAGGGAGGAGGGAGCGTCGACGCCGACGCGTGAGCTGACGTTACTTTTTCTCTCGCGTGAAACGTTCCCCTCCTCTGCCTCCAGGTCCTGTCGGACGCCAAGCGCCCGGTCGTGGTCGTCGGGAGCAGCGCTCTGCAGAGAGACGACGGAGCCGCCATCCTGAGCACCGTCTCCAACATCGCCCAGAACGCCAGAGCCAGCAGCGGCGTGGAGGAGGGGTGGAAAGTCCTCAACGTCCTGCACAGGTACGACTCGTTTGGAGCTTCGTTTCTTCTGCAATTTATCTGCATTGTTTTGCATTTTAAAATGTGAGATTTTAAAACTTGACCCCCGGGGTCCAGCAGATGATTCCTGCTCATCCTTTCGTGTGTGTGTGTGAGCAGAGTGGCCAGTCAGGTGGCTGCGTTGGACCTGGGCTACAAGGCGGGAGTGGACGCCATCCGGGCGAGTCCTCCCAGAGTGCTGTTCCTGCTGGGAGCCGACGGCGGCTGCATCACCCGCGCCGACCTGCCCAAAGACAGCCTCATCGTCTACCAGGGTACACGCGCCGCCGCACACTCGGCGGTCGCCACGAGAGTGTGAATATATTAAAATATCATTTTCAACCCCACCGCCCCCCCTCCAGGTCACCACGGCGACGTAGGGGCACCGATGGCCGACGTCATCCTTCCCAGCGCTGCGTACACGGAGAAGAACGCCACGTACGTCAACACCGAAGGCCGGAGCCAGCAGACCCGCGTCGCCGTCACCGCGCCGGGGATGGCCCGGGAGGACTGGAAGATCATCCGCGCCGTATCCGAGGTCGGCGAGCAGCACGTCTCACTCGCTAAAAGGCTCGCACGCGTTTGACCACGTGGCGGAAAGTGACGGCCGTTTTTTCCGTGTCTGCAGCTGGCCGGCATGACGCTGCCCTACGACTCTCTGGACGAGGTCCGCTCCAGACTCGCCGAGGTCTCTCCCAATCTGGTCCGCTACGACGACGTGGAGGAGGCCAACTACTTCAAGCAGGCCAACGAGCTGGCCCAGGCGGTGGGCCACGCCCTCGGGGCGACCCCCCTGGTGCCGCCGCAGCTCACGGCGAAGGACTTCTACATGACAGGTAGGTGGTTTTAAATTAAATTGTTTTTAAACGTGGGCAAAAATAGAAATTCATAGAAGTGAAATGTAATCTCCTTACCCCCCCGGTCCCAGACTCGATCAGCCGGGCCTCCCAGACGATGGCCAAATGCGTCAAAGCCGTGACGGAAGGAGCCGCCGCCGTCGACGAGCCGTCAGTTTGCTGAGCGGCCAACGAGTGACCGTCACATCCGGAACAACTGCCCCCTTCGCTCAGCACACACTTCTCGAACAAACTCGGTGTGTTGCTCCTTAATTTAAAGTTGTCCTTGATGCTTGTACCATAACGTTCATTTGTTTTCACTCCCGTGAACAAGCTTTGTTGAAAGAAGAAATGTATGAAATATGAATAAAACCGTACAAATGTCTTTAATCGTTCCGCAGCCTCTTTTACTAATAACATATTTAGGCTTCAAATCTTGCAAGCCTCATTGTTATTTTTATTAGAAGCTTGATAATAGTATTGTTCAGTGCAGCATAACATACTTTTATATATTTAAAGTTACGATCTCTAATTTATTCCCCTTCAACAGAAAACCAAAATCTAACCGCAATGCAACATTAAAATGTCAGATTATTTTTTTCTTTTTCTAAAACAATCTTCCCAGGCAGCGTTTGCCAAATACTTTCAAATAAAATATGCTCAAATGTGTCCAGAGGTCGGCTAGAGGTCACTGCGCGAGCAACGCAAATAATTAGGACATTAATGAGCTGTTTGCTTTGGACTGTTTGTTGTGGCGCTCTGGTGTAAAAGAAGTCTGGATCCATTAATACAAGATGGAGAGCATTTATGGGAGAGTTGAGTGAGATGAGGATCGACTCAATCAGACATTTAGAACCTAAAACCTAAAAGTACTTCATCTCATTAAAATACTTGATGAAAAGAGCAAGAGACGCTCTGATTTAGTTTGGGTAAACAACCGCCCGCTTGACATTTAGAAACTGAACTGTGTGAACAGAGTGGAAGTAAAGGTGCGGAGTATTTTGGGGGCCTTTTGGGGAATGATCGTCACTGGAAAAAAGAGTTTATATGCGTCTTGAGTAGATGCAGAATTGGACAATGGGGGGAGTTGGACACCGTTCCTCCAGACTAATGGCTCTGGTCATATACTGCTCCCAAAAAGAGAGCGAGAGGGAGGGAGGGGGAGAGAGAGAGGGAGAGAGAGAGAGCTCTTATAACCAAACCAGAGCAGAGAGAAGACAGTCCCATCTCTTCATTCTTCGTCTGCTCGGTGTCTGCGAGTTCCTTATTTTCCTCCTCTCCGTACCTGGAAAGTATCTCTCCGTACAGGTCAGTATTATTGCAACCTATATTTTCTTTTTCTTCAGCGGTGCATTTGTCTTTCTGACACATTTTTGATTTAGTGTCACTGCTTAAAGTTTCTTCACGCAGCGACAGGCGGCCGACTGACCCGAGGAAAAGATGGTTCCGGTGAAACTTCTCATTCTGGGAGCTCAGAACACTGGAAAAACAGGTCAGTTACAAACTACAGACGCATATTAATATGCAGAAGGGAAAGAGAGAGACGGGATGGGGACCCGTGTGCAAAACATTTTAAATACAGAACTGAACAGAACGGTTTATTTCACTTTTTTTTCTACTCACAAAGAAGTCAATTTGGGGTCACATTTGGGTCGTGGTCTGAATTTGGAAAGCTTGCACAGGACGACCGTGGACCGCCTCTGTCTCCTGGCTTTTGTCAACTCAAAATAGATGACTTTGAATGAGAGAAGGAACGCGTAAACTGAAGTTACAAACGGGACCTCGAACAGAAGTCGTCTACTGTAGATAAGCGTTATAATATTACCGTGAAATATATCCGCGAGGCTGTGACAGAAGGTGGACGACACTCTGGAAATGCCTTGAACCCCATCGCTCTTCCTCCAGCTCACGTAAACAGGCCTAAGTAACCTCCCGATGCGCGCTGCCAAAAGGAAACGCGGAGCGCCCTAAACACCAGACGTCAAACAAAGCGTCCAGACCCCTTCCACCCAAACACAGAGAAGCCCCGCCTCCCCATCTGTGTAAACCAGGCAGGTAGCAGCACTAAGGGGGAGGGATGCCACGGCATACTGCAGGCTGCAGATGCAAACGTGTGTATGTGTGTGTGTGTGTGTGTGTGGACGAGGGTCGTCGGTTCAGGCCGTTCACTCTGCGTCTGTCTTGTGTCTCCAGCTCTGTGCGTTCGTTTCATAACCAAACGCTTCATCGGGGAATACGACCACAAGAAGGGTAACTAGGGCAACGCACGACATCACAACAACATGACATGCCGATTTCTTTTTCGGAAGAAGTCAAGTGTGTGTGTGTTTGCGTTTCGCCACAGAGGTGACCTACAGATGCAGCCGGGCGCTGGACCAGGAAGCTGTGGATCTGGAGATTTTGGATATAGCCTGTACGGTAATTATTTTTCTTCCTCTTCCTTTGCATCTCACGAGGTTTGACGTTCCTCCGTGGCCCCGTGACATCTTCCTCGCACACTTTTTTCAGCAGGAGGGCTCTGCGGCGTCTCTGGAGTCGTCCATCCGCTGGGCGGACGGCTTCCTGCTGCTGTACTCCATCACGCAGCGCCTCAGCTTCCTGGACGTCCCTCGGCTCAAGAAGCTCATCGAGCAAACCAAGCAGAGTCTGGGTACGGAGGAAAAGTCCCGTACCTATATCATCAGACCGCCTGAGGACACGGACGACACTAATTTGATCTGCTTTATGGCGGGAAGGCGTTAAAATAGTTTAAAAACCTAATCTATAATGTCGGTCTTCCCGAGTCCCGGCTATGTATATTTGTGTTAGGAGACAAATGAAGCAGCTGTTGAACTCCTGAACCAGCAGTATGATCTCAAGAGGAACAGTGTGTACACTGTGTTTGCTCTTCAAGTGAGTCTCTGCTCTAACTCCGACTGACATTTCTAGTCATCTTCACACACACACACACACACACACACGCACGTGAGTATAGTCCATGTATGGTAGGCCGTCCTGTGATCTGCAGGTAACCCCTGAATGCCATAACATCATCATGCCGGTTTATTGTCACTATATATTTATGTGTGTGTGTGTGTGTGTGTGTGTGTGTGTGTGTCAGTTGTCCCCACAGTGCTGGTAGCCAACAAGGCGGACCTGGAGATCGGCAGGGAGGTGACAACAGAGGAAGGACAGAGACTGGCCAAGGATCTACGGTGTGTCTTTGTAATTAAATCCGTCATCCGCAATATTTCCCTCCTGTTTATTTTGTTAGTTAGAGTGTGTATATATTTAGATATTGCGTGTGTGTGTGTGTGTGTGTGTGTGTGTGTGTGTAGGTGCGGGTTCAGGGAGCTGTCGGTGGCAGAAGCGGTTTCAGCTGTGGAAGCAGCCGTGTTTCAGCTCACCAGGTTTGGTTCAGCTCTATTCCAAACTAGATTTAACTCTCTTTGCTTTACGTCAATAACATGATAATATCATCTTTCTACCGTCTCCATACGCTTGTCTCACTATAATTCATCGACTGGCAGCATAATCACAGCATGACGTGTCAAACGAGAGACGAGAGACGCACATCTCTCACGTCTGTTCTGCAGCCGTGAGTAGGAGATGATTTTTTGTTTCCGGTGTCCTTCAGGCTGGTCTGGGACCAGCAGCGTCCTCTGCCGGACCGCCGCTCCTACATGCTGAGTGTCCGCCACGCTCTGACCAGGAAACTGACCCGATCCAAGACCATGCAGTGGTGACGACCACGAGAAGAAGCAGCAGCACAGGGCGTGGCCATTTGGGGTGATTTTTACCGCATGGCTCCAGTTCAGCTCGAGGTCATCCGGAAAGAGGGTCAAACGAGGTAACGACTCGGGATGAGCTTGGATGGCGGTGGATGACATGAGCTCATCTCTTTATGGGTCCAAGAGACAATCTAAAGAGACCTCAATACACAATCAAGGACAGATGGTGTTCCTTTTTAAGCTATTTATTTCCCCTCTTGTTACGGTCTGCACTCAGTTACATGCATTATATACTGTCAACATGTGTTTAGTAACTCCACGACCGCGGAAGCCATCATCTGTGCACAATGAGAGCTGTTTACATGTAGAAAATGACTTTTTTCTCAAGCTGCATGCACCAGATCAGCTTATTTTATTCTTTTTAATGTGTTTCATTTCATCCACTAGAGGGCGGTACAGTCACTCCTCTACGCAGGATGTCAAATGCACTGTTTGTCTAGTTTGATGTGGAGGAAGTGAGATCCTATATATCGTTCCAGCATAGTATGATGGCATAGCAGCAGATTAATTAAGGCACTTGGGGTTGTTTTTTTTAGTATAAAATAATAAGGTGCACAAGAATCCAACCCGAGGATGAACCGTGTCATCGTTCAGGAAAACGGTGCAACTTGAGTCGATGACGTCACCGTGCGTAAAGAATGAGGCTATAATTACAGTCGTGGCCTCATTTGACTGTGTTCCCCTCCATGAACAGTATGTATCTCTCTCTCTCTCTCTTTCTTCATCACTGACTATTGAACTTGTGAACTTTATGATCAGCGAGAGACATCGGAAAAAGAAAGGGGATCAAAGCACTGGGCGTCTGGTCTGTGAGGAGCAGAGAAAGAAAAGAGGGCCGCTCTGTTTATGCACACGGCCCCAGCTCCTGCCACTTGTGAAGGCATTATGGGAAATTGACTGTGTGCTTACTCCTGCTGTCCAACCCCACAACCATTTATTATACATCAGCTACTCCACCCAACTGCCACCAACCGACCAACCGACCGACCTCAGAACCCCACTGGGCTCTATAGAGGATCAAAATGTGAAGATAGAGTTACATATTTTGGATCTGGAGTTATTTATACAATGTGCTATTTTTAACTTTCGAGGGAGTTTTGGATTGTGTGATCACATTGCTCGGTTGTATTTTGTATAGATACTTGCAGGGTCCGCCTTTCCCGCCGTATTATGACTAAAACACACCTGCTGTTACCACCCGTCGCCACAGGTGTCTCTAAAGCAGCCGTGACGGAATCATTGTGAGTTTTTAACAGGTCGAGAGAAAGAAAAGCAAACAAAACCATCGGCTATTTTTATTTTGCGAAGCCTGTCACGGGGTCCGACGTGGTTTTTTGTCCATATATAATTATTGTCTGTGGCTAAAAAACAAAGTTGACCGTTCCACCATTGTCTTATTACAGTTTTTAAATAGATGCATTACCTCATCGCTGTGCGTCCTTCCAACAGCTGTATTTAAACCAATAAATATTGTGTGAAAAGTTTAAAAAAAACATACTAGTCAAGTTCTTGTTGCCACAAGGTGGAGGTGCTCACTACCGCGTTTGTCCACAGGGGGCGCCAAAGTCTACACCAATATGGCATATAAGGACATTTGCATCACAAGAGAAATATTAACATTAGCTGAACTCAAAGTGGTCGCTTTAAAAGCTTTTTCTTTCCACGGAGAAGGACATTACCACACGTTTTATATATGAACAGACTCGGGAACGGAAGTCATGAATATCAAAGTTTGAATTGATATTCGGCTACATGAGCGAGCGCTTCGGTGAATACACTCCAGCTTCTTAGCGAGGTCAGCGAAGGGAGCGAGAGAAACCGAGGATGTGGGGACGGACAGACGGACGCAGACAACAACAGCAGCGAATGGGGGGAATGGGGGGGGGGGGGGGTTGATGGCATCACAGCGGTCCCCAAGGAGACGAAAGGTCAAAACTCGGACTCACCTCTTTGGCTCAGAATAGAAGATGAGTCACACCTGCATCATCAGAGCTGGGAGCCAATCAGAGAGCAGCCATGTCCCAAGCTGCATCAACAGATGACTAATGCTTTTGAATTCCTATAATTGATTTTTTTCTAATCACATTTATTTTGCATGAATGATAGAGGGGGCTTTATTGACTATCTATCAGGCACAATGAGTGTATTTCCTATTTCAGTGTCTCGTTGCTCCACACGGGCCTCCGGTGGTCAACAACTCCACCGTTACACTGTAATTGGGATTAGTTTGGCTTAGTGTTGTCAGCGGAGGGTCACTACAGTCACACAACACCAGTGTGTGTGTGAGAAAAGACGGAGGCGACTCCGTCCCTCCAGGTGGAACGCCTCCGTAAACGGATATCTGTAAGGAGAAAGGAGACGGACAAAAGGGGAGGAGGAAGGATTAGCGATAAGGAAAATGGCAGAAAAGGAAAGCAGGAAGGGAATAAGAAGAAATGATGTAACAGGAGATCAGTACACACAAGTTAGTAACTATTGTTGGAGCAGGAACACAAGATGATGGGAATCACGGTCGTCCAGTATGTAAGACAAAAGGATTCTGTCCCTCAACTGTCACGCACCCTTTGAAATGTTACGGGGTCATCGAGGTCACGAGGATACATCCTCTGGGAACCACGAATGTCTGCAGTCGATCCACCCAACAGTTGTTGCAGTTGGAGATGGCTATTTCCCTGTGATCCATGCAGATTGTGTAACAGGTCAGACACACACACACACACACACACACACACACACACACACAGGTATGCCTGCAACTCAATGGACAGGGTTTCTCTCCGTCTCTTGCAGGAGAAACAACATGGCCAGGTGAGAGATGAGGAATGAGACGGGCGAGCCTGAGCAATCATGGAGGAGAAAGACATACAGTATCTATTTGATTTGCAAAGAGAGAGAGAGAGAGAGAGAGAGAGAGAGAGAGAGAGAGAGAGAGAGAGAGAGAGAGAGAGAGAGAGAGAGAGAGAGAGAGAGAGAGAGAGAGAGAGATAGTGTGTGTGTGTGTGTGTGTGGGTGTGTGGGTGTGTGTGTTCTAACTGGAGGCAGAATATCAGGATGTCAAAACTGACTTGTGTGTGTTTTGGGGGGCGTGGTCGTAATTGTACACCTTTGGGGGGCGGGGCTTCGCCGAGAGCCGGAGAGGCAGCGCAGGCGAGGAGGAGAGAGAGAGAGTGAGAACGAGAGAGAGAGAAGGGGAGGCTGAAGTCGCGCGCACACAGCTGGATGGACAGCAAGGTCTCGGCAGTCGGAAGGATGTGAATTTTGGTAATGTTTTGAAGTTTGTGAAGGACTCGCACAGGTGGCGCAACTCACGGCCGGACACCACCTAACCGCCTCAAGTGAATGAGTTGAATTTCAGAATCCAGTCCAGAGAAATAAAGAGAGAAAGAAAGAAAGAGAGACAATCATGATGGAGTCAATCCTCGACAGTCTGGCGGCTGACCGGCTGTACCCGGTCGGCGGGGCCAACCTGTTGGACCTGGAGGAGCTCAGCGACGGAGACTTCCTCACCAACGTGGTGAGTTGGGTCATTGTTCACGTTCAGACTCTTCAGCTGTCAGCGGGGTTCAAGTCCCGCAAAACCAAGCGCACCTCCGCTGCCTGTTCCGCCCCGGAGCCGGACCTCAGGAGGGCGGTGCAGCTCTGAGATCCTGACTGACATCCGGGGCTCGAGACCCGCTCCGTGCGTGCGCGCGCGCGTGTGTGTGCTTACTGTAATTGTGCAGACCAGTATGTGCAACTCAGACACATGCTGCCGAGTTACTGGTTAACTTGTGTGTGTGTGTGTGTGTGTGTGTGTGTGTGTGTGTGTGTGTGTGTTCAGCGCGCAGGTGTTGCAGTCCCCAGACCTAACTATTAATATGGTATGTGTGTGTGAGACAGGACATGCCCTGACCAGTGCACAGCTGGTAGGTGTGTGTGTGTGTGTGTGTGTGTGTGTGTGTGTGTGTGTGTGTGTGTGTGTGTGTGTGTGTGTGTGTGTGTGTGTGTGTGTGTGTGTGTGTGTGTGTGTGTGTGTGTGTGTGTGTGTGTGTGTGTGTGTCAGTACATGCATTGGCTCTGTTGGTCTTCATCAGCTTTCAATTAACCCAATTCTCCCTTTCCCTTTTTGACTCTATAAAACTTCTCACTTGTTCCGCTCTTTTAAATGTGAAGATTTCAAACTCATTCTTCTTTTCGTGTGTGTTTTCTGGGGAGCTCAGAGGAAGCCAGACATTTGAAGATGGCCTCCATGGCCTTTGGACCGGCGTCATATGTCTGCAACCATGCGAAGCACTAGCTATACCGTGGATACTTTAATTGAATCTTATTAACCAGCGTAGTGGTGAAACGTGCACATCACACACTGTCGACCATCACACCTCCCTCTAAATACACCAGCCCCCCTTTTGAAAACCACCTGTTGCCACTGAATCTCTCTCTCTCTCTCTCTCCTTTAGTCCAGGCCTCCGTGCACTGCGCGCTGGAGCGGAGCAGAAGTGTACAATAACAATGTCCTCCTCCTCCCACCCTGTTTCCACGGGTACCTGCATGCGTGCACGCTTGACCGAGCTTTTGCACTTTTTTAAAATGTTGTGCAAAGATCAATCTATGAACGAATGTGATAATAATCAGCAGGAAGTACCCTGTTTCCGTTCTAACCGCTATAGCCGGCTCCTTTTTCCACTGTATCGCTCCCTTTTTTCTTTCTCTTTTAAACGCCAGTTTTAAAAGCAGTCAGTGAGTCAGCCCGGCAGTCTGCTCGTGGTTTAACCCCCCCCCCCCCCTTCTCATCCCTGTTCTAAATAAAGTAGTCCACTCAGGCTGGGCGGTACCGCCGAGGCCCGGCTGCAACACGCCATGCGTCTATATATCACTTCATCTCTCCTTCATCTACGGTCTGCTGCGGCGTTGTGTCGGTGCTGACGGCGAGAGACGAGCGGGTTCGTCGGAACCAACCGAGTCCAGTTGTGAGGCATAAACCCCAAAACGAGACGAGAGAGATGAAAGAAACTGCCGGGTCGGTGTTTGAGTCCCGCCCCGCTGCACATTGTCACATGTTGATTACAGCAGCTTTTTGTTTGAGGGTGGTGGGAGGAGTGGAGGCGATCATTATCAATGGCTGCATGTTATTTTTAGTAGTTCAGATCTTCTCTCTTTCTCCGAGAGAAACGCACAAACATCCCCCGACCCCGCGAGTTTTAGTGGAACCTTATCGTGCACAATCACCCCTGTGAGACGTGAGCATCGCTCGGCTCCAGCTCCAATGGTGCATCATGTCCACTGAAGACGTTTGATCACAGCATCAAGGACCACGTGTGGATGACCTCATCCGCCCTGCATGGGGACTCCTCGCTCAGCAAGCAGCGCTCCTCCTAACTCCTGCAGGAGGAAAGGAGCGGCTCACGATTATTCTCACCCGGTATTTGAACCGGGGTGTGTTTGATCGCCCGTGACCTTTGGTTCACCGTCTGCCATGCAGACACACTGGGGGGTCGCATCGGAGGCCCGACTGGAACGCATACCGCCTACAAAAAGGGTGATTCATTAAATTAATCTTTCAACTGGACGTGTGACAGGAAACCAGTGATGGGTCCGAGTTGATAAAAACCTCTCTGGTTTCAGCTTCTGGGAGAGTTTCTCGATTTCTCTGTTTTCATATAATTGAAAATTGAATATGTGTGATCCTTTCGGACAGGCACATCATGCAATTTGTGTTCTGTGAAATTGCGATCTCAAAACCAGCAGACCCACATCATTTCACACACACGCACAAAGAGGGATCTGTTCTATTTGATTCTTTTCTATTCTCTGTTCGTGGAAAAACTTGCTGACAGAAAAGCAATATATTATCTGTACTTTCTGTCTTTTCTCTACATTTTGCATTCTATTCCCTCCGTTCTCTCCGCTCTATTCTATTCTATTCTACTCTCCATTCAGACCCTGCACTCCAGCTTTGAAGGGACACGCCCATCTCATTTGCATGCCCGTTGCCGATTGGCCGCCGAGCTGCCTGATGGAATGCGAGCAGGCATGCAGCAGTGTGTGTGTATGTGTGTGGGTGTGTGTGTGTGTGAGGGGAAAAATACTCTTCTACTGTTTGAATGAGATGAACTACAGCTGAGTTCACTTGCAATCTCAACACACACACACACACACACACGCACGGTAACCTCAGCTCGCTCCTCTCTCGGTTTCAAGTGAAGAAGAACACAGCCAAGTCGCTGCAGCCGCGCATGAAGCCAGACACAGCGGAGGACATTGCCATTTTCTTATCTGTGGCAGCCGGAGTGTCCGTCTCAACCAGCCACGGATACTTTTTATTGACTTATTTGAATTAAATAACAATCAATCAATCACACGTTTATGTCAGACTCATGGTCCAGATAGTGCAAAACATTAAAATAGAATAAAATGCATACAAAATCACAAGTAAAATACATCAAACTGCAAATGATGTATAAATAGACAGCTGTACCGATGTCTACTGTAGTACTGAACTTTATATTTGATAAAAGCATGATGATTTCATCAATCCGGCAGATACATTTGTACATAATATTTCTTAAAACAGCTTTGAAAGTATTGACTCCTGCAGCCACGGACATTTCACTCGCACTACTCCACCTCGGCCTCTTCTACCGTGTTCACATGGCATCTTTAGAAGCTACTGGAAGTCTTTGTAGACTTGCTTTTTTGTAGTTGCACCACAAGTGTGCAGTGTAGAAAAAGTAAGAAAAAGGATGACCTTAGTGTCTTAGTGTGTCTTAACACTGAGTTGACCTTTGAACCCCTTCAAGTGCACACTGTAACATCTCAGGCGATTCCACCGCAAAATGATCACTTTTTTCCACGGCTAACGGTCCAAAAAATAAAAAAGATTTACGATTTTTAATCATACTGCATCTAATAAACTGGAACCAGGAACGTTCTGACTTCTCTGCTTGAGATGACCCACATGGCCTCGCACATCCTTCTAGATTGTGCATTTTAAGTGTCCCTGATATTGATTGATAGAACCCATTCCAAATCTATATGATATATAGTTATACTTGTGTTCTCCTGCTGACCTGCTGGTTCCTGATATGCCCGCGTCTCTTCATTTGACTATCTCACTACAGTTTTCATCCCATAATGACATTCATCCCCTCGTCACTGTGGCGGGGAAAGTAAACACTCCCAACGTCGGTCGTTTCAACCTGAACTAGCGAGGCCTCCAAATGAAAGGTGGAGGAGGAGGAGGAGGAGGAGGAGGAGGAGGAGGGGGAGGGGGAGGGGGGGATCTTGAGGCAACACCGTTAATTACAGGCCTGGGGGGAGTCGCTCTCTGCTTTCGTAATTACTCCTCTTGCCTCTGTCCTGCCCCTTCCCCTTCCCTTTTTTTTAGTTTTTTTTTTACGACACTTGCCACCCTAATGCGATTCGTTCCCCAGCAGAGGGGGATGGGGGGGGGGGGGGGGGGGGGGTTAAGGTAATGAAAGGTCCAGACTTGTGGGCTTCTGGTCACACCGACTGCAGCTGTTCCTCAAACACTGAGCCCCTCTGGACTCACGGAGCTTCCTGTCGTTATGACGGCAATATTGTGTGTGTGTGTGTGTGTGTGGACATCACATTTGCCACTGATGAATGTCAGGTGGTGCAGGTGTGAAGCAGATCGGCGCCTGAACATTGACCTTTTCTCCCGTCCAATCCGTGTTGCGAGACAATAGCGTGCTATTATCTGCCTCCAGGACGAGGCAGCTGGGCTCAGTCGGCGACGGCCATAGCAACGACTTGATGCAGTGAATGCTTTATATTCTGTTTCCCCTCCTCTTCTCACCCCCCCCCCCCCACACACAAAAAAATGAAACATCAATCAATTTATCTTTTCATCATACGTGTGTACTTGCTTCGCCGCGTGCATTTCTGATGGATATACGTATTTAACGAAAGATTGGAGGGGGAGGGAGAATCGGGATGTCATCGGTGAAACAGTCTGTACACGCCTGAAGGGAGGAGGAGATCTTATCGGCCAGAATACTTTAACCTGTCGGGTGTCGGAAGAAAAGGAGAAGAGGGAAAAAAAAAACATGTGCCGTGGGCACACGGTCGGCGTGACAGCTGACGGATAAGAGAACGAGTAGAGCCTCCAGCGGGGCGGCGCCGGTCGTGCGTGAGAGCGGCGGCGCTGTCACCAGGTGTGTTGGAGTGGATGTCGATATACCCTCGAGGGGGGGGGGACTGACTTGTTGTTATTGATTGTTCTCGAGAGGCCCGGCTTGTCACCCTCGCAGAGATTCGTACCGTTCCCGCGGGACACGCCCACTCCGTTATCGCACCACCTTGACCTTTGACCTCTTCTTCGCTGCACACCTGTGGGCCGAGGAGCAGGAGGACAAGGCCTCTCCAGTCGGCGTGTTTCTCTCTGTTTATGAATGAAGATCCCGAATGAAGAGCCCGACCGTACGCACACTCAGGCGCTTTAATCCTGCGGAAAGCTCCGTTGAGCCTTGAGGTCGTTTTTTTTTCTCTCTCTCTCTCCCTCTCAAACACAACTATCGGCGAATGAGCTGTCAGCGCTGACTCGCCGACATGATGCGACCGCTTCAGAAATGAAAAAAAAAGCGGGCGGCGGGAGAGAGCAAGAAAATCCAGCGGCGCTGGGGGCGGGAAAAAACAGTCGTCTCGCGTTAGCCGCAAAGTTGTTGGTTCTCGTCTTTATTTAGTCCGTTAACATGTGCGGCGAGCGAGAATTTGTAAAAAAAAGTTCACACGACGGCTCGACAGCCGAGGTTCAAAACATGAGCAGCGCAACACACACACACACACACACACTCAGATAATGCATGTGTGTGAATGATGCTTCTTAAACACATTGCTCAACGCACACGCATCAGCAGTAATTCCCATGCCTCTTGGCTATATATCTGTTCAGCTTGGCCTGTTTACTCACTTTCATCCCTCCATCTCCTCCTCCTCCTCCTCTTCCTCTATCTCACTCTACTCATTGCTACTGCATGGATAAACACTGTGAGCATTGAAGCTTGTAATAGTGTCGTGAAGCCAAATCAATTCCTTGCTGACTGATTTACTCCACTAATAGTTTCAAGCCATTTGCCTTCTTGGGCAGATACATCTTGATACACCTTTTAATTCCCCCATTGTTGATGTTACAATATATTTAAGTCGGCTTCCTCGTGTTTTTATTGGACTGATTTGCTCCGCTGTGACACTTAATTAAGAGGAATACGACGTGTAAACCCAGTTTTGTGTTTGCTGTTCGTTAAAATGAAGTTATCGCTGCCGCCGTGTCCATCTGAGAAGCTTCCAGGCAGAGGATACTTGTGTATTCAATTGGTTCCAACCCATCTGTGTGTGCGCGTGTGTGTGTGCGTGTGTGTTTCGCACTGCTTCATGCATGTTTGCTCAAGAACAGGGTGACTCATATTGTGTGTGTGTGTTTGTATGTGTGTGTAAAAGCAGTGAAATCAGAGCCCCACGCTGTCCCAGGCTCCTAGAACATCATCGCTCAGCGGAGTGACTCATCTCATCCAGACTGAGGGAGAATCTATCAATGCGCTTCCCGTTGGCCGACTCGTCACGCCATCCACGACGTCGTCTGGCGTCTGACTCGGACGGATAGTCGAGAAAGAGAAACAGAGTCGAGAAAGAGGAGAATTTGTTTTATAATTTATTGAGTCATATTGTCTTTGTTCCAGTCTCCCCAGTGTCAGGATTTGCTGTTTTCATTGTTTCAAATCATTGTTACCTGAATGAGGTAGGACATTTGGTGAACATTTGGTGGACATTTGATGGACATTTGGTGGACATTTGGTGGTGTCATTCTCTTTTCATGACATCACAGCCCGGTCGTCCGCTTTGTGACAATGTGTTTGATCAGATAATCCAATGTATCATTTAAATAGATTATTTTACTCGTCTCGCCCACACACATGGAATCTAACCCCTGCATTTAAAATCCCAGACCCTGGAGAAAAAAAGTAATTGTACTGACGAAAATACCGTTTTCTGTCCCCGTGTTTCTCTCCACGTCTTCCAGCCTTTCTCAGGTGACCAGATGGACGACTTCAGCAGTGAATTATTCAGCAGTTTTTTTGACGACCATCTATTAGAGAGGCCCCTGCTGGCAGACAGACCGTCGCCTCTACACATGGACATCGACGACAGCAGCCCAGGTCAGCTTCTCTTTTATTTTGAAAAGCCGCTCAAAGGATTCACATGGCCTACTTTCCCTCACAGCTACTCGTGGTATTCATGAATGGCAAAGTCCAATACAGTTGCATCTGGAGTTGGATCACAGTCACTCTTTCCAATAACATTTATCCAAAGTGCCCAGTATTGCCAACGCTACTTAAAAAAAATATCCCAGCAGGTATATTTTAGTTGTAAGAACCCTTTCCAACTCACAAACCACGAATGCTTCTCTCTCATAGTCACATTCGGATGATATTGATCTCCCTGCTAACCTCCAACAGTGCGGCAGCCAGTTGGTCCACTCAGCAGCCAACGCCTGAGTCTGGGAAAAAATCTAGAAAATAAATCTGCCCCAATCTCATTATTTGGTTGGATTCAAAACGCTCAAACTGTGGCTCTCTCCTCCAGATAGAGGATGAATTCCACCATCCGAGAGCCAGTTTCTGTGGCCAAAGTCCGTGACTTCCAAAACTTTAAAGTCTGTGACTTCCAAAAAACTCCTGTTCCTTAACCAGACTGAACACGTGGGACATCTGCCCCTCGCCGAGCCGGGGGAGGGGGGGGGTCAGTGAATGCACCGGGCTGTCGGTTCAAGCTCGCAGCACGACAACAAATCAGTGTCTCAAACAAAATGATTGGAGAGAAGGATTAGAAGAAAAAAACACATCAACAGGTTTTCTATGATGTGTGAATGAAGCCGCGAGGGAACATTTACGTAGCGCACACCTGCGTGTGGATGAAGTATGGCCGCCGCCTACAGCTCCATGAAGACGTGCAATATTCTGTTTTACGAGTTTAAAAAAGGGCTTTTGAACCTCACAGATATTCAAGCGGAGCACAGCTACTCGTTTAGCGAAGACTCCGCCCCTCAGAGCCCGGCCCTGTCAATCAAAATGGACCACGAGTCTGGTAGGTGCAATCTAATCCAGTTTTAACTATTTAAAGAGACACACACATACAATATAAATAACTGCTGCAGATGTTTAGGCTGGTTCCTTATCGTCTGGGCTCAGTGTCTGTGTGATGTCATGCCGTGTGACCCGGTCTGTCAGATAGTAAACACTCTGATTGGCTGAAACCCCGGTCTGTCACAAAGCGTGCGTTCTGATTGGCTGAATCCGTCTCTGTTACCTTCAATGTGATTGGTGCTCGCTGCAGCATCATGACAACGCGGCATGTCATGTTCTGTCAGACCCGTCTTCCTCATTACCTCCACCTGTCTGTGTGTCTGTACCTGTCTGTGTGTCTCAACCTGTCTGTGTGTGTGTGTGTGTACCTGTGTCTTTCACTGTCTGCACGCTGCCCAATCTCCATTTGTCCCCGGGATCCTGCTGTCTGAGCGGCAGGATCCTAGTCTGAGCAGTTTTCCTCCAGCTAAGCCCTGCCCACCTCACACACACACACACTCACACACGCAGACACACACACACACACACACACTCAGACACACACACACATGGGCTTACACAACGTTATGACAAGCATATGGTTTTGAGTCTGCAGCGTTAGCCAAAGCCAGCGGAAACTCTCTCTCTCGTCAGGTTATCTCTCTCTCTCTCTCACTCTCTCTCTCTCTCTCTCTCTCTCTCTCTCTCGTCTCTATCTCACTCACTGGCTTACTTCTGTTTTCTATCTCCCTCCTTCTCTTCTTCCCTTAATCCAATTAAATCCGCTTTATCGGTACGGATATCCGATTACCTGGATTTTTCCAAAATACGCCCCGAAGAGATATTCCTCATCTAAAAACAACTCCGCTGTTTCCACTTTAAATGCTGCGAGCAAGAATATTAATATTGCTCTTAAATAGAATTACGCCGGACTAAAACAGGATGTTAAACAAAAGATCTAAGACGACATCAAAACATCAACATAATATATGACCTCATAACACAAAACATTTCCACCGCTTTGATTTCAAAATACTTTATACACATGAGTATGTATTTATATACATGCTCGTTCATTTCCTCCATGAGTTGCATAACAGTTGTGTTAAGCTCACATATGGAGAACACACACACACACACAGACACACACACACACACACACACACAGACACAGACACACATTCCATATGCATTTTAATCTATTCCAGCCTATTTGATATTGAACTTCAGCCAAAATGTGTTTCAAAACCTGCATCTGGCCGGGTTGAAATCCTTCGGGGTAATAATTTATAAAATAATTCATTTTATTCTTGTTTATTTTCCTTTACATTCTTAGATTCTCTCGTATCTCCTGCACTCGATGCTCCAGGATGTAGAAGTTGAACTTTTTCTAATTGTATTTTTTATTTGTTGGTTCCGTTCAGCACTTTGATCACATTTTTTTTCATATGAAATTTGTCACCGGGCAGATTTTGACGATCCAGTCACCGGTTTTCTCATTTGCGTGCCTTCCCAGCATGCACTGAGAGCAACACAGTAGCAGCGGCTGCTTGATTGAGTCAGGTTAATTAGACACCTGGGGATGGCAGACGTTGACCTATAAGAGGCCTGAATGGAGGAGTCTGTAGAGTTTGTTCTGCAGGGGGAAAAACACGGAGAGCAATTATAGGATGGTGAGTCACTCGGGGCGTTTAAAAAAAATTATATTAGCCACCTTTGATTTAGAATTGGATGGACTCGCCGTGACGCGTTTGTTTACGCGTCACAAGAGGGAGGAGCTACAATCAAACTCAGAATAAGACCGTTTATAGACGATCGATGTGTTTCATTTTACTTTTCACGAACATGTAATAAACCAAGTGCCGTTTTCTTACCGAGTCGCCCCCTGGTGGCCGGTTGAAAGAATGCAAGTCAAAGCGCTGATGCGTTTCTCTTCTCACGGAACCATCCTTAAAATGCGCGGTGTTGTTTGCCGTACGGCGTTCAACTCTTTAAACTTTCCTGTGCCTCTTTTTCCGTCTCCCTCTCTCCCTCCTTCCCTCTCAGCCTGTGGTCTCGCTTCTCGTCGCTCTTGTTCAATAAAGGAGAAGCTGCGTGTTTTTACTGCAGCTCCCACTGCGTTGCTCCCACTATTGTTTTAATAATATCTGCTGTCCCACTGCGATCAAACACGGTCGCCATCCTGCGTTGCCCCCCCCGTGAATGCCAGGAGCCGCCGGCCATTAGCCATTTCTCTCCGATAGGATTTCTTACCTGCTTTACTAGCCTCACAGGCAGACTGTCTTTTATGAGCAGCATCCAAAGAGAGCCCATAAAGTAGGAAGAGGAGAAGATCAGGTTTTACTTCCTACTTTCCCCTACAGCATCGTTCCCCTTTACTTAACATGGGGGAAACTAACAGATTATACTCTGTTACCTTCACTTTGAGCTCAAATATAAAATCTTTATTTTAATTCTTGGGTGCGTCTTGCCGATGTTATGTAGAAAGCGTCATTCTTCCTGCAGATGTATTCCAACCTGGCTCATTCTGTTTTAATCAAGTCAACCTGCAAACCACCGCGACAGTCCATCCAATCGACACGATGACTTCCTGCACCTCGCTGTGTCTATGAAGTGTTACTATGGCAACGTGGTGAGGCGGAAAGGGAAGCGGTCCACACTCGTGAACAACTGCAGGAGATGATCACAATTGTATTTTTTTTAATTCCCGCATACACACACGCACGAGCGTCCTCATTGGCCGGCAGCTTCTGGTACTCATTAAAAGATGGCAGTCGAGGGCTTCCGATGAAGACGAGGTCACGCGGGCTTAACGAGGCCCAGGCGAGCAGCAGCACCGGCCTCATTAGGAGACGCCTCCTGAGGGTCCCGCTCACAGATATACGTTG
This sequence comes from Liparis tanakae, assembly GCA_036178185.1. Classification (NCBI taxonomy): domain Eukaryota; kingdom Metazoa; phylum Chordata; class Actinopteri; order Perciformes; family Liparidae; genus Liparis; species Liparis tanakae. The sequence goes on along the minus strand of CM070103.1, from coordinate 4,812,087 downwards.
ACCAAAAGCCCGCCGCATGTTCTACCACCCGATTTATTGAAATGATGTCATATGTCAAGGTGTTCCTGACGCATCTGAGAAGTGATGGGCCGCAGCTTTCTGTTTTCTGTTCCCACACGTGTCCCTGAGGCAAGTTCAACACGCTACATCACGTTTATTGGGGGTTAGTTTGATCAGTGAGTGACGTCCTGACGATAGATATTGTTTTTCAATTTAATTATCGAGTAAATATTAGAAACTTTCCCAAGTTGCAGCTTCTCAAATGTGAGGATTGGCTGTTTTTTAGGTTTGTCAGCTGATTATATTTGAGTTTGGAGACGTTGCTTCAAGGAAACAAATCACCACACGCTCAGAGTACTGATCCAGGATCTGATCCAAGAACCGATCCAGGAACTGATCCAGGATCTGATCCTAGAACCGATCCAGGATCTGATCTAGGATCTGATCCAAGAACCGATCCAGGAACTGATCCGGAAACCAACAGCCCACATAGTAACTTCTCTCATTGGCTAATGAGAAGATTGCAATGATACTCACAGACTCTTTTGAGAGAGGATGTGTTTTTAGCATAAACTCTGTCACACACATAAAAACACAAGAACACACACACACAAACACACACACACACACACACACACACACTCACACCTCCCTCTGCTTCCACACAGCGCACTCAGCTTGTAAACTTCGAAGCATTTTACCAGCAAACATGTTGCTAGGAAACCAGGAGGTGATTAAAATGACGTTCACTCCCAGGATACACACACACATACACACACACACACACACACACACACACACACACACACACAGCATCAGCACTTTTCTTGTTAAACTGCTACTGCTCCCTTTCCATAAACCATGGGAGCTTTTTGGTGTGTGTGTGTGTGTGTGTGTGTGTGTGTGTGTGTGTGTATGTGTGTGTGTGTGTGTGTTGTGGAAAACATCAAAGCCTCTACTCTGTCCTGGTGCTCGTGTCTTCTAAAACATAAAAACGCTGACTAACACTCATCCATCTCCACCTACAGCCACCTTTTTGTTACTAATCACCTCTAAAAATGTCAAGTGTATTTTAATTTTCAAGTTAAATGCTGAATGAGAAAAGTTCTGCATGGACTGTTTGCTGGACCTTTTCCTAATGAGGTGACTTTGCAGCATCAGCAGCTCACCTTTGAAAGGGCCTTAATTGAAAGCATACAACATTCACATCTGGGAGACCCGTCGTCATTACAGGCTCTGTAAATGCCCAAATAAACAGAATGTTATTTTGATTAAAAAAAGACCTTGAAGGATTTAAAGTATGGCACTTCCATAAAGTTTGGGGACCAGCAAGTGACCGATTAAGAGAAAGAAGCAGACGTATCTCGTGTTTTAACCCCGATGGGGGATCAATAAATCAATAAATATTGTTCATTAAGGACATTTATTTTGGGTTCGTCCCCAATATCTCATCTTTAAAATGCAAAGATGTGATATGGTGCTTTAGGTTTCTAGTGATTCTGGTAACCTGTGATGATGTTTAATCCCAGTGAGTTTAGTGCTGCTGGACGAGCCAACCAGGACTTGTGACTAGTTCCCTGCAGCCCTGAAGTGGCATTTATGTCCTTAAAATACGTTCTGCAGCTCACGTAGACTAAACAATGGCGTACCTGTGAGATGCTCTTAAAAGTCCTCATTGTGTGTTGGGGAACCTCCTTTTTTTAAATGGCCCTCTGCCCTCATCGCCGGGTCACTGGATTACGCGTATTTTGCCGTCTCTTCTCTCAGGGCCGAAGACGAGTTGTTGGTTCAGCCCATCTTTTATTTCAGGGTAGAAAACTCAAACACCGGACACAAATTATGCCCCGTGGTTGCCAGAGCGACGGCGTCCGGCAGGCTGTAATAACCAGTTATGTCAGGAAGTGTTCACATGTTTTGAGGAAGCTCTTTGAAAGAGTGATTTATAAGCTGCCAGCTACTTCCCATGGGGGGACCTCCCTGAAGGGCCTCTAGGTCGCTCTGAAAATGTGGCTTTATTCTGCTTTGTGAGGATTTCTTGGCAAGTTGATGATGTTTTGTGTGTGTTTTTTTTTTTTTAATCACCCTCAGAATTTGAATGGAGCTTCAGCCAGGACCTTTCGGCCATCTTGGTGAAACAGGAGGAGCCTGATGTGGGTCAAAGGTTAGATCCTCAGCCTCTCGAAGGCCCGCCGCTCATATTAAGCCCCGCCCCCCCACACAGAGGGTCGCCATGCAAACGCAAGGTTAGCATCCATCCGGCAAAGAGACGCTACAAGTGTTGTTGTTGTTGTTGTTGACTGGTTATTCAAAAGCGGCGTTCTTGAGCAGTTTTGTTGTCATCGTGTTTCTACAGGAGCCGAGCCAAGACAGCGTGAAGTCAGTCGCCATCAAAGATGAACCCAGAGAGATTGGACAGTACCTCAGCCTGCCCAGCGGTACAAACACACACACACACACACACACACACACACACACACACACACACACATGTGGTCAAAGGGAAGGGAGTTCATCGTAGACGCGCCGTTCTCCTTTCAGAAGACGTTCTCCAGCTCCCGCCCACCCCTCCCAGCAGTAACCACGGCGACAGCGACGGCTCCCTCCCTCCGTCCTCGCCACACCTCCCTCTGCCGCCGTCTTCCCCTCAGCCGCAACAGAGGCCAGGAGGTCGAGCCTCCTCCTCCTCTTCCTCCTCCTCCTCCTCCTCTTCCTCCTCCTCCACCGCCATCTCTTCCTCACCTCTGCTCACCGCGCCACACGTGAGTAAAAGAGCACAGCTCCACGCCGTTAAAGCTCGACTTTAAGCACTTTTATTTCATTCAGAACATATTGCTGAATGATCCAAGGTTGAACAATGTGGAGCGGGTCGTGATCCGGCTGTTAGCGCGACGTTAAATCAGCCTGCTGACAACATCAGACACTTTTCATTAAAATCCAATTAATTCATTGTCTGGCTCCGTCTGCCTGGCAGCAGATGTTCTCTCATTAATCATGTTTGAACGCCAGAACACATGACCTCATGACCCGATGTTCAATGTCAGCAAAAAACCTGTGACACATCTGCATTGTTGTGAGATCACAACACCGTGTTCAGTATTGTTCACGGGGTTATCCGAGGTGGCATGCAGGCTTTTCTATTAAAAACAGAAATTGTTGATAATGCATTATATACACTACCGTTCAAAAGTTTGGGGTCACCCAACAAGACAATTTTGTGTTTTCCATGGAAACTCACTTCTATTTATCCAATGAATTGCAAAATGAATAAAACATATAGTAAATACATTGACAAGGTCAGAAATAATTATTTTAATTTTAAATATGAATTGTGTTCTTCAGACTCAGACGTTGAAAAGCTTCTCTGACCAGCATAACTGTTTTCAGCTGTGCTAACACAACAAAAGGCTTTTCTAAAATGCTAACCCTCCGTTGGTCTTCTAAGGCGATAACACAATGTGCCATTAGAACACTGGAGATGGGCCTCTATACAACCGTGTGGATATTAAAAAAATTTTAAACAGGTGTTTCAACCTAGAATAGTAATTTACCACGTTAATAATGAATAGAGTGCATTTATTAATAATTTAATGTTATCTTCATTCAAAAAACATGCTTTTCTTTGAAAAATAAAGACATTTCTAAGTGACCCTAAACTTTTAAACGGTAGTGTATATATATATATATATATATATGTATATGTATAAATATATTGATAACGCGTTTTTGTTTGGCGGTGCAGAAGCTGCAGGGTTCAGGCCCCCTCCTGCTGACGGAGGAGGAGAAGAGGACCCTGGTGGCGGAGGGCTACCCGGTACCCAACAAACTTCCTCTCACCAAGAGCGAAGAGAAGGCGCTGAAGAGGGTCCGGCGGAAGATTAAAAACAAGGTAAAAAAAAGAAACTTTACCAAAAGGTCTGACTGAACGACTTCTGGTCCGAGAGATGGAAACAGAAACGCAAGTGATGAACAGACAAAGCATGTGTTTCAATATATATATATATATATAATTATTTTTCCCTCCCCAGATCTCAGCTCAGGAGAGCCGGAGGAAGAAGAAAGAGTACGTGGAATGTCTGGAGAAAAAGTAAGCCTCGGAAAAACGTGTTTCCACTCCTTCTCCCCTCCTGTTTGGGTCACCTTTATATCTGGCTGACATTTTGAGACGTCTCCCCTTGTTTTCCTCATTACAGTCCCTTCAAATAGTTTTAAAGAAACTCCTCTAAAGTACATCAGCGGCCACAACTCTTCCCAATAGTTTGAATTCTTTGAGCCGCTTCTACAACCTCTGACTCTCAGGCTGCTGTTATAGGCACGGTGACAACATATTGGAGGATACAGATGTTTCTTACAGTTAATAAATTATGGGAAAAGACCAAAATGTTGATATTTCCTTTTAAGGTGCTCGGCTGTTTATCCTCAGCGTTTTTTGGCGGATTTGGATTTGTTTCAAGTGCAATATGTCATCGAATCAGCATTAAATACTTTGCTTTTTCAACCAGCGTCGTGTCACGACTTAAGGAATGAATGCATTTATTTATTCCACTTCTCCCAGCAGTTTAACAATGTATTTAGGAGTGTGTGCTTTTTACGTGGAGGTCGAGCTGAAAGGTATCAAACTCCTCCTTGAGGGTGCTGGTTCAAATGTCCGGATGAGTTTAGTACTTAGGGTGTATTCTTAGTACTTAGGGTGTATGTCTTCTCTTAAAGAGAACTTGTGTCCTTCCTTATTGGGACCATTCCTCGCCGTGGCAGGACTCCAGTAACCTGCCGAGCACATGGGGCAGAGAGTGAAAGAGAAATGTGGGCTGGATTATTTCTGATTGGAAAGGTTCACGCAGGTGGAGGCAAGATGTCCAAATGAATGGCATCACAGGAGGGTTGGTTGAGCTCTTTTGACTGAATCGGCACCTTCGCGACAGGAGAAAGAGGCGCGTGAAAAAATAGCCATCCCTTTCTTCGTGTTCGTGTTTCTTTTGGGACACGAGGACGGGATTATTGGAGGTTCTCCGCGGGGGGGGGGCAGCGGGGCGGCTCTGTGAAAGGAATGCGTACGAGCGAGCCGTCATACGGGCGGAGGTCAGGAGGATTAGGAGGAGCAGAGCACCAGATTAAGAAGATGTCCGGTTGATGTCAGATACATAGGAGGAGCAGGAGGGAAAGAACGTGTGTGTGGAGTATAGGATCGATACGGGGGCGGGGCTTCCAAATGTCTTTATCAGTTACTTTGCACCTTTTGGTAATAATTCAGCGATGAGTGATTTTTATTTTAAAGTAAATCTTTAAATGAACGTTGTGTACGGGGACCTGCAAATCTAACGGTCTGTGTCCTTCTGTGTGTGTGTGTGTGTGTGTGTGTGTGTGTGTGTCAGGGTGGACAGCTACACGTCAGAAAACAGCGACCTGTGGATAAAAGTAGAAAACCTGGAGACCGCCAACAGGTGAGGCTCACACACACACACACGCACGCACGCACGCACGCACGCACGCACGCACGCACGCACCCACGCACGCACGCACACACACACACAAACCCAACGTTCTTATGACGATGTATGGATTATTGTAACTGAAAATGGCAACACGTTCACAAAAAATGCAATATGATAATTGCAGCGGGGCTCATTTACATATATTTATTTGAAAAAAAAATATATATATACATATTTGTATGTATAGATAACGATGACTGAGCAGTAAGTCATAGAGTCTTCAAAAGCCAAACTGTCATCTGCAGTTTATTCTCTATTCGATGCTCCGAATGTAAAAAGCTCTCTTCATATGCAGTGTGTTGCTCTTGAGAGAATTATAGGAGTCTAAACATAAATTTGTCTGCTCCATAAGCAAAGTATAGACTCACCCTGCTCCTCTGTTATTATGACAATATGAAACCGATCTGCTATTATCCAGGAGCGGGTGGGTGGGGTGGTGAAGAAGAAGTCCAAAGGGGGGCGGGGGGGGGTCTGTCTCTATGTCTGTCTGTCTGTGGCGGCCTGAGTCTGTCATTACAGCTGCAAGTTAACAGTAGCTTTCATCATGGAAGGCAACCCCCTCCCTTCTCACCACACACACACACACACACACACACATGCACGTGCACACACACACACACACACGTGCACGTGCACACACACACACACACACACACTGAGATGAAAATGTAAAACCACCACACAGAGGAACAATGAGTTGGCACAAACGGGGGAACATGAGTCAACTCGCTCACTCTCACAAAAAGTTAAGAATATGTTAACAATACGTTTTTTAACGAATGAACTCCTCGTTCCTGAAAGTGTCAGTTATTAGTGGTCCTTTTGTTCTCCACTTAGCGCTCCTGGTTCATCTGTCGTACCAGACACTCAGACATGGACTTTCCTTCAGTCACATCGGTAGTGATTCGAAATGTGCCGAGCTTTGCAAAAATCTCTGGAAGCACAGGGAGATTTCTAGCCTCGCTCCCCTAAAAGTAACAAGAATGGAATAAAAACCTTACTGTCATGAATTGATTTACATGTTATTCCATTCTTGCTCTGCATTACACACACACACACACACACACACAAAATCATCAACGAGCCAACATGCATGACCTTTTGGGAGCGCTGTATATTTAAAGCGTCTAGAAAAGCAATTTGAAGTATTATTATTATTATTATTTGACATCCTCGCCCCCGAGTGAGTGAGTGACGCTGACCTGCGTCATCTCACATCAGAAGTCATGGACATCTAAAGCATCAGATGAACCACCTGACCACTACTGTATAGTCTGGTGTAGGACCGGTTTACGGCGCTCTGTCTCCCCCTAGTGGTCAGAGTGGGTCCTCACAGCCACTGACGGCTCATACCATCAGAACCCTGCTCTCCAGACCCCACAGATATACTATACTGTACTGGTTCCACTGGTGCAGGCGGTCCAACTCCACTGTTCTCTTCACTCACTCTGGTTTATTGACACAGAGACAACAAATCAAGTGGGTGACGTTGACTTTAAAGTATACAAAGAGAGGAAAGGTCACATCCTCGGCCCATTGTTCCTCAAATATCCCGTCCCCCTGTGAAGTGATCGTCCTTGGCCTTCCTCGCTCTAAGCATCCCCGTTTCTGTCTCCTCAGGTCTCTCCTACAGCAGCTCCAGAAGATCCAGTCCCTGGTTTCAGGAAAAGTTGTGTCCCGTTCTCGTAAAATAGCCTCAACTCAAACGGGAACATGCCTCATGGTGAATGTGGTTGTTGTTAAAATGGAATTTATAAACCTCTGAAGTTGTTTTTTTTAAATACATAATGCCAGAAATGAGTTGAGCTAATTGTGTTCCTGTTGGTGATTGTTCATGAAGTGTGTTCCTCTCTGCGTGCAGATGGTGGCCGTGTGTTTCGTCCTGGTGCTGGGCTCCTTCTCTCCCTGCCTCTCCCCCCTCTCCTTCCTCACTCACACCTCCTCTTTGTCCTCATCCTCCTCTTCCTCCCACCCTTCCTCCTCTCCTCCTCTTCCGTCAGCGGACCTCTACACCACCAGTCACGGTAGGTCCTTTTTTTTTAAAGCACCCATGAACTGTTCTTCAGTTAACAGTGCAATACATTTCCCAGAGTGCATTTCAACAACCCTCTAGAATGAGATTTAACTTTAGTACTTAAATAGATTACAGGAGCAATAACATGTGAAAGACCACGCTTTATAAAAGAAACGTTCTGTTTTTAGTATATTTGTACTATATAATAGCAAAAAATAGGTTTTAGTCTCAACTTCCTTTAATTTACAGGTAGGAAACCCCGTTTGTAGTCCGTTAGATTGTCCTTCATTCTGTCATCGGGAGCTAAAAATGCTGCCCCTAGAGGCCGGCCGAGGTCATTACAACAATCAGTGACATGAGAATGAAAACCAGTGTGCGTTTGTGCGTTGCAGTCCGTTCCCGCAGCCTGCTCTTCTACAACGAAGAGGAGGAGGAGGGTTTAGTGACGTCAGACGAGGGGCGGCTCGAGTCGGACAGCCACGTCCAGACCAGCCGACACACAGCGGACGTTCAGGGCAGCAACCATTCAACTGGGCCCGAGTCCGACCGCAGGTAGAACATACATATATCTATGTATATCCATGTGATATGTGTGTGTGTTTTTATTGATATTAACAGAGTGCTTCTCTTCTCTCCTCAGAGAAACAAAACCAGAAGGAGTCTCTGAGTTTTCTGACAGAGCCTGAACGCTCCTCTCCATGAATTCTAACCTCTGGCCCCCTTAAAAGTCCCGAAAACCGCCAGATTCTTCAATCAAACTGGACCCGAATCTCCGTCCACCGCCAACCCGACCAATGAGACGCGAAACACATCCTCTCCACAGCCGGTATCCTGCGTGAACAGACTCTGCTACACCTGAATACACTTGATTTTTAAAGAAACCACCTTATTGACCTTTCTACTGGTGTGCATTCAGATATAGTATCTATTGATAAACACTTACAAGCATAGGGTCGTAATTAACAAAACTCAGATGCAATTTGCAAAGATATCACTGCAAACTAGTAAACCAAGACGAAAACAGAAATGAACAAGAGAGTTTGATCTCCTCTGGACCTGAAGAAACACCTGTTGAGAACTCTATGAACATAAATACATCGATGTAGATACTAGACGGACCTCCACTGTGGGAGTTAATGTTGTGTATTTTATGTATTTTGTTTCCAAGGCGCTCTGTTTTTAACCGGTCACACACCAAAGGGCTGCAACTATCCATTAGTTCTAATCCTCATGAGAGAAGCGAGTGTCTTTTCTTGAATAATTGTTGCCAATTAATTAATAGAACCATCGTTTCAGCTCGAAACGGACTCGTGAGGATCAACACGTCCTTTTAGAAGGAAGCTGTGCCATCTTTTTTAAAGTGCCTTCCACTTTATAACTATATGACCGACTGGGCCTTAAACCTAAAGGCGACTCACGCAGCTTTAAACCTGGAGCCGTCACACAAACTACAATACAGACCGTTTATTTAAAACTGGATCACTTTTTAAATTTCATCTTCAATTTTTTTCACATCTTCGGTAAAGGGGTCCAGACAGAGGTTGGGATACATGACATAAAAGTATTTTTATGGTATAAAATGGTATATGTAATATATTTGTAGCATCAAAAAAAGAGCATATTTAATTTGTGCAAAAAAAAAAGGAAAGAAATACTGAACGTGTGTTTTTAAAGTTAGTCTGTCATCGTCCTGTTTTAGTTTTTCTAAATAATGTTTACAAAAAAAACCCCAAAATACAACGTATAATATATTCAGAGCATCAAAAAAAAGAGCATATTTATTTTATGCAAGAAAAAAAAATGGAATTGTATGTTGTTTTTTGAGGACGATGAAGTTTTACACGACGGCGTGTAGCTGACATGCTGTTTCATGGAGTGTGAAACTTTGACGTGGTCTGTTCCTGTCTTTTAACTGTAATACAGTGTTTATGTTTCACTGCCGTCGCATGAGAAGCTACCAGGGTCTGTGTGGTGAATTAAAAAAATATTTTTTAAGGTTTCCTGACCACAAATTTTAAATAATTCCAACATTGACTATAATGTCAATGTATATATATATTTCCCGTCATGAATTCATAATATAAGCTAAAAACGAAGCAGCATAGATGCTAGATGTGCTCATGCGACAGCAGTGTATGTTGTATTTATTCCTGTTTGTAGAAAGTGTGTATATATTGATGAAGCCAATCAGGGGACTAATACATTCCAGGAACTAAAACACCACTAGCTTTGTTATTGCCACAATTTGAAGGAACATCGGGACATTTACAAAAAAATATTTTCTTCACTACTATTTGTGACAATGTGACCAAATAATCCAAACTATTAAATGCCATGATATTCCTTCAAATTAAAAGCTACGAAAGTAACCATTTCACTGTCCCGGTCCAAATCCTCTGGGATATAAGTTAGTTATGAAATACTCAGAAATCCTATTTTTTCATCTTCAAAACATTGCAATTCACACAGATTTCCTGTTTTTCTTAATTGTTTTTTATTCATCTCCGTATCTGTTTAATTGTGTGCCCCTCATCCTGTGTGTGTACACAAAAACACATCATGTGACTGCAGCCCGTTGCACAGACATCTGGTCATTCTCACCCGTAACAGTCTTAAAGCACCGGTGTACATAAACAATGACGACCTGATGTGCAGTTGTTGTAAATAAGGGCCCTGGTTTTGTATTGTGACATAGTCCAAGATTTTAATCTGTGGAAGCACTTGGGGGAAGAAAAGAATTGAGAATTTTTTTGGGATTATTCCCGGGGGGGAAAATGTGTCGAGAAGGGAGGGGGGGTAAAAAATAAAGGGAGGGTGACTTTTCCACTTGTAAAGAAACTTTGATAACGCAGCAGCTGCACACAGTTCAAATCCAGTGAAGCCACCAGGGGGCGCTCGATTATTCCCACCTCTTCATAAATATATTGGAGGGGAAATAATCGAGCACCATTCAAGGGTTTCCAGTCATTTCAAATGTGTTTGGGTCAAATGTTGTCTTGGTTTGTTGTATAGCGTCTTGCATGTTCCTCCATATACAACTATGTTATCTTAGAGTAGACAGTAGAGTAGAAACAAGCAAAATATAAAAAACCTGCATCAGCAATTCTGTGTCTGCACTTTCTTGCTCAAAATGCGACGTTGATATCGTTCTTGACTGCTTTGTTTGATTTAGTCCCGTTTCCTGTTCTCAGCTCAGCTGAAGTGTTTGAGTATAAGCTGTTTTCGGAGCTCCTCTGCCAGGCTGTCGCGGTCCTCTGGTCTCTGTTCGAGGCTCTCGGGCGGCTCCAGGGGGTCGGTTCTCTCCAGGGTCCAGGCGTCTAATCCGGACTGCAGCGAGGCGTTGTGGAGGACGCAACAGGCCAGCAGGATGGACGAACTCCTCTCTGGAGAATACTGACAGACGGGAGAGGAGACGGGACAGCTGGATGACTCTGCTCTGCCCGATGCACTGAAGATGTTAGCTTAGTATAGCATAGAATACCTGTAGGTATCCTTTGGTGCCGTCCAAGCATCTGAATCTGGTCTGGATGGCTCTGAAGGTTCTGTCCACTATCTCGTGTGTCGCCGCGTGCGCCAGGTTGTACTGAAGCTCCGCGGGGGACTCCGGGCAGTCGACCGGGGTCATCAACCACTTCCTGAGAGGGTAACGACGGTCCCCTAGGAAGCAGGAAAAGGAACTTTATTAATTTTGCTGTCATTTTTGGGCCCAACATTTTCATGAAGTGATGCAAGAATGTTGAAATCCCCATCTCACCCAGCAGCCAGCCCTCCTCTGTGTCCTGCAGCTGTTTGAGGAGAGCGGATCTTTCGAAAACGTCCGTGTCTCTGAGGCCTCCGGGCCAGTGCGTCTCAGCGCTCAGCAGCAAGCCTCTGGCATCGCACGCCAGCAGGCAGCCCACGGAGTGGAAACCCTTCTTGTTCACGTACATCGAGTCTTCGCTGTTGGGAGCTTTGATGGTGACCTGGAGACGAGAGGGAGGAGCGCATCAGCGTGGCCGTCGCTTGTGTATAATGTGTTCAAAGTTGTGAGTGTGGTAAACCTGAACACAGTCCAGCACCCCCAGGATTCCTGGGAATCCGGCCACCCTCTGAAACTGCTCCGTGCTGGAGGGATCTCTGCATGTGAAATATAAATATTGCCGTTATTGCAATCTGTCTCCTTATGCTTTCTAATATTTAGTTTGCCTACGTAGTCCAGCATGGCATCACACCTGTTGAACGTGATGAACTGGTGAGCTTTCTCCACCAGGGCTCTGGTCACGTTAGACACGCATCTGGACATCGATGCCTGGCTGATCCCGATAGTATCGCCCATAGACGTCTGGAACGAGCCAGATGTGTAGAAGCCCAAGGCAGCCAACACCTGGACCTCCGGACTGATGGCTCTGGACCGCTGTGTGCGTCTACAGAGGGCCTGGCGCACAGAAACACATTGAAGTGAATGAGATTATTCAAAACCGAGGATGAGCACACACACACACACACAGACATGTACTCACCTCTCTCAGTAATTCAACCAGATACAGAATGAACTCTCGGGGGAAGCCGAACTGCGAGAGGAGGACAGTGTCTGGCACCGAGGCCAGGTCGAAGCGGTCCAGGGTCTTGTGGCCTCGACCGTGTAGGAGGAGATCACAGTCCAATATGGCGATGGGGATCGCCATGCTGTGGGGCAATAACAGATCAATAAATCATGTGCAATGACGGCACGTTGTTTTCTGGTTTGACATTTGTTGGGAATCATTTCCACAAACACGTAAGCTGTATTTGCATGCGTTTTTCATACTGATATTATAGTATAATACAGAAAATATAGCAGTTGTATTGTGTTACATTTTTGTGAATGCAGCTCTTTATGGCTGGTACATTGTTGGCGGTTATAACTTAACAACACGGAACACCTTTCTTCATGCTTTCAAGCTTAACGTTAGTCCTGAATCCAATAAAGCCAACGCGATAGCTAACTAGCATCTGAGCTTTCGTAATTTCAGCTACACATGCTTGTGGAGACAAATCCACGAGCACAATTAATAGATGTAACGTTAAATTAAACTTACATAATAATTCATTTGGTTTGCATTGTTGAGGAAGGGTTTATTACCTTTAACACAGAAGTGATGCAGCTTTGTCGACCAAAACAAACCGCAGGAACACACATCCCGCGACTTACGTTCGCACATTCGAGAGGAACTGGCGATTTTCTATTTTTGCGGATTATATTTTTAAAAAGAAAAACAGATTTTATTAATCTTGTTAATGCTCTCATAAAACGCGTGAGGTGTTTCGTGTTTATATGTTGCTAATTTTTATAGACTTTAAAAATATCAACGAAAGTGCTGTGGCGAAAGTGCTGCTACCCAAACACGTCGACATGGAAAAGATAAACAGAGAAGGAGCTCAGTCGCTGTTGACGTTGTGTTCACTTGGATTGGGCGTGTTTATGTCCGCGGAACACAGCGGCGCGTGCCATCTTTATTAAATTGACGTGTGTTTTGTTACATTCTCCACATTCCTCAGGAGGAAGCTTAATGTAAGTACTGCTGTTTTCCGGTGAAGTTAAAGTGCGTGGTGTTTCGCTAGCTGTCTAGCATTAGCCACAAGCTAACGCAAGTCACCTGTCCGAGGCGCGTGCTCCTCATTGAGAAACGTCACCGATCAGTAATGATCGATAACACATTCGAGACTGTTGCACTTTATACACAGTGCCCAGTGTGTGGTGGTTGTCGGTATTGTGTTTTTTTAATATCAGCTCCAAATATGATAAACGTTAACTGTAGGCCTGGTTAACGTACCAGATGTCCTCTGATTGGAGGAGAGGAGGTAAACACGACCCGCGGCACTCATCTTGTGCTGGATCTCGCTGCCAGTTAGTAGTTGTTCAATTAAGTGGTGGCCAAGTGAGTTTATGTGGTCATAATGTCTTTGTTTTGGTTATAAACGTGTCTTTGTTATTACGTTTTGAACGCATGAACTGAACGTCTGGAGCTTACATCATAGTTTACATGTATTCAACTTTTCTCAGAGATTATTATGTATATTATTATTCATCACAATGTTGAATGCAGTGGTATAACTAATGGCACTATTTTACACATCCATGAGTATTTAACTACTTTTATAATGCAGGTGTGTTGACGTCTAATGGGTCGTCTTGTTCGATTGCAGGGTCTTGACAACATGGACAGTGGCCTGAGTCCCCAGGATAAAAAGGACTTGGACAAGTTCATTAAGTTCTTTGCATTGAAGGTAAATATCCAGAATGGCGCTCCCGTTCCCAGCATAAGATGTAAATGTAGCTTTGAGATCCTGGTGACTGATATCTTGAGGTTACTCTGGATGCTCCTTTACGATTGACCGATAACGGTTTCTAACGTCCCGTGTGTAGACTGTCCAGGTGATTGTCCAAGCTCGCCTCGGAGAGAAGATCGGCACTCGCTCGTCCTCATCGCCTACTGGCTCTGATTGGGTAAAATAAGTCTTCCTCTTAACCTTTTTGTTATTGGTGGTATTACTTAGATTTCACTGTAGATCTTCACATCTGTGCAGCCGGCTTCCACAGTCGGTATTCTAAAAATACATTAAATCGTTTTGGTTGTGGTTGTTATTTCTTCTAGTTTAATTTGGCCATCAAAGACATCCCAGAAGTGACTCATGAAGCCAAGAAGGCGCTGGCTGGCCAACTCCCAGGCATCGGGCGCTCCATGTGTGTCGAGATCTCCCTCAAGACGTCGGAGGTAAAAAACCTGCTTCAACAGGCTGATTTAAATATTACATAATAACTTCAGGTATCGGGTTTATGAGAGATTAGGGAGATCTCTGTTGACAACAAAATGCTGTGTTCCTATACTGCTATGTGAGCCGTATAATAACTATCATACATGTCATTAGCTTTGTACAGTATCCTCCTTTACTAATATTATACAAATATTATATTATTCTCTCTGTCTCATTCAGGGAGACTCAATGGAGTTGGAGACTTGGTGCCTGGAAATGAATGAAAAGTGAGTCGGTTTTAATTGTTCTAGAGACCAAACGATATATATATATATATATATATATATATATATATATATATATATATATATATATATATATATATATATACACACACAAACACACACAACACAAAGCCATGAAAGGAAAGTGAAGTTATTCTAGATTTGTGTAATGAACTGTTAAACATATTTGTGTTGTATTTGTCGAGTCATTTCAATGTCGGCCCACTCGAGGTTGACGTTTCTGTGAAATGCAGCCGAGTTGTAAAGACTCGATGTGTTTGTGACTCCGCCGTAGGTGCGACAAAGACATCAAAGTGTCGTATACAGTCTACAACCGTCTGTCTGTCCTTCTGAAGTCTCTGCTGGCCATCACCAGAGTAACGCCCGCCTATAAACTATCCAGAAAGCAGGGCCACGACTACGTCATATTATACAGGTGGGTGGACTCCACCGGTCTGCTGAAACAGCTGCTTTAGATGTCCAAGCAACACATGCTGAATGTGTGAGACGTGTCCCTCGTTTGTTTGCTCTTCTCTCGTGTCTAGGATTTACTTCGGGGATGTCCAGCTCAACGGATTGGGAGAAGGTAACTATAAATGTCGTAAATCATTGAAAAGAAGACTCGGGCGTGAGTGTTTTATAGATTACAACAGGAAGTTTACACAGTGGTGTAAATGCAGCATGTGTGGATCATTACAGTTTAAGGGGAATAAAACATGATTAACTGCTAAATAATGAGTCGTTTCCTTATTCCAGCCAAAATGCATCAGTACTGCATGTTTAGGATAAATACACTAAAGTCATTTAGATTTGCGCGCTTCATTATCTCACATGTCGGCGTCCGTCTCTCAGGTTTTCAGATGGTCCGCGTCGGCGTCGTGGGCACCCCGGTCGGCACGGTGACGCTCACGTGTGCTTACCGCACCAACCTGGCGTTCATGTCCAACAGGTAACGACACGCAGGCGTCACGGAGGATTATTAGTGTTATTGTCACGGTTCGCTTCGGACGGAGTCGATAACCAGCTCGCCGTTCCCGCAGACAGTTTGAGCGGTCGGCTCCCATCATGGGGATCATCGTGGACCACTTTGTGGACGGCGGCCCGCGGCCGGCCAACATGGGCCATCCCTGCAACTACAGGTACCTCCGGGACGCTGTGGACACGGTTCATTTCCACACGGAATATTTATGACGATGTTTATGACGTTGCTTCTTTTTATCAGTGTGTTGGATGTCAATGACTTTAATTTATAATGTGTGTGTGTGTGTGTGTTTAGAGCTCCGGATGAAGATGACGCAGGACAATATGCAGGAGTTCAAGATTCACAGGAGGTCTGCACCACCTCCTTCTCCACCTCCCCTCCCTCACAGGTACGAGGACTTGGTCACTCGCTCCTCTTTGCTGCCTCTGGCTTTATCCGCTCCATTTTCACACCTGTTCCTTATTTCACTTTCCCTTTTCTCTCTCTGTTCCTTGTCTTATTGTCTTTTTATTGTATGTTTATCTGTGTGTGTGTGTGTGTGTGTGTGTGCACGCTCTCAGTGTGTGTGTACACTGAGTCCTTCGCCCTCTAAACTGTCTAAGCCCCTCCCTCTGGACAGTCTGCCGCTTCCACTGGCTCCTGGACTTGTCACTCACACTGTGAGTTTATTCTGTCCACTGAGTGTGTGTGTGTGTGTGTGTGTGTGTGTGTGTGTGTGTGTGTGTGTGTGTGTGTGTGTGTGTGTGTGTGTGTGTGTGTGTGTGTGTGTGTGTGTGTGTGTGTGTGTGTGTGTGTGTGTGTGTGTGTGTGTGTGTGTGTGTGTGTGTGTGTGTGTGTGTGTGTGTGTGTGTGTGTGTGTGTGTGTGTGTGTGTGTGTGTGTGTGAGAACACCTCCAAACTGCACTGAGGCTGATTCCTCTGATCCCTCATTTGTTTTGGTGTGTGTGTGTGTGTGTGGTCAGAGTTGCCTCACTTTTACCATCATGACTTTTGACTTTGTGTGATGTTTGATGCACTTTGTATACCCGTCTTATCATGTTTACCACGTAGTAAACGCTCATTCATCTCAAGAGCACCACTCTGACGCCGGTGTGTTTTAATATCACCTCTTCTTTCTTTCTCTCCAGCTGTATGCTTCCAGGTTATCATATCATCCTCCAGCTTTCACAGGAGCTGCTGAGTTCTGTCACCCTGCTGCAAACCAGGTGATGCACCAATCAATTCACCTCTAGATCCCCACCCCACACACACACACACACACACTTTTATCTGTGAGTAGATCCATGAGTAGAATCTCCCTTTATGTGGAACTTGACATCAGTTTTCTACTCTGCCTGATATGCCTCTGCTCTGTTCCTCCTCCTCAGGTGTTGCATGCTGGGAGGGATCATGGAGGGGTGGCGTCGGTTCCTGCCCAGGCCAACGCTCACCCGACGGCGGAGACGGCCCCCAACACGCCCGGCAGCAGGTGAGACCCCTCTGACGGCGTCGTGCCGCCCCGCAAAGTATATTTTGATCGTTGATCAATATCCACGCGACGACTCGTCTGTCTTCCCAGCGGTGAGGACGACGGCCTGACGCACAGCGGAGAGAGGCGGAGGCGGGATGGAGGCGGGCGGAGCTCTTCGCCCTGTGACCCGGTGGCGTCTCTCAACGCGTTCACCAGGAAGATCGGAGCCTTCGTCAATAAACCCAACACGCCGGTAGAAGCCCGTGAAACGGTCGGCGCTGCGACTCGATGAGTCCAGGTCACTGGATTTAACCCCTTGTGTGTCCCCAGGTCACAGCGGCCAGTCTGGACCTGCCGTTTGCCGCCTTCGCTCCTCGAGGCCTGGACTTAGAGGAGAACGACCCCATGGTAGATAATCTGTTTGTTTCCCCTCACACAGCATGACAGGGTTCGTACGGTCATGGAAAACCTGGAAAAGTCATGGAATTTTAAAATGGTCATTTCCAGGCCTGGAAAAGTCATGGAAAAAAATGTTATCCTAAAAGTTTTGGAAAAGTCATGGAGATTTGCTATAATCACATGTTCATTTGAGTTTATGTTCATGGAGTTTGAAATAATTTATGTTTTTTAAAGAAAGACGCTCAAAATATAAGCCGGCACGCGGCTCAATACGCTAAATCTTCTAAATTGTTCATGTTTATGCCGAGATTTCAGTTTGGTCATGGAAAATCAGGGGGAAATCATTGAAAAGTCATGGAAATCCATTGGTCAAAATGTAAGAACCCTGCATGATCTTTTGGGTTGTCTTTAAAAGTACATGTTGATATTCTTATAACAGGTTGATGCAAGTTCTCTACAGTCGGTATATTATCTGTGTGTGTGTGTGTTCAGGTGCAGCCTCCCCACTCCCCTCCCTGCCACTCCCCCCTGCAGGCCAGCCTCCATTCTCAGGGCTCCGAGGGATCGGCGCAGCAGGATGACTTCGTCATGGTTGACTTTGTACGTAATGATTGCTCCCAGCTGTGGATAAATGAATATATAACCACAATATGCCGATCACAAATATGCGTCACACTCAGAAATGTTTAATCTTAAAATTGTGCGAAGGAAAAGTCTCCAACCAATCTCGAAATTTGATATTCAAATGAATATCACTCTCCAAACGTTAGATGAGATGATTGATGCCGCAGCCGGTTAGCTTATAAACTGGACTATAAAGAGATATGAATACATTTCAAAGGACGCCTCCTTCTTTGTGTGTGCAGCGTCCGGCCTTCTCTAAAGACGACTTGTTGCCGATGGACCTGGGCACTTTCTACAGAGAGTTCCAGAACCCCCCTCAGCTGGCCAGCCTCTCGCTCCACGTCAGCGCTCAGTCGATGGCCGACGACCTGGTGACGCATCCGTTTTTAACCCTAACTTGCGTTTTTCAAAAAAAAAAAAAAAGTCGAAGCGAGCCGAACGCCTTCTCGTGACCACGGCGGTTTCCTGTGCTCTTGTTCCGCAGGACTCGCTGCCAGAGAAACTGGCGGTTTACGAGAAAAACATCGACGAGTTCGACGCCTTCGTGGACATGCTCCAGTAGAAGAGGAGCGGCGGGCGCCAACGGACTAAATGCACGGCGGCAACGGGGAGAAGAGGAAGAGGACCGGAGGCGCCGGCGTCGGTTCGTCCCGTGAGAGTCGCCTCGTCTGACATTCTTCCTCTCCCACGCCCCCCCCCCCCTCGCTTTGTACAGAACCATGTAAATATTAGATTATCTCCCCGGACGCCGGTCTGGTAAAAAGACTTCTTTATTTTCTACGTGGCACAGATCTACGCCGACCACGTCTAATCAGGATTAAAACCGATCGACAGCTGTGTAACTCGAGGACAGACCTGCACTCATCAGTTTCTGTTCAACTAGATCACTTATTGATCCACCCTCCTCTAGACATTAGCATCTGAAGGCCCCCCCCCCCACATCACTCTCTGATCACAGTGGGAATCAGACTTGGGCCTCATAACTGAACTCTTGAAAAGCTGGTCTTGGCAGGTACATCGCACGTGTTGCAATTAAGAGCCCACCCGCTTTGCAATGATCACAACTTACAGTCTCGTATGGGACAGTCGATTTGGAAGGCCGTGGTTCAGTTGCCCTAGCTGGTCTGGGATCAGCAGACGGCCTCAATGGTATTTAAAGTGAGCCGCTACCTAATAGACCGAGTGTATCAACTACATGCATATGTATATTACGTAGGGTTTTTGTAAACACTGTTGCGTCTACACAAGAGGCCGGCGTCACCATCTGTGACTGTTGGTGTTTGGTTGAAAGCTTTAATTTAAACGTTTCTTTGCTGTTGTATTAAAGCATGGCTGCTCTGTTGACTGGTTGTCGAATGATGTGCATGCACATTGCGATTATCAAAATAGTCCACATAAAAACCCCATGTCTTCTGATCAAACTCTAGGCAAGAAAATGTGTAATTTACAACTTTAATAAAATCAAATGAAAGAACTTCTCAAATGGAATTTTATTGTTGGTAGTTTATGGAATTCCATCCCATACCTGCAGGGCTGCAACGGGTCAAAACCAGAACGTCAAGAGTATGGTAACAGGCATTTTACAAATACTCTACAAGTCCGGCTTCACAGCGCCACGTGGCCGCGGCCCACGAGGGCCCCTTCCTCTCGCTCTGCTACTTAAGGGGCCGGCAGCCGTTAGGCCAACGGGACAGCTATCTGAAAGGCTACGGAAGAACGCCGCTTAGATCAACGCCCTTCACGACGACAACGATGTAAATTTCCTAACTATGTTTTCTAAGTTAGCCGCTTAACATGCCGTTCTTTTTTTTTTTTTAGTTATGGAAACGCACCCTCTGAGCTGTGGCAGACAGGCCGGAACACGGAACGAGAAAAAAAAAAAAATCAAAAATGATTTCACAGGAGACAGGCAGTGAGCGCCCAGTGTGCATTTCCACCTCATTCAATTGCTCAGTCCATTAGAATGTCCTGTCCCCATCTCCCCCACTGTGGCCCCGACTGTCCAATGAGTGTGTTGGGCGGCGTGGAGAATGAGTCCCTTTTGGTTCGCCGAGTCAAACATCGGGGATGGCGGGAAACTAAAACGTCCAGAGACGACGCGTCACTCCGGTTGCCACTTCCCTGGATACGGGGTGAAAGTCTTTGGAGGTGGATGGCCAATGTCCTCCATTGTCATAAATATCCAACCTGCTACCCTCCCCCCCCCCTACATCCCCCTAGACGGCTGAATGTAGGCGGGGTTATATAATAGTGGGGTCAGGGTGGTGGTGGTGGGGTCAGGGCGGGGCTGAAGCCGGTGTCCGTACACACTACGGAGCGGAGCAGGAGGAAGAAGAGGGAGTGTGTGGAGGAGACGTTTCTTCATGGGCTTTTTAGAGAGCGGGGAGGTGACCGGGGGTCCGGGCTCAGGCGGCGTTCAGGAGCTCCTTGATGGCCTTCGTCTGCGTCTCGTTCAGCGTCGACACGCACTGCGTCCACAGACCTCCCGACACCTGGAAGACGGCGAGGTCAGTCACCTTCAAGCCCGCGAAAAATGTACACTTTTTTTGGGGGCCGTATGCGCCACGAAGTCCGGGAGAATGGGCTCACCTGTACTTGACGGACGACGTTCGCCAGCCGCTTGCTGCACGCGTCTTCGCTCTTCACCGACTCGTTCGCAACGCCGTCCGCGATGATGAGGAAGATTTTAGGCAGGTTGGCGTTGTCTAGTCCGAGGACGATGGGGTTGTTGCTGTGGCGAGAAGACGGAAGGAACGATTCAAATAAAAGCGCCTGTGCGAAATAAATGTTAAAATATAAAAACGGAGGGCAGCCCCACCTTTCGATGAGGTCACACAGGAAGTCAAAGGTGTGGACGGCCTCCTCTTTGTCCTCGTTGAGCGGCAGCCAGCTGAGCCAATGGGGAAGGATCTCGTTGACGTTGACGCACTCGGGTCGAAACCTCATGACCTTTCCCACGGCGGAGATGCAGTTCTCCGTGGCGTTGACGGTCTCCTTGACGCGCGAGTCCGCCGCCTGGATGACCCTCACCATCAGGGGGATGGCCTCCGTGCAGAACGGCCGGTAGGTCTCGCCTCCGTACTGCGCCATGACGCCGACGCCGTAGGCCGCCGCCTGCCGGACCTCGGGGCTCGTGTCGCACAGCGACTGCAGCATCGGCCGCAGGAAATACTCGGCGTATTTGAAGGAGGCGGGGCTGCAGTGCTCCACCACGTCGTCAAAGATGCACAGACCCCACTGTCTGTCCGCCCACGGCCTGGTGGGACACTACACACACGCACAGTTAGCCCCCGGTGGACTCTGATATACATGTACTCATATAATACGACTACGTATACAGGAAGTACTCACGATGAGCTGGACGATGAGCTGCAGGAGCTGCTCGAACCAAGGCAGCACCTTTTCTTTGTAACTACTGAACACCGAGTGCAGGATGTCGGACACTTTGGTCAGGATGTACACGTCGTTCTCATCCTGCAGAAGAAACATGGGAGGACACATGAGGGCTCGATTCTTCTCACAAGATCACGTCTGAGTTTGCGGGTGAGGACGTTTACCTCGTCTTGTAACGATTCCTCCACCTGCTCGTCGTAGTCTTCATCCTGTCTCTTGGCTGTGAGGAGCAAAGTGTTCGGTGAGTACGATGCAGAAACACACTTTCCTTGATTTGACCGAGATAAACAGTTTGGTTTCCAAATGTAAAACGTATGAAATGTGTCTGGAATGAAGTCTCACTCTGTCTGAGCTCCTGGTTCTTAAAATGCTCCTCCAGTTTTCCCTTCAAGATGCCGCCCAGCTCCTCGAAATGCTCGTTGTTCAGACAGCCGTCTCCCATCAGCTCGATGCACTGCACAAAGGAAACAAAGGAGTCAGAAACACGGCCGCGGTCCTCGAAATGCATCCAGATGAAAATCGCTCCAAGTCACCTTGGCAAAGGAGTGCATGATCTCCGAGAGGACGTCCGAGTCTGGCTCGGTGCCGATGGCCTTGATGAGGGCGTCGCACATGAAGTGCCACATCTGGGTGAGGTACTCCGGTCCTCGAACCCGCGCGCACTCCAGCAGCAGGGGCATGGACTCGGCCGCCGCCACCCGCACGCGTGAGCCGCAGTTAAGGAAACGCCCGCCAGCCTCAAACGCCTCACACACGCACAACCGTTTACAGCTTTACACAAAGGTAAGACGTTGAAAAGGATATCGTCGTGGAAGTAGAACTTGAGCAGAGGAACCATCAGCTTCACCACCTGCTCCGTGTACTCCACAAAGCCCTCCTTCAGCTCTTTGGCATAGCACACCTGGGAACACAACAGAGCGGCTCACCAACGGGACCTCGGCAGAGGAACAATAGATGCTAAAAGCGTGTCAGTTTCTCCGTAGCGGACCACTCACCAGCATCTGGCACGCCGTGGCCTTCTCCTCCAGGCCCGCCGTCTTGATGCCGAAACTCTGCTGGTCTCCCAGGTTGACAAACTCCCAGCCATCGTCCTCCGATATGTTCTCCATGTCTTGGGCTACGAGACGGAGACGGGCGCGGTCAAACACGGCCGCCCCTCGCGCGTCGTGGAGGAGAAATGAATGTAGTTGGGAGCCTGTACTTACTGTCGAGCAGGGCCACCTCCGGCTTGATGGAGGCGGTCTTCATCAGCGGGCCCATCACCACGGGCAGGTACTGCTGAAACTCCTTCCCCAGGATCTTGCACATCCGGGCCCACGCCGAGATCATGTACGAGATCTAAACCGCAGCAAACGGGGGACACTGTATTGCGACGGGGACATCGAGAACACCCGGATGGTTCAAAGCTGCGGGCGAGCCAACCCACCTGAGGATCGTCGTCCTCCAGGTCGTTGAAGTCCGTCTGGGTTTTGAGGAGCAGCTGCATGACGGCCGAGGCGTCCGGCATGAACTGGGGGGGGACAGAACAGACGGACGTGAAGACGGCGGACGGATTTCGTTTACAGATCCCGGAGGATCCCTTCCCCCGGCCGGGCGCACCTTCTCCTTGCCGACAGCCAGGCCGATGAGGCTGATGCACTCGATGGTTTTGCCGCGGAGCAGCCGCAGCTCCTTCTGCACGGCGTTCTCCACGATGTGTTTGAGCGACGGCATGAACAGGTCGTAGTACGGCACAAACTTCTCCTCGGCCGTGTCCGCCACCGAGGCGATGGACGTCACCACCTGCTCCAGGACCAGTTTGGTGCCCTTCTGGATCAACTGGGAGGAGTGGAGGGGACACAGCTTAGACAACGAGCGGGAAACCAACACAGAGCCGATGGCAGGAGCTGCAATCCTACCGAGTCGGCAACATAAGAAACACAAGCGAGGACGCGTTTGTACCTCTTGCAGCTTGGCCACCATGATGACGTGGAGGTGCTGCACCAAGCTCTCCAGATACGGGATCAGCAGCGACTTGGGACAGTCTTCTGTGAAGTTGATGAGGGCGGCGGCGGCGTGCGCCTGCACCCGAGGGTTACTCTGGTCCTCCATGGTCTGAAGCAGGGCCGAGATCACCTAGAAGGGAGGCGGGTGCGGCGTGAGTCTCCAGAGTCCACGCGGGTGAACCGCTACGGCGTGAACCCGATGCAGGCGACTCGTTACCTTGTCGTGGAATTTCTTCTGGAAGGTCGGCGCAAAGTCTGTGGCCATTTGTCCGATGGCGTTGCAGGCGGCGTAGCGCACCCGTGGGTGCTGATGAGGGGAAAAAGAAGCCAAACTCATTACCACCATATGAGAGGCACTGCCGTGTAACTGAAGAAGAGTAAACTAACACGAGTAGATGTTAACCCATCGCAACGTGCTCTCTAGCATGCGTCTTTATATTAAACAATCAAGCGTCGCGTTTCTTACAGGATCGGAGCAGAAGAGGATCACGAAGCTGACGATCTCTTGGAGGATGGCCTCCATCTGCTGGTGGCAGCCCTCGCCGATGGCCGACAGCGCCATCAACCCGGCGTGGCGGTACTTCCAGTCAGCTGGTGACAAACGCACTGGGTTGATCTCACGTTCTCAGTGAGCAGATTGAAAGCTTCTCTCAGTGGCGAGTACTTACGGTTCTGCAGCATCTGCATGATGTGCTGTTTGATCATCGGCAGGATAATCTTTCCCCCCAGACCACAGGCGATTCGGTCCAGAGCGCTCTCCCCAGCCACGGCATTACTGGAGGCGGCAAGATATAAAACGGTCAACACATTTTGAAACCGTTGAGCGGTTTGTCTTTGAGGAGCCCTCGTATCGGTGTCGTGGTGCCTCACCTGTCAAAGTCATCGTCCTCCAGCTCGTCGGCCATCGCCCACTCATCATCCTCCTCCAGGTCCACCATCATGGCCAGCATCTGGGGAACTGAAGACGAAGCACATGCATGTTACGACTGTCCAGATCCTTCGGGCGGACAGAGGGAGGGGGGGGGGGGGGGGGGGCAGTTCCGTTCTCCTCCTCACCGCTCTGCGCCACAATGGCCGTGTGTTTCCTCAGCATGGCTGCTGCGGTCTCCGATAAGGTGACGATGACTTCCAGCGCCAACTGCCTCTGCATGTTTGTCAGGTTGGTGTCGGCACACAGCTGAAGAGACACAGCGACACGTTGGTCACACGGGAGCCGACCGGCACACCGGACCGATGCAAACTTTCACCTACGCGTCGGCCATTAAGGCGCTCTCTGACTCACCTTCAGACAGAGCTGCAGGGTGGCCTCGAGGTTGGGCCTCAGGTATTTGGGTGCCGTGTCTGCAATTTCCACCAAGGACTTGAGCACAGAGTCGTCTGCCTGGTAGCACGAATCGTTCACAGCCTGATTGAAAAAATAATCTACGATGAGCGTTGAAATACGTTCATTCGGCCGTGGCATTCGGCCTCAATCGGAGGGCTCGGCCTCCAGAAGACAGACAGAGGTCTCTGAATCGGCATCATCCAATGGCATCTCACCTGCAGGAGGCCGGGCAGCAGGTCAGAGAAGTGCTTCAGCAGAGCCGAGTTGCTCTCGTTTGACAGAACAAAGGATGCCGCAGCGCGAGCCGCCAGGGTGCGAATCTGAAGGAGAATTAGAAGTAAGTAAGAGTGTACCATCCCACAGATCTGGATATGAACTGCCGTAAAGCCCCTCAGTGAGCTCTTACATGGGGGTTCTCCTGGTCCTGCATGCACTGGACAAGCATGCGCTTGATAACCTCCATATAATGCTGCTGCTGGTTGCCGAAGATCCCCGGAAAGTTCCTAAAGAGGATGAGACACGCAACTTTCAGTCACCAGTACGCACGTCAGAATTTTTTTTAAAGTGCAATGAAGCAACAGGAACCCACCAGAATATGTGCAGGGCAGATTCTCGCAGGGTAACGCTGTCAGAGTTGACCGAGTCAAAGAGAAACTTGAGCACCTCTGGCCACTGATTATTCCCATCATCATCTGGATGAAAGGCAGAAGTGTTGTTAATACTCTATTTTCGTCACAGCGAGAGGCTAAAAACGTCCACAGCTAACCAGCTGTAAACAAACACCCATCAAACGGATCGGTACCTATGAGGTTGCGGGTGAGCTCGGCTGCGATGTCGCAGACCTTCTTGCGGATGTTGGGCGACGTCTCCTGCTGGATGCTGGTCAGCAGCTCGGTCTTGATGACCGTCTGCATCTCCAGGGTCAGACCCGGGTAGATCTCCTCGAAGGACGACGACAGCAGCCGGCGCAGCAGCACCGCCGCCATCTGTTTGACCTGAGCCGACAAAACACACGTGTTGCGACATTACTACGATGCGCTTCAACACAAAACGCCAGGATTTTTTTTTTTTAAACAGGCGGTACATTTCTGGCTTGGTCCGGCAGAGCGGTTTGACCAGCAATGATTTTAACCTAGTTTAATAAAACAGTTTACTTTGACAGCTTTTATTTATTTTGGCTGTTTACAATCTCAGCTACCAGACATGTATAGGGACTCTTGGTCACTATTGAAGAAAGAAAATTGGAAAAAAATAAACACCTAGTGCCTGCTCCCATTTCAAGACTCTAAAAATATCAGCCTTTCGGTAAAGGAAAGGAGAGGAGGGGGAGCATGAGAGACCAAGCAGCTGGTGAAATCAAGAGTAAACATAACTGTCTAAATGCCAAAACCATGACTCATAACAAGCCTAAGCGTGCAGCCAACATGTGATGGCCGGACGGCATTCGTGAGATGCCGTGAATGTCGCAACTTTTTCAAAGCAGAGGTATACACAACCGTGACGTAGACCGACTTCCATTATGACGGTGTGAATTGCTTTTCGACCCAAAACGTTCCTGCTTCCGAGAGGACGAGGCGAGTGATGACAGCCGTTTCCGATTGTCCGGAAGGCGTCAAGACAAGCACCCGGTTCATTGACGCCTAAACTGGATACAAGCGACTGTTGCAGTCCCTTCCAATCAGGCTGAAAGTCGTAAACAGGAAAGTCACACCGGTCAGTGTTGCGAGTACAAACCTCCTCTGCAGCAGATGCATCTCTGATGGCCTGCAGCAAGAACGTGATCTTGGTCTGGCCCACGATGGTGTCATAGGTCTCCTGCGAAGAAAGGGAACAGTCAGTGGTGCGAGTGAGATGTGCATCACAACTAAATGCACTATTTCAGCACGTGAGAAATGTATCTGGACCGGCCGGTTTGCGCCGCGCTCACATTGTTGCTGGAAAAGAAACTGAAACTGGCTTCACAACTTGGTGCTCTTCACCGACGAGGTAACAACATGGGTGTGGTTATCTAAAAGCTTGAGTTTCATTGACTAGGTGCTTATGGTGCAGACGGTAAAATAGGCCCACAGGGTTGTACTGCAATCAGTTTATTGGGGCCTTAAATCTTAGTCAGTGGTAAAAGAATAAAGATGACACTTGAGCAGTTTATCAAATGGCAATTCAAAACAGGCCGCCGGAAGACATTTTGCGATACCAGCTACTAAGTTTACATCTGACTGCCAACTTCTTATTTGATTAAAAACAGCTTCTAGATTTGGACAAGTTTACAACAGCTAGTGCCATCAACGTTTAAAATTTCTGATTCAAAGCTCGATTCAATAGTAGCAGCCGTAAAGTTCAGATTATAGTTGGGACACGTGAGACCTTCCACTTCACGGGACGTGGATCTCGAGGAGGGAACTTTTCTTGTTCTGTGCATTTGGGTTCTTCTTGAATGTTGACACAAAGGCCGGGTGTGCTCGGAAGGAGCGTATCAAAAGGATGCATGCGCATCAAGTGGCAATGCTGATGGACATGTCGGCCCAACGCTGGCAAGTATTCACAAGACAAAGACAGGGAGGAGCATTGTAGTGTGGCAGAAGAGAAACCACATTATTGACTCAACACATTGAAATTGTAAACACACACCGGCTGTTCACGCCCGACAACATTTCTTGTAATACTGATTTCTTGGGCTCATCATCTGCCTCACATCAACTAACATGTCTAGCTTGTAGTGGCACTTAGCAGTCCTGAGGATACTCCATACAGCCACTATCACTTTATTGAAGTACAAGTGGCCAATGTGGCAACTTTAATTAACATACTGGGCAGTTAAACTAGTCCACCAGCTATTCCCATAGCTCAGGACAACAATGATACTCTTATGAAGATTGCACTTCATTGGCCACAATGTGAGTCACCTATAAATGAGTAGTAGCTACAGTGTTTAGTTATGCACATGAGGGTTTAAAGCACTCAACAGATGGATCCATTCCTATTGTGTGTGCCAGACAGAAAGGGGGAGGTTTTTTTATAAAAGGAGGAATTCCGATGAGCTTAGTATCGCGGCAGACAGGCTGTGGTTTGAAAAAGAAAAACCGCTGACTACAAGCAAGGGATGAGCGTGATGAGATTCAACCACCTCATCAAAAGTCTGGAGGTGAACTGGGGAAACAATGCTTTGCGACGGGGCTCATCGTGGTGTGTGTGTGTGTGTGGGGGGGGGAGCAGCTAGACTCAGCCCAAACAAATCCAGGACTCCACCTATTCAAATGAAGGGGGGAGAGCAGAGACGAGCCTGATAATGGCGACGCGTCTGAAACAGATGATTCACTCACTGAGCTCCACGAGGACATGTGTGTGAACAGTTGTGTTGCAGTGACTTCTAGATAAAATGACCACAGGCCATGCTAACATGAACTACTGCCCCCACCACACCACTAGTACGACTATATATGTAACGCCACCGACGGGTGTGTTGGCACAATCACACTTCTAACGAGACACACGTGTGTCGGTAATTAACTCTTGAATCCGGTTGCTATTAAATACACACCCCGCCACTCCGCCCATCGCTAGCTCGCTAGCGGGTGGAGCTAGCGTCTCTTTTAGCTTCGTGCTACTACTTCCTGTACTCTTCTGGTTTCGCCGTCAGCTGGACGCGTTTGGGACGCGCCGCTTAACACCAACGGGCCGCGTCACTTCGACTCAAACCGTCCGAGTGCGACACAAAACGCAAAAATACGAAACCGAAACTACGCAACGCGGCGGCTAGCTTTAGCTGGGTATACTCGGTGTCGGCTTCTCGTTGCACGTGGGTTATCGAGCCTGACGGGCGCGCTCGCTGCGCGCGCGGCCAGGCTGGGTAGCTGGGGCCGGTTAGCTAACTCCGATCGCGCTGTTTTATCGCAACCTCCACACTTGTCACTCGTCAAATCCGCCACGTCTCGCCGTCTCACCTCCGCCTGCTTCCTGACGCTGTTGTCAGGGCTCATCAAGTTGCCCAGCAAGAGGTAGAACTGCTGCTGCTGGTCCGCCATTGCAGTGAGATCCAAAAAGACCAGCCGGGAGGAGAAGCGGCGAAATGAGCCCGGCAGACCTAGCTTAGGTCACACAATGCTGCCCTCGTCCCATTGGCTCGCTGTACCAAGTATACTCGACGACTATTGGACGAGAGGACTGTGTCAAACGCACGCCATTGGCTCACGCAAGCCACCTGCTCCGATTGGACGAAATCAACACAGAAAAGTGAATGCGTTGATCTTGTTAGCTAATAATGAAATTACCAAAGCGCGGGAGATTACTACGTCAGCGCCAACAGAATAGAAACAGTTTATTGCTATTTTACAAGTAAAGTAATGTAACTAAGTACATTTAACGTTATTTAAGTGTTGTACGTATGTACAATACTGTCGTACTTGACTTGAATACTTACATGTTATTGACGACTACATTTCAAAGGGAAGTATTTTACTGTTTGCCTTTCTAGTCTTCCTAAAGAATAAGCCATTTCACTTTGAGTTGATGTTTATATTTCTCTGGAGTACTTTACATTACATTGGGTTTGAATTAAGGATTTGTCGTACTTTCACACTGGGATTGGTACTCAAGTACATTAACGTTATGATATTATCTGAATACTCCTACACTTTTTTTACTTATAAATTCATTGATTAGAACAAATAATGTTGACTTAAATAACTTTACAAGCAATGACTTTAACTGGGAAGTTGTTGCCAGGAGTTTATACATACTAAGTATATATAATATACAACAGTATTTAGATATATCAAATGTGATTTATTTATACGTTATATGCATATTATGTGCCACAATGAACCAAAATAATTTTCACAAATATAACAGGATGTTGAAATACAGAAGTTAAAATATATAGGTTTGTGATATTTCACATGTAAAATGGGAATAATATGATAACGGTTAAGGGGTAAATGTATTGTACTTTAAAATACTGGGATCTGCCTTATAAGCATTGAATGCATTTGTGGAACATGAGCAATTTGTGCTGAAATGAAGAAAACAAATGTAATCTCTAAATTATTAATTGTTATTAATATTAATTAAAGAGCTCTATCTTGTTTCTTTCTATTCGAATGATAACATGTGAACATACTTCTGATTGTGCTTTTCTTTCTGCAACCCGTCAAAGCGAAAGGTGCATGCGACGCATATCATAAACTGTCAATTATACCTGCTTGTTCTAGCACCTAATTAAAACTCCATCATGCTGACTGTGACATATTGGCTTATTATATTGCCCAGATGATTAGTATAATTGAAAATTAAAAATAGAAGGGATATGGCAACGTCCCAGTAGGTGGCAGCCAAACTGTTTTCACAGATTTCTGCCCCCAATGATCCCATCTCTGCCATGTGGCAGGTTATTCCACGTTTGGTCCACAGTCGGCTCATGACAGCGCCCCTGGTGGTCCGAATTAAAACTACAACTTGCTGCTGTTGGCAGAGCCGCAGCTGCAGAGTCCAGACAGTCGGGATAGCGGACCTGGACCTGGACCTGGACCCTCTGCGTCTCTGAGACCTTCAGGAACCGCACGAGGAATCGGAAGTGGAAGGTAAGCTCGAGATGCATTTAGTTTCAACTCGATTTCAGGAGGAAGCTTTTGAAAGATAGTAAATACTTCTTCTCGTTTATTTTTTAAATGTTGGTGCTGGAGAGAGAAAAAAAGCATTGACGCCGACCCGCATTGAGAAATAAATTTGTTTTCGGTGCCGAACTTTCCGGAGAACGTGTTTAATTTTAAGTTAATACACATGACAAACATAGGTGTGTGTGTGTGTGTGTGTGTGTGTGTTTGTGTGTGTTTGTGTTTGTGTTTGTGTGTGTGTGTGTGTGGCGTCCATTCACCAGTTAATGCAGTCACATTTACTCAATCAAAACAATGCATGCTGTGGCACCAGACGGTGAAACAAAACACACACATTTAGTGTTTAAAATGTCTATACTGATGGTGCATTACGGAGGAACAATAAAACTCAAAGTTATTCATAGATGTAATACAATTTCTTGTTATTCATACGCTGGTATACAAACAAACATTAAACTGACCGATTGCTCTGCTTTATAGAGTTTGTGCAGGTGCAATAACTGTTAAAGCTTTACACTAAATTATTCATGCAGGCTCTAGATTTATCATGTGCATGTTAATGCAATAACAGCTGATCTTGAACTAAGATTAGCTCCATGTTGCCTTCACGTTTCAAACTGCAGTAATGTGTGGATTCGTATTTACTTGTCATATAATATACATCATGTGACCCTTTTAAGTTGTCTGCTTATACAACAGGCTGAACAATAAAAGGAGAGCCTAAACATCTTAGTTGCTATAGACCAACACAAATAGTTTATTCCAGAACTAAAGACCTTTAATTTGAAATTCTGGGGTCATGGGATCTTTTTTATCTTAAAGTGCAGATTACTTTTAATCTATCATGTTTATTAATTTTTTTAGCTCAACGATTCAAAGGCTGAAGGTTAAACATTCCTTCAGAAATGTAAATTCTACCTGTTGAAAAATAGTCAACAAGCATAAAGTGACAAGGATTCCATGTAGGATGTATTTATTGATTGTTTATGGTTATAACTTTACACTTTTTTCCGCCTCTTTTCTAAACATAAAATTACAGCCTGAGTGGAAACAGAGCCGCTACGTCCTCATAAGGACTCACTGCCGCTAATACATACCCCCCTAAATGGAAGTGGCATTAAATCATTTATCTGGACGCCTGAATGTGTTACCCACAGACCTCCACCGTTTGAGGTCAGGCTGAAGTGGAAAGGGAGGGAAAGATGGATGAGGAGGGAAAGAGTGCAGAGGCTGATGGACGGGCTGCTCGGTTTTAAGGTTTTCTCCCCTCGTCTGTGTGTGTTTAACCTTTATTTATTCTGAAAGTTATCCTGTGTTTTCCTTGGAAGACGTGGTAGAAAGCAGCAGTGAAACAACATTGGTGTTGGTGAATTTAAGTGTATACCATCTTGCGTTTGGGCCCTTCACAGGAGCTGTTGGATTAAAGCAGGGCGCCCGCTTAGGGAATTAAACCAACAACCTTTCAATCCCAAGTGACTGACAGCTTTGTTCAGGAGTTTTTATGATGCTCCGAGACGCTTGGTCAAGAAATAGCTTATCTATAAATTTCTATTTCGACACAAGTGAATAAACAATACAGGAAGTGTAATTGAGAAAAGTCTGGACTTCTTCTCTTTTTCCACATCGCTGAACTTGATATTTCATATTTAGCATATTTCTTTCACAACATCTCCCATTGGCCCATTTCCCAGAATGTCGAACTCTCAGTTTAACCTGAAGGCATCTGATTTTATTTCATAGTGTCCTCACTGGGCTGTGTGTGTGTGTGTGTGCGCGTGTGACTCCTATTAGCAGAGTTTTATTGCTCCAGAAGGTAGACCTCAGTAACTCTGGAGTTTTATTAAATCAACACAGCCAGGTTTGTTTAAAACGGAGCGAGCTGAATGTTTGAAGTATTAAAAGTCAATATTTCTCCGCGACACACGGACCTTTTTCACAGTGGAGCGCTATGTGCCGGACAAGGCCTCCATTGAGGGCTGTGACCTGGGGAGGGGGGGGGGGGTATTTGGGGGGTTAAGAGTTGTTGGGTCACCGCTGTAGGCCTCCACTGCAGCTGGTCATGGATTATTTAAAATCTTTGTGGATAATTTGTTGTTTAAATTCTTTTTCGGCCGCAACCTTTTCTCATCAGTGTTCGTAAAACATTTAAAACTAAAATCTCTAAAAACAAACCACCAGGGCCTCATTATTTGTTTTAGCCTCTAGCCCAAATGTTGGAGTAGTTAAAGCTGCACGAATCAATATATTCCTCATGAATAATAACGTGTCACATCCCAATTATTGATGCGGTCAAGTGGCGACATGAATTAGTTAATGCAGGTTTAAAAAGCTATTCGATTTTTAGGAGCTGCAGAAGTGCAACTCTTACTTTAGAAGTGTATTTTTTTTAATCCGTCAGAGTGCCTTTTTGAAAGTTATTAAAAGTAGTAAGAGCCGAGCCCCGGGTTTAAAGGGTTGATCTGCAGGAGCTCTGGTGACAGGCAATCAGATATCTACGATGCAAAAAATGTCTCATACCATGTAATTGATTTCACCTCAAATAACTCTGGCTTTTCAGAAGGCGTTGGCACTGAGGGCCAATTAGAGGTGGCAGAATGTTCTCTAAAGTAGCTCTGATACACCGACTCAGAAGTCATCATCACATCCACTCGTTAGGCGGACAACGCGGCGGGGGGGGGTTCTTTATTAGCTCTCTCGTCGATGTTGGAGCTCGGCCGTCGTTCGTCGATCCTAAATTTTGGTTATCGCTCTCTGCCAGCGTCTCGCCGTGCCGGTAATCATTCAGCCTCAGCAGTGACGGGAGGGTTGTAAAAACCGAGCCGGAGGAGGTCATCCTGAAGTTTGCACAGGAACGAGCTATTCGGGGGGGGGGGTTGGTACTCTGCTGTGGTGAGACTGAGGCGGAGGGAGATGAATGTCCCGCTCTGTAAAGGTCGGGCATGAGGAGGCCGGGAAGTGTTGTTTGTCTCTCGCGCTCCGCTGGGCAGGCGAGAAGCTAAGCGATCCTGTCGCTTCTTCACTGAATATGATTTATGGGGGCCATTAATTTGTGACTGGGAGGTCAGCCCCTCCGTCCCCCCCCTTCGCGTCCTCAGATTGTGGCACTTCGGTAGCCGAAGCCTAGCCGGGTCGCCGGGCAGGACATAAATACCCGTCATATCTCCTGCTTGTTGACGCAGAGATACGTCCACAGGAAGACGGTAGATTTGTAAATGTGACGTGTGGAAATTGATTTTTTTCTTCATTCTTGACCTTGAATCCACAAAATGTTTCTGAAACTTGAAACTCGTTACTCTTCTGTGGTCAACACGGACGTCCGGCTAAGAAAACTCTTCTTTTTCCTCGTGTTTATTGAACACAACATAACAATTTGACCTCGAGGAGTCCAGATCCTGAACATCGGGGAGTGTTTTGTTGTCGTTGTTGTTGTTGTTGTTGTCACTTCGAATGAACTCCAGCACTAAACAGTGAATCTCTATTTCTGCTGCTGGCCGTCAGATGACTGTGGAGGCCGGATTCTGTTTAGACACACGCGGTGTTTGTCTGAGCTAATTGCATTTGCTGTTGACTCCGTCTCCTCGTTCGTTTGCACGCCGGTGATACCGCAGCTGCGCTCCGGGGATTTAAAGCTGACCTCGGATCACTTCACGGCCGCCGATTTCAATGCAGCCAGTTGGAAGAAGTTAGAAGAAACTGCACATCGCACCGCAGAGACGTTTCTCACAGGGGGATTATTTGACATGCAAAACATAGGATTTCTTAATTGAGAAGCTTGATGAATGCCTCGAGGAACGTAACGCTTATTTCTGCATGAAAACACACACAGATCCACAAGGGAGTTTTTTGGAAAATAACAAAACAATGAATTTGAGCTGACAAATACGGCTTCTTCTATTGGAGCCAATGAAAAACCTCTATAATTTGGGAGCAATTATAATGAAAAGAAACGCTGGAATGGTGAACCATGAAAGAGGAGGCCCGACTTCTGAACCCTTTCAGTCACAAGTCCCCCTGCCAAGTTTAACAAAATAATCTCCAATGGCGAATGAAATGTTTAAAATGGGGAAATATAGCGTCGTCAATCGGGGCGCTGCAGCGCTCGTTTCTTTCATCGCTCGGCTGTTTATATTTCTTCTGAATCCATTCCAACGAGGATCTTCCTGGCGCTCGTTCACGTTGTTGCTGATCACAACCCTAATCTTTTTCTTTTTGCATCCCCGGGTCTCTCGACAATAACAATACACACTCACACGGGGCCGACATCCCTCTCTATTCAGAGGCTTAAGTTGGCTCTGCACAAACAGGAATGCTTTGCCCCCCCACCCCCCTCTCCTCCCATCTCTCCATCACACACACCCCTTTACCCCCCTCAACCACCCTGCAAACACTCTGGTCAGCGTGCCACTGTGTCGATGTGTAACAAGTTCTCTCTCTCTCTCTCTCTCTCTCTCTCTCTCTCTCTCTCTCCCTTCTTTCTCTCTCCCCATGTGAAGGATCTGTCCGTCTGTGTTCAGTTTGGTGATGGAGAACCAGTAAGTGTATTCCCTTGTATATTTCCGTGTATGTCTAGTTTTTGAATATACATTATATATATTTACCATGTGCAGGTCGGCTGTTTCCGTACAGTTAGTTATTCTTTTGTGTCCTTCCTGTCTTTGTGTCTAAGTCGCCCACTTTTTTTGTGGTGGTTTTTTTACTAGCCAGTTCGTCTTTTCTCCTCCTTGCAGGCTAATTTCTCCATCAGTGATCCATACCATGACCCCCGACCTCTCCCTCACCCCTTTTCCTTCCCATGCTCGGCGTGTATCGCTCCGTCTCTCCCCGCGGAGGGACTACATTTAGCATGGATAGGCATGTGTTATCCGGGGATAATGTGTAGTGTGGATATTTCCTTTGTTCTGTGAGGCTTGAGTGCTGTAATTGGCATCAGAATGGTTTGAGGAGAGAAAAGCTGGAGAGAGACAGAGGAAAAAGCCTGGATCAATAGCCTCATGCTGGATTCTGTATTTTCTCCATTTTAACATTCAATAAATGAGCAATTGGCTTTTTCTCCAAGCACGAGCCACATGTTGCTCTCATTGTAACCCCTGGCAACGTTCTTGGGATACTGATTACTATTTCTGACCAGAAGCAGCTACCACCTGGCAATTTATATGGAACAAATGCAATACGCTATCCTTTTCCCCTCCACATGATCACCGGCAACTGGGCTGCAAAGCCTCGTCGTTGATTAGACGGATTAATAGGATTACGGTTGATTTGCATATCTTTAATCAGTTATTATTTTTTTTATGGCGAGTCAAGGATGTGCCATAACTGAGAAATACAAGTCATGATGATATTCTTTAATCTGTAATAAATCAAAGAGTACCTGAGGTCCTCCTCCATGAGAACACCCTCGGTTACATGCCATGCATTCGGCATTTGCAATGCTCTTCATGTTCCCAAAGAGTTTGGAAGG
Source organism: Liparis tanakae (assembly GCA_036178185.1). Lineage (NCBI taxonomy): Eukaryota > Metazoa > Chordata > Actinopteri > Perciformes > Liparidae > Liparis > Liparis tanakae. Next base: position 4,776,359 of record CM070103.1, on the reverse strand, counting down.
TAGTCTTATTTGGCGCGATGGTATTAGTTCTATTGCGTCTGCACATTTTGTGCCGGCCAGCAGAACTAAAAGAAGAGTAGTCAAAGGGATAACGACATCCTAACCTACAATTTGTACTCTGCAGCTCAACATTAAAACTGGATGCACTTAAGCATAATTGCTTGTGTAGTTTTCCTCCATTTAACATCTCCTTGAGGGCAGCCAATCACACAGCATTGTTACACGCTCTGCTCCCATCGACCCAAACTGGTCGGCATGGGAAGAGTTAATGGTCTGAACCAGGCAACCAGGTTGTTCTTGTTCTTCTTGTTCTTCTCCTTTTTGTCATTCTTCTTCTCCTTCTGTTTCTTCTCATTCTTCTTTTTCTTCCTCCTTCTTTCTTATTTTTTCTTTTTCTTCTTTTTCTCCTTCATCCTTTTTCTTTTTTTCCTTTTTATCATTCTTCTTCTCCTTCTATTTCTTCTTCTTCTTCTTCTTCTTCTTCTTCTTCTTCTCCTTTTTGTCATTCTTCTTCTCCTTCTGTTTCTTCTCATTATTCTTCTTCCTCCTTCTTTCTTATTTTTCTTCTTCTTCTCCTTCATCCTTTTTCTTTTTTTCCTTTTTGTTATTCTTCTTCTCCTATTTCTTCTTCTTCTTCTTCTATATTGGCGGCCCACTTGCAGCCTTCTTCTTCTTCTTCTTCTTCTTCTTCTTCTTCTTCTTCTTTTTTCTTCTTCTTATTCTCATTTTTGTCATTATTCTTCTCCTTCTGTTTCTTCTCATTCTTCTTCTTCTCATTCTTCTTCTTCTTCTCCTTTCTTTTTTCTTCTTTTTCTTCTTTTTCTCCTTCATCCTTTTTCTTTTTTTCCTTTTTATCATTCTTCTTCTCCTATTTCTTCTTCTTCTTCTTCTTCTTCTTCTTCTTCTTCTTCTTCTTCTTCTTCTTCTTCTTCTATATTGGCGGCCCACTTTCGTAAACCACACTTTAAAAGTGCATCCTCCCGCCGCCTACAATGGTGTGGATAGGTATGTGTGTGTGTGTGTGTGTGTGTGTGTGTGTGTGTGTGTGTTTGTGTTTGTGTTTGTGTGTGTGTGGGTGGTGGGGGGGGGGGAATTAATATAGATAACGACAAGTGAGGCCATTTTTCTAATGGCTCAAATGTCTAATACTTGTTTGTTGAAGGTTAATTTCCGACACTGGACAGCATACGACCTTCTACCCACAGAAGATTTTCTAATGACTTTCATTCAACGCGCTAAAAGACCACTTCATAGCGGAGCGCTTTCAGGGAACGCACAAAGCAAAATGCATTCGGTGATGCGCGTCTTTCCCCTGAAAGCAAAAGCAATTGAGACGGAGATAAGCGAGAGGGGAGATAGGGAGAAGAGAGGGATCAGTGCAGCTGTGTGCCTCTTTAGGATTCCTGCTCTCCACCTCCTCTCGCCGGGGCCAAACCGGCATCATTAGGTTTGGCAAATTACCCGAGCGGCCATTGTGGCGCAGCCATGGCACGTTAGTGTGTCTTTTTAACTGTGGCTAAACTCAGTCCATTCACTTGTAAAAGAGAGCGCCCATTGGCAGATAGTTGGCCGGTTGCACAGAGAGGCCATTCACCCCGTAGGAAGGAGCTGAGAACAGAGCCTCGGAAACGCTCCTCTCTGAATATTTTGATGGAGAGACTCTGGACCGCCTCTCGGCGTCCGCACGCTCCGACTTCACCGCTCATTAATATCACGGTGTTAGAAGTACGAGCCGCTGTGGAGCGGGCGGAGGAACCTTTTAGAGGTTTTCTTTTGGGTTGCAGCTGTTGTTTTGGGAAGGAGGCATTTGGAGTTTGGAGCAGGTTCCTCTGTGTGTGTGTGTGTGTGTGTGTACTGTTTCTTTGGATGAAGCCCAAGTACAAGGGAGTTGAGACAAGAGGCTGATATACAAAGGTCAAACGCTGGACTCGCTCCTTTTTCAGTTGTTGATGAACAAATTGCGAGGCGTCTGAATAAGGAAATGATTACGTGTAATTATTTCCCCTGAAATAACGCACCTGGTGAAGAGGATTTGTCAGGACTTTAGTGAAGCTCACTTAACACCTCATTTTGTAGCCCGTGTAATCGCGCTGTAAAGCATTTCCGAGGTCGTTTGTGTGTCTTTTTGTGGTCGTATACGTCCATATAATCGCTGTTTTTGTCACTCGTCCTGACAGAATAAGAAATAGCACCTTCACAGTGGCGGTGCCGCCGCCTCTGTGGGCGTATTCAAACTATCAGCTAGCTTAGCGGTCACATGGCCACAAAAGAGGCTCACGGTTCACTCTCCCCTCCGCCGCGTCGACTCCTTCGTATAGAAGCGGAGGCTTTAAGGAGTGACGCGCACCCTGGGAGGGCCGCTTCACTTCGGCTGAGGACAAAGCCAACAGCGCTTCAACAGGAAGTGCTGGGATAATAAAGAAGGGAGGCTCTATGTTACCTAAATGTTGTATAAAATGTTATAAATAGTCAATGAATCAATCTGAGAAGAGGCCACGTTGCTTCTGTTTCAGGTTTCTATGAGTCAAAAGGGCCGGATTTAAATCTAGTATTTCTGGATCTGTAGAATAATATATATAATAATAAAAGATTTGCAGTCTGAGGATTGCAACCATTGCTCTGGTCTCTAATCTACCTGAGGGCCGGAGACATATTCCAGGGTGACGGGGTGCAGTTTGGTATTTAGTGGCGACATGTTCTCAGTCCAGAGCAGCTTGGTGTGAACATCCGGAAAGCTGTAATCCTTTCCAATAAGCCTCCGTTTACTACTAATGCATTCCCGCTAGTCGGATTTAATAACGTTTACTTCAAAAACACGGAGCAAGGAGTAAACATGTCAGGATTATAGTGGATGTTGGCGTGATGCACCTGTCGTATTGAGCTTTTCTCCAGGCCTGAGCCCTGCTATCAGAGGTCAACATCTGGGGTCACATGTCTGCTTCGTGTTCTCGTGTTTTTCCTCCCGCAGTCCAAACACACACACGGCCACATGAATCACTCGCTCTGTGCCTCTCTCTCCTCGCAGGTTGTTTACGGGTTCTTTCCAACGCCGGCCTCGGCTCCGTGAAGGAGTGTTGTGACTCCAACGTGTGCTTCCTCCTCCTCCTCTTCGTCCACACGGGGTTTCCTCACTAACATATTTGTTTTAAAGTTTCTTGGAGGTGTTTTGGCTGATTGGAAAGTTCTCGGAAGTCATTTAAGAGACAAGTAGAAACATCAAAGGACGACGCGGATGACTTCATCAGCGTACATCACATAGGGAGTGGACGGCATCGTTGTTTGTTGTTGTTGTTGTTGTTGTTGTTCTTCTTCTTTATCTTCTCCTTTTTCTTTATCTTCTTTTTCTTCTTTCTTCTTCTTATTTTTCTTCTTATCTTTTCTTTCTTATTTTTTCTTCTTTCTTTTTCTTCTTTCTTCTTCTATTCTTTTTTTCTTTTTATTCTTCTTTATCATCTTCTTTATCTTCTTCTTTATCTTCATCTTCTTCTTTATCTTCTTTATGTTCTTCTTTATGTTCTTCTTCTTTATCTTCTTTTTGTTCTTTATCTTCATCTTCTTCTTTATCTTCATCTTTTTCTGTATCTTCTTTATGTTCTTCTTTAAGTTCTTCTTCTTCTTTATCTTCTTTTTGTTCCTTCTTTCTTCTTCTTCATCTTCGTCTTTATCTTCTTCTTCTTTATCTTCATCTTTTTCTTTATCTTCTTTATCTTCTTTATGTTCTTCTTTATGTTCTTCTTCTTTATCTTCTTTTTGTTCTTTATCTTCATCTTCTTCTTTATCTTCATCTTTTTCTGTATCTTCTTTATGTTCTTCTTTAAGTTCTTCTTCTTCTTTATCTTCTTTTTGTTCCTTCTTTCTTCTTCTTCATCTTCGTCTTTATCTTCTTCTTCTTTATCTTCATCTTTTTCTTTATCTTCTTTATGTTCTTCTTTATGTTCTTCTTTATCTTCTTCTTCTTTATCTTCTTTTTGTTCCTTCTTTCTTCTTTATCTTCATCTTCTTTATCTTCATCTTCTTTATCTTCATCTTCTTTATCTTCTTCTTCTTCTTCTTCTTCTTCTTCTCCTCCTCCTCCCTTCTTCTTGTGAGCCTTCCGTCGTTTCTAAACCAGCGACCCGTTGGTCGTGATGACGTGACGCCCTGTGAGTCGGCCGAGGTGGAAGCGGGGCCAGCTCGGCCGTCTTTGAGTCACGCCTGCGATCTTCCTCCTACTTTAACAAAGTCCTCTTCGTCGCGGTAGCTCTGAAAACACTCGCTCGGCTCGTCGCAGGGCTCTGACAAACGGCCTCATTAAAACCGACAGCCTCCGTCTTTAGCGGAGGCCGATCACAGGGACACAATCTGCATCCCAGAGTTTCCTCCCGCCCCCGATGAATCTCCCTGACGTCTGCGGCCGCTCCCCCTCATTGTGCCGAGGAGACAAGTGGCAGAACACTATAGGCCTCTCACCGGCCGGCCTTTGCCGCGGGACAAAAGCGAGGCCAGCGGTGACGGCTCTGCTCCCGTCGCCTCATTAAGCAGCAATGTGAGACCCAGCAGGTCGGGAAACCTCGGCCTGCGTACACATTCAGTCCTCAGCAGACGACAGGCCGACATTCACCGCCTCCATTCTCCAGAGCCGCGAGAGCCGTACCGCCGAAGGGTTAAGGGGAGGGGGCGGAGCTTAACAAACCCGCTCAACTGGGTTTTTAGAAGAACTCTATTCTCTTTTTTTTTTCATCAACTCGAGGCATTCTTCTACGTTACCCACAATGCAACACAACCGACGATATTTCGTGGCCCTCCACACACCAAATTTATTTCATTTTTAAACCTGTTGTTTTTGTTGTTTTTGTCTCGTTGACTTGAGTGACATCACTTGAGGCAATTCATCAGACTTTAGGAAGCTCCCTCTGGAGAGCCACACACGGCTCTCCAGAGGGAGATCTCAAATTGATTTCAATCAAACGTACATTTTCCTCGGAAAATAAAACCGTCTCCAAATTGATGATCTAGTCAAAGTCTCTAAAACCTTTCCTCGATGGTTTTAAAACGCGTAAGACGGTTTTTTTGGTTTGACCTCGACTGTTTTCCATCCCGAGGCCGAGCTCTGGGGGTGTCATCCCCTTCTGTTTGTATCTCCTTCTAAAAATAACTCAAATGTTATCCTGCAACAGAAGCTGTCGTCGTCCTTTTGACCCGGAGGTCCGTACGTTGACACGGTGGTGAGAACATCTGTATTCTACCTACTGGCCTCATTGAGGGAGCTATTTGGCATCCCTAAGGGAACTTCTCAGATTGCGTTCCCAGCTCTTCGCTGCAGGTTGTTCGACCTGGTGACCAAATAATTAATCCCTGAAACGTCCACAATTGACAGCCTTTTTTGCATTTGACACCTGGATCATCATCTCTGAGCAGATCTGACGTACATAAATGGATTTTGATGAAGACACAAAGACCCTTCATGTGACCCCAGATCTAGATGGATGGACAGAGACGGAGGAAGGGAGTGCAGACAATGTACTCGACGATGTTAAAAATCCAATCCAGATGTTGTGATTTTACATTTTATTTTGGTTTGTTGTTATGCATTTAGCCGTGGGCCTGAAATGAACAGGTGTCTCCTCCTCCTCCTCCTCCTCCTTCCACCAGGTGTTTCCCGAGGACCCGCTAGAAGACTGGATGCGGTTGTAGCCATGGTTACGTCCGGGTGGGGGGCGTGGGCCCTCTCCCCCCGAGGCCTGGTGCTGGTCGTCTGTGTGTCCGTGTGTCTGTCCCAGCAGCCTCACGTCAGGCCGGCCGACTGCGGGAGGAAGGAGCATCCGGTGGTCCAGTACCAAGGTGAGCGTCAGTCTGCGTCCTCAGAGACCCGCTCGGCGTTATCGACGACCGGCTCGAAGAGGAAGATGAAGACCGGCTGAATCCGGCTTCGATGGTCCGGGAAGATGATTCGTAAAGATTCCACCTGACTTTATAATACGCCATATATGAATTTAAATGAATTGGATTTGTTAAAAAATCCAATTCAACTGGGTTTTTAGAAGAACTCTATTCTCTTTTTTTTCAAATGGGTTTTTAGAAGAACTCTATTCTCTTTTTTAAATCATTTTACATCTGATTTACGGAAGTTTGTAGTTTGAAAATAATAAGCTCAGAAAATCAGAATATTAAATGACAGTCTGATCAATGAAATAAGGATAATTACAGCGTGGCGTTTTTTTAATATTATATGAAGTCTCTACGTGTTTGTGGCCTCATTCAAAGCCCTTACGCTGTGAAAGGCCTTTTGATGATATTACTTTGTGCAGAATGTCGTCTTCCATTCAGCTCTCAGGGCTCGACTGGCCAACCGTGCCGTTATTGTTTTGGATACCGCCCGCCCGATAAAAGGACTTATCGTTGGTTTCCACTCCAGTAATTTGCTCTAAAATCCTCCGTACGGATTTGTTTGTTGCACTTTATGCGGTTCAGTTTTTTATCTCCGCTGTCATGCGGCCCGGAGGCTTTAAATCAAGAGCGTTTCATTTCATATATTATACCGATACGCCTTATTTGCGCAGCACCTTTCATCAACAAAGTCTCGACCTGCTTTGCCTGGTAAAGAAAGAAAGAAAGAATGCCGAGCAAATGAAAGTACAGAGAATGAATTGATATAAAATCGACCGCAATAAGAGCGAGTGGACTTGTGTTTGCTGCTATTGATTTTCATTAAGTTAAGACCAGAAAATCAAATCAGGCCAGACTTAATGTAATTGTTTTAATCAGCAGGAGGACTCAGTCACTCTGGTCACTCACTGTGTTTTAGGATTGTTTGTCGCCTTGATACATTTGTTTTGCCACCAGACTGCCTGACTCTGTTTATATTCCGCCCATTTTTTTGTCTGTAAGGTTGAAGGTGATTTCACTGGAGAAATATGTGACACATCAGTAAAAACACCGAAGCTGGAGCCGTGAGCCGGCGGCATTCGGGTTCTCACGCACCTCATGGCGTCTCCTCATCCAGTTCTTCTTCTTCTCCTCCTTCTCTCCAGCGTTGAGGCCGTGGATGTCCGAGTTCTCCCATCCGGGAGTGAAGGACTTCTCCCAGCTGGCGCTGGACCAGAGCCGAAACCAGCTGATTGTGGGAGCGAGGTGACGGCATCCATCCCCATGTGTCGCCAAAATGCAACGTGCATGATCTGCGTGGATCATTTGCATTCCTTGATCGCTCGTGTGTGTGTGTGTGTGTGTGTGTGTGTGTGTGTGTGTGTGTGTGTGTGTGTGTGTGTGTGTCCTCTGCTTGACATTAAACATCTCTTTTACAGAAACTTCCTCTTTAGGCTGAGTTTGAACGCCTCGCTCATACAGGTAACGTTTTAATTTAATTCATATTTCATACTGTCACCATCAGAAATGGATTACAGGGATTAAATGTTTTAGATGCTATTTACATTTAGAAAAATCACGTATAAAAATAATTATTCAATATTCAATGGCTGATTTGTTGAATTATTTACATTATTTTACACATAAATATTTATATACTGAGATGAATAATTATTTTTAAATGTAATAAACATTAAGCGACTTATTTACTTTGTCCTTACTTTATCAGTGTTAACCGACTACTCCTTTCCACATATATTTATGTATTTAGTTCATTTAGAGTGGACTATTATTGGTCATTCTTTGTTTTCTTATTATTTTATACATGTTCGAAATACATCTATTTAATTTAATCTAACATAAGTATATAAATGACGCATGGTGGCTTTGAGGGGGCTTATGGCCTCTGAGTACTTTAGTGAGTTTATTTTGCACAAATTAAACACATAATACTGTTTGTTTTGTGTATTTTCATCTTCCTAAATAAGCGTGAACCTCAACATGTTTAACTTTTCCTTTACATTTCGCCCAAATGTTCCGGGTGTGTTTCCAGCCGGTTAACGATCATTTGGTTGTTAACGAACCGACACATTTGTTGCTTTGTCCCCCAGGCGATGGAATGGGCGCCGGAAGAGGACACAAAGCTGTCCTGTCAGAGCAAGGGGAAGACGGAGGTAGAGAGTCACATAACGCACAAGACTCTTTTCAAAACGGGTTGTTGCCGGCCGTCTGAACCGAGTTGTGCCGCTCGTCTGCAGGAGGAATGCCAGAACTACATCCGGGTGCTGCTGATAAGCGGGACGACGCTCTTCACGTGCGGGACCAACGCCTTCGCCCCGGTCTGCGTGACCAGGCAGGTTGGTACACGGCGAGATCAGGTCTGAGCCGTCTAAATGAGCAAAACACTAAAATATTCACACATCTTCATCTCCAGTGTCTCAAGAACATTTGACTTGAGGTAGGAAACGATCTTTAAAAGTGGAACTAGAGCATCTTAGTTATAATAAATAGGCTAAAAACGACTGAAGAAAAGTAAAAGTTGGCAAATTGGAAACTAATAATCTGTCCATTAGTTTTCGGGTTTGTCAATAATTTGTTGAGACTATAAATTGCTGGGAAATAGTAAAAAAAAAACACATGTTCAAATCCAAGGAGGAAATATTCAACTTTTTCGATATACACAACAATCCATTAAATCCTCACACTCATAAAATTGTGACTTTACTAATTGACAAACTTGATGATTGATTAATTGAATCATCATCTCAACAAAGGAGATTCTATTCTGCACTAATAATAACTGGTTTTGTTGGCTTCACGATCCTGAAAAGTATGAATATAAATAACATTTAAATGAAACTCTTTAAACCCAGTTGTGTCTTAAACTTCCCGTCAGATTGGCAACTTCAGCCGCGTGTTGGAGACGGTGAACGGCGTCGCCCGCTGTCCCTACGACCCGCGCCACAACTCCACCGCCATGGTGACGGAGCGAGGCGAGCTGTACGCCGCCACGGTGATCGACTTCTCGGGCCGCGACCCCGTCATCTACAGGAGCCTGGGCAACATGGCGCCGCTGCGCACCGCCCAGTACAACTCCAAGTGGCTCAACGGTAAAGAACCCCCCCCTCCCCATCCTCACATCCACCCGTGTGTGTGCGTGCGTGCGTGTGTGTGTGTGTGTGTGGCATCTCCCACATGTTCGCTCTCCTCCGCCCTTCGCCCCGTCTCTCAGAGCCTCACTTCGTGTCCGTTTACGAGATCGGACGGTTCGCCTACTTCTTCCTGAGGGAGACGGCGGTGGAGAACGACTGCGGCAAGATGGTGTTCTCTCGCGTGGCGAGGGTTTGTAAGAACGACATGGGCGGACGCTTCCTCCTGGAGGACACCTGGACCACCTTCATGAAGGCCCGGCTCAACTGCTCGCGCTCGGGAGAAATCCCGTTCCACTACAACGAGCTGCAGAGCACCTTCTACCTCCCGGAGCAGGACCTGATCTACGGGATCTTCACCACCAACGTGTGAGTGATGCTGAACGCTCCTCTGATGAACAAGTGTTTGAAGGCTTGTGCTGATGTGTTTTTACTGAGGAGACCAACAGCAAGTGTTACATAAAAACATGCCGCTTCTCAGCTATTTTCATTTCATTTTTATTTCTATTTTTCCATCCCACTGTCCATATTTTTTACTCTTTTTTTTACTGATTTTTGTTGTTGTTTTTTTTACTCTTTTTGGCTATACAAGCCCATTGCACAGACTTATAGCGTTTATTTATAGCTTTTTGCACTATCCTCGTGGATATCAACACTCAATCAATGTACACTATATCTGTAAATTCTGTATACTCCCTGTGTACATGTCCCCCTATGTGTATTGTTGTTTGTGAGTTAAGTTAAATGTCAAATGTATAAGCTACTGGATGACCTGAATTTCCCTCGGGATTAATAAAATATCCATCTATCTATGCATTTATTCTCAAGGCAACGATATCTCATCAAATGCATTTTAGTGCTAAAACCGTGTCCAAGGACCGGCTCCCGACTCCTTGAATCGGCCTCTCATAACAATTTATTTGGGTATCCATAATGTCCTTTGGTTCAAATCTATGCAATGGGTTGCATACATTAGTTTTATTTATTTTTTCTCTCAGTCTGTTAACATTCCGTCTGTGTTCAGATACTTTATTTATGTAATATAGTCCCTGAAGTAACTCAAGTATCAAATATGTAATCATGTTATATAACTGGATTTTATTCGGATGAATAAGCTGGTTGGATGGTTTATTCTATAAGGAGGAAACTTTCCATGAGTTGATGGTGTGTTTAATATGTTTAAAGTGCAGTAAAATGTTCAGGGTTTTCCTTTAAGATGTTGTAGAAATACTGATTTAAAAAAATACTTTTCTCCGTTATCGTGTATTTTATCTTTATCTCTTTGCACACCTTGTTGATACTTCTCTGGCCTCTGACTGGTCGCCTCCTCCTCCTCCTCCTCCTCTCCTCCAGGAACAGCATCTCGGCGTCCGCTGTCTGCGCCTTCAATCTGAGCTCCATCACCGAGGCCTTCAACGGACCCTTCCGCTACCAGGAGAACCCCCGCACGGCCTGGCTCTCCACCCCCAACCCCATTCCCAATTTCCAGGTAAGGCTGAAGGTGAAACCCGCCGCCGGAGTGGAAAAAACCCACCGGCCGACGTTCCTGACGCGCGACTCCGGTCCCTCAGTGCGGCACGCTGGAGGAGGAGGGCGGCCCCGGGGGGAACCTGACGGAGCGCAGCCTCCAGGACGCCCAGCGGCTCTTCCTGATGAACGACGTGGTGCAGCCCATCACCGTCAACCCGCTGCTCACCCAGGACAACCTGCGCTTCTCCAAGCTGGTGGTGGACATCGTTCAGGGCCGGGACACCCTCTTCCACGTCATGTACATCGCCACCGGTGAGAGACGGGGCCGACGGACGGGGGGGACGTTTAAAAGAGACGAGCGTGTTGAGTGGTTTCAAATGAATGATCTCGTCCAATCAGAATACGGCACCATCCTGAAGGCTCTCTCCACAACCAATAAAAGCCTTCAAGGCTGCTACCTGGAGGAGCTCAGGCTCCTCCCTCAAGGGCAAATCGGACCAATTAGGAGTCTGCAAATCCTTCACAATGACAGATCTTTGATTGTCGGGCTGGATGACCGAGTGGTGAAGATCCCGTTGGCGCGCTGCTCCAGCTTTCCTTCTGAAAGGTACGCTTCAAGCCTCAACGCGTGTTTTGATTGTAGCTTCCAGAGAGATCGACAGGCTTTAGTTTTGTTTTTTACAGTTGATCAGAAGGAAAGGAGCGAGCTACATTTATAACAACGCAGATACGGGAATAATTAAAGTTTCAAACGAATCTAAATCCAATTTCTGCAGTCAACCCAAAGTTATGTTCAGAGCCCAGTTTATTTTCCCTGTTCAGAAACTGCTTCTGATTGGTCAGCCCATATTTCTGCAGCGTTATTTGGTGGGATGGTTGGTTATTATCCGGGGACCATTTGATTCTATTTTGGGATTGATCGGGTCAAAGGTCAATGTCAAGGTCATGCAAAGGTCAACATCTTCTTTTTACCATATTTCTATCCAATCAATTTCTATCCAATTGGCTGCAACTAATGCTAACATGTTCATAATTCAATGCCCAATCTTGTGATATGGGAAGGTATGCGCTCTACCGAGAGCCCGTTCTAGTTTCATTAATTTATTGACAACCTAACAGAACCTTGTATGAAGCCTCAGTATAAATCCTTCCAGCGCGCTCTACGCAAAGCACAACAATAGAAGTCCTTCGCTCTTCCGATTTCTAAACATCCTGCGGACCGCGGTAGAAATAGGAAGTCCACGAGAATCTTCTGGAAATTACCGACTGACGAGTTGTCTGTCGTTCCTGCCAGTCGGTGCCTGGAGGCTCGGGACCCTTACTGCGGCTGGGATCAAAGGCAGAGGCGCTGCACCACCATCGAGGAGAGCGCCAACATGAACCAGTGGACCCAAAACATCACGGAGTGCCCAGTAAGACCAGTTAGTCCGGTGTTGTGATGACATCATTGTCTCTGTGGAGTCCAGGAGCAGCTCCTCTTGGATTGATATGCGGCTGTTATCAATAATAACACAAAATAACTACATTTTAGCAATCTAAAAATCAATTAATCTATTAATTATTATTTGTTTGTCGTGTTTAGCGTCACTATTATAATTATTTACAACTACAGGGCATCGATATGTGGCGTTATTCCCGTGCACATTAATAACCCCCTCGCGTCGTCTCCGTAGGTGAGGAACCTGACGCAGGACGGCGGTTTTGGCACGTGGGCGCCGTGGCAACCCTGTAACCACGACGACGGCGAGGGCTCCGTCAGCAGCTGCGCGTGTCGGTCCCGCTCGTGCGACGGACCCCTGGCCCAGTGCGGCGGGGTCGCCTGTAAAGGCCCGACCATCCAGGTGGCAAACTGCTCCAGGTGCAGCTCTTCAGCTCTCGGGATCTAAAAATAGTCGAATCGCTCCTCGCCAGGAGAGCGGAGGTTATTAAACGTATTTGTCCCGATGCCCGTTGCTCAGGAACGGCGGGTGGACGCCCTGGTCCTCGTGGGACCGCTGCAGCAGCAGCTGCGGCATCGGCTTCGAAGTGAGGCAGCGGTCCTGCAACAACCCCTCGCCTCGCCACGGCGGGCGCATCTGCGTCGGCCCGGGTCGAGAGGAGAGGTGAGCGGCGGGCACGTTTGCGTCCGGCGGGACGAGATCGGCGTCGTAAGAAATGACCTCCACCACCCCCCCACCCCCTCACTGTCTTCCCAGGCTGTGCAATGAGAAGACGCCGTGTCCCCTGCCGGTGTCGTGGACGGCCTGGGGCGCCTGGGCTCACTGCAGTGCTGAATGCGGAGGGGGGGTCCAGTCCAGGACCAGGACCTGTGAGAATGGCAACAGCTGTCCCGGATGTCCCATGGTACGCTTTTTACAGGGTTCGTACGGTGATGGAAAACCTGGAAAAGTCATGGCATTTCAAAATGTTCATTTCCAGGCCTGGAAAAGTCATAAAAATTAAAAAAAGTTTTGGAAAAGTCATGGAAATGTGTTATATTTACACCGAGTTTGAAATAATGAATATGTTTTATAAAGAAAGACGCTCAAAATATAAGCCGGCGTACGCTCTCAATACGCAACATTTTCTAAAATTTCAGTTTGGTCATGGGAATTTGGTTAAAAGTCCTGGAAAAGTCCTGGAAATTAATTGGTCAAATTGTGTAAGAACCCTGTTATTACAGGGATGAGGTTAACGGTGTTAAAGGTGCATATTGGTTTGATTCATACATACATGTTCATACGCCGTCACGCTCTCCTCCGTTTCACTTTATCTCACTCTGCTATACCTAACAGTAAATATTGAATTATATGTTTAAATCTTCTCTCCCGTTCTGGCCTTTTCAGACGGGATCAATTAGTCCAGTCAGATTTAGTTAAACTTCTCAATTATGTTCCTCTGCAGAGAAGAAATTGTTCAGTTAAGTCATATTTGGATTGATAGATGCTCTACTTGCTGGAGGACGGGTTGTTGGACAGGTTGTATGAAGATAAATCTCCTTTTAGAGGACGAACGTGCTCAGTGCATTGTAACCAGATGGATTACGGGACTTGTCCTTTTTTCCCCCTCTAATTTTATGACCAATTATTTTGTGTGTCGGCCCGTTCTTCGACTTCTTCTTGTTACTTGGAAGGTGTCCAGAAGGAGTAACTGTGTGTCTGCAGGGAGGTGCATCCCTCTTCACAAACACGTCCCATTAAACACGGAAATGTAGCCCCCCCCCAGAATAAAACTGCGGTATTTGTGTCGCAAGCTGTTTATAATGGATTACTGAATCTTCAGGATTCTTTGGGAGATAAATTCAATTCAATTCAGTTTATTTTTATAGCCCAATTTCACAAATTACAAATTTGTCTCGGAGTGCTTTACAATCTGTACACATAGACATCCCTGTCCCAAAACCTCACATCAGACCAGGAAAAAAACCCAAATAACCCTTCAGGGGGAAAAAAGGGAAGAAACCTTCAGGATGGACAGATGCAATAGATGTAAGACGAGCATAGCAGTAGCACGGACGCCATGTGTTGCTGATCCGCCTCCTCCTTCCGCTTCTCTCCAGGAGTTCAAGGCCTGTAACCTGGAGGCCTGCCCCGAGGTGCGCCGCAACACCCCCTGGACCCCCTGGATGCCCGTCAACGTCAGTCAGGACGGGTCCAGGCAAGAGCAGAGGTTCAGGTACACCTGCCGGGCGCTGCTCCCCGACCCCCAGCAGCTGCAGCTGGGCAAGAAGAAGACGGAGACCCGGCTCTGCCCCAACGACGGGTCCGGAGCCTGCCAGACGGACTGTGAGTACCGGGAACGAGCCGCACAGGTGTAGTGGACACGCCGGATTACACCAGTCTGAACGTGAATAATTAAGCCTGGTGTAAGTCTGCGTTCAAATATACTGAAACCCGGTGAGAAGCGCTGCGTCTGATTGGGCTCTTCACAGGGCGGCTGGTGGCAGAGCTCCCAGTCTGCCACAGTAAACACAGCTGGTTCCATCAAAAGCAGGAGATAGCCAAACTGTATGCAGACATCAATCTGCAGACCGATTGAACATCGTGGAAACACGGCTGTTCCTTTTCACGCGGAAACAAAGAATACAAAATCACGTCGCTTTAGGTATTTCATAAAGAAATAGGTAGCTGACAAGGTGAACATGTCATTTAAATGTTCCACGGATCTGCTGTCCCCGATGAACGCCTCGGGATGCTTTCCACATTCATATGTTAATCATTTCTGATGTGTGTGTGTGTGTGTGTGTGTGTGTGTGTGTGGCAGGTGCAACGGAGAGCTCGCTGATTCTTTTTAACGAGGCCCAGATTACACCTCGCTGATTATTGTTTCACACCGATAAAAAGATAACGTTGTGTTTTCTGCGTTCTTCCAGCTCTGGTTGACGACCTGGTGAAGACGAGCGGACGGACTTGGTCCCAGCCCCAAGGCGTGCGCTGGGGATTGTGGGAAACGTGGTCCGGCTGCTCTCAGCAGTGCTCCCGAGGTTTCCGAACTCGGAAGCGTAGCTGCAAGACCGCGGAGGGCCGGACCAACCCCAGCGCCTGCGTGGGATCCCCGGTGGAGTACCAGGACTGCAACGCTCAGCCGTGCCCAGGTGAACGGGAGGTTCTGATTGGTCGGTGTCGCTGCCATAGCAGGAAACCTTCAATAAAGTGTATCATATATACCCCGTGTGTGTATAATAATAATAATAATATATTTATTTTTTATATAGCACCTTTTAAAAACAATGTTTACAAAGTGCTCCCCAGAGAGTCAAAGCAAAACAAGTGGAATAGTAAGAAATCAATATTACATTTAAAAGTATATATTAAAATTACAAAAAAAAAGAAATGAAAACAAACTAGAAAATGCATTTCGTGCTGAAAATGCGTTGGAATGCTGAAAGTTTGAAGCTGAAAAGTAAAAACTAAATTGCTGAAAAAGGTTTGAAAATAGCTGAAATATTAATTATATTAATTAATATTAATATTAATACTAATTTGACTTGGTGGATCCGATGTGACGCAATGCAGAGATATGGAAACTAATCTTTATTTAGACAACTGAGATTCAAGCATGAGGTTGCCAAACACCAGCAACTCGGTAAGAAATACCCCAAAACAAATGAAATTCAAATGATTTTTCTAATGATAATTTACTTTTTAAAATAAAAGAACTCATAATCATCACGGTTTATTTTGACTGAGCACCACCTGTTGATATATCCGCAGTTGAAAATAGTCCCTTAACAAACATACTTTTTCCTCTTGTTTGGGTAACTATGGGTTACGACTACCAGCTGTTTCCGGAAGTGATGGAGCCGTTAGAAATATATATATATATGTATATGTGTATATATATATATATATATATATATATATATATATATATATATATATATATATGTATATATGTATGTATGTGTGTGTGTGTTCCAGTGAGAGGAGCCTGGTCCTGCTGGTCCTCCTGGTCCCAGTGCTCGTCCAGCTGTGGGGGGGGACACTACCAGCGGACTCGGACATGCAGCAACCCCCCCCCTGCCAGCGGAGGAGACATCTGCATAGGCTTGCACACCGAGGAGGCGCTCTGTAACACACACGCCTGTGAGGGTAAGTGGCACTGTGCGAATATCTTTCTTTTCCCGCTGTTTCGCATTTACGTGCATTTACGTGTAAAATCATTTATCTCCATCCTTCCAGCATGCATTCTCTCCCTCGATTGAAACCCCGCCTCCCTTAGATTGAATCATGTGGTTTCTATTGACCCTGATGGGAAATCGCACACAGCAAGTGGCGAATCAATATTTGGGGTTTTGGTGGATGGAGCTCGTCCCAGCATGCGTTGGAATCGAAGAAAGCCACAAGATAAACTGTATAGAAATGAATGAAACGGCCCTGATTGTTGTCGTTGGCGTGAACCTTTATTCCTTTTGCCTTTCAACCAACAACAAAGACAAATCGGTGTCATCGACCTCTCGTCTAGTTGGAGCTTTTGTCCCATTAACAAAGGAAAGCTCTGCAAAGTTACTGTTGACCGATGATGACCAAAGCCCCTCCCCCCTTCATGATTGGGCCTGGTTGCATAATTCAATTTGCATTTATCTTGTGGGATTAGATCAGGATGCAAAGGCAGATCCCAAAGCATCATCCTTGTGGTGCATGTGACATATTTACACTCCCAACATGGATATTTATTTATTTTCGTACAGAAAACCGAGCGTCCTCTCCGTTCCGCTCTCGAGCGTTCATTACTTCCGTCCCCTCGTCTTCCTCAGATTGGGGCGAGTGGACCGAGTGGGGGGACTGCGACGGGGAGGGGCTGCAGCATCGCACCCGCTGCTGCGCCGAGGGCCAGGAGGCGGCGGCCGCTCTCTGCCGGGGGAACGTCACGGCGTCCAGGCCCTGTCGGCCCCGCGAGGCGCCGGGTAGGAGACGAGCGGCGAGTCGTTCACTCTGTAGAAATTAAAAAGATGAATTAACGGGAGATGGAGCTGCAGTGATTTAGTTTTCCCGTCTCTCTCTGTTTTCTTTCCCGTCTGTCTGTCTCCAGTGATTTTACCCGGACAGGAGGACCAGAGCTGTGGAAGTGAGTGAAAACAAGTCGTCTCTCTCTTCTGATGATACCTGATAGATGTCGGGCCCGGGACATCATGTTTATATATTCCAGCTCAGACACACCTCCTCATTTCCCCCCATGAATAGTGCCAGTTTGAAGCCTCCAGTCTCCTGTTGCTTCCACAACAACCAATGCCAGTTTGGTTGAATTGAAGTCTCTAATAATAATAATAACTAGAACGGGCACTCGGTGGGGCGCATACCTTCACATATCACAAGATTGGGCATTGAATTATGAACATTTTTGGCATTAGTTGCATGCCAATTGGATACAAATTGACCGTGCTATGGTAAAAACAAGATGTTGACCTTTCATGACCTTGACCTTTGACCCGATCGATCCCAAAATCTAATCAAATGGTCCCCGGATAATAACCAATCATCCCACCAAATGTCATGCGATTCAAGAATATTCTGACATTATCATGACCTTGACCTTTGACCTGATCCATCCCAAAATCTAATCAAAATGTCCCCGGATAATAACCAACCATCCCACCAAATTTCATGCGAATCGGTTTAATACTTTAGGACTTACGTGAATAACACGCACGCATACAAATAGAATAATAGTCCAAATCCGCCAACCTTTCCCTTGACTTGACCCCTCTGTTCCCCCGACTCCATCTGCACACGAGGAATATCCCAACCTGCAGGGAGGAGTAACGCGTTCCCTCTTCCCTCTTCCCTTCCCAGCCTTCACTTTGTTCCAGCTGCTCGCCGTGGGCTCGGCCAGCTTCTTCTTCGCGGCCTTGCTGTCGGCGCTGGCCTTCACCTACTGCCACCAAGTGAACCGGCCGTCGGCGGAGTCGGCCGTCATCCACCCGAGCACGCCCAACCACCTCACCTACAGCAAGCCGGGCAACGCCACGCCAAAGAACGAGAAGTACATCCCCATGGAGTTCAAGGTGGGCCGGCTCGGTCGTGGAGACGCCCTGCGCTTCGAGGAGCCGTCGCCTGACTCTCTACTTCCTGTCTCCTGTCTGCAGACGCTCAACAAGAACAACCTCCACGCCAACGACGAGACGTGCAACCACTTCCCCTCGCCGATGCCCTCCGGCAACATGTTCACCACCACCTACTACCCTCCCGGCATGGGCAAGTACGACTTCCACCCGGACTCCCCCTGCAGGACCTACATGCACAGCTGAGAGAGAGAGAGGTGGGGGCGGGGTCAATTAGCGTGTTTCCTCGTTTAAGAAAATGCACCGAGATTTTGATAAAAGTAGACTTTTGGGTCGAGATCGCGGCAAACGACAAACACACGTTACAAATGAGATCTTAAAGACTCGGTTCACGCAGACCGTTTTTTTTTTTTTCGGTGGCGGCGAAAAAAAATAAAGAAAAGACTTTCTTCAGAGAATTCGTCTCGGTCCAGAAGACGCTTCTGTCGCGTCAGATCTGCAGTTTTTCATTCACGAGTTGCTTGAAGCACGCAAACCGTGTGCACCAATCAACGCACGGCCTACTGCACACACACACACACACACACACACACACACACACACACACACACACACACACAAACACACACATGCGCCATGTTGTGTTCCTGTCCTTGAGACTGAACACATCGAACCTGGAAACGCATTGTTAGATTCCACTGCACCTTGAGTCTCCTTTCTTTACTTTTCCACATTTCTTCTCCCGTTCTATAAAAAGACGTCTGCTTATTTAGTTTGAAGCGGAAGAGAAAAAACTAAGCGGCAACCCAACGAGCTCGCCTCTAAACACCAGACCTCTCCAAGGCCGGCGGCGGGAGGGCCGGTTAGGACCGGACGGCCAGGCCTTCTTGGACAATGTAGGTATCTGGATTCCCGCTGGACGTGTTTTGGGGATTCTTTCACTTTTCCTCCTTCTCAGCGGACACAATATTACCGTAAAAAAGTAAAAGAAACCTAAACCAGACAAATTGTGAGGAACATCCCTCACTGTATGTGGAGGAAGCAGAGAAATGAACTTCATATTTCTGGCTTATTTGCTTTAATTTTCATGTTTAGTGGAAACCCACGCTGAAGAGGATGTTTCCCACACACCTGGCTTTGTACTGTACTTTATTAAACATAAACCGTCGTCGGCTTTTCTGTCAGCAGATTTCTGTTCACAGATTTCGGTGTGTGTGTATCTGCATCTGCTGATATTTGGCAGTCCTCTGGATGTTGTTATCATTTCATAAATCACCCAAAAATACAACACTATTTTTAAAGCCTCTCTATGAATGAGCCACACACTTCAAAGGTAACGCAGCAATGTGATGGAGGGACCTGCTCAGCGGGTTCAAAGTCTTTTATGGCTTTATAGTTTACTGAAATTAATGGAAAACAATGTGTTTTTTTTAAATTATAAAGCATATTGGATTATAACAATGTTTTTTTCTTACATTTCTGAATACAAATAATAGCGTGTACATTTGGAGAGAACACATTATTTGTCCAAAAACATGCAGGTGAGGTGAACTATCCCGATAATTTCCCATGGATGTGAATGTGAGTGAACGGCTGCCTGTGTGTGTTGTGCTCGATGTAACGTTACTGGTGCTTCTTGTATAAATATGTTTCTCACGTGTCTAGATTATGAAGGCATTACACTTGCAACGTTGTTAAAAAGATTCCTCTGATTGACGGTCTGCAACGCTTTTTGAGGGGTCAGTAATTTCCGCTTAATTTCTAAGAAGTATCCCAGAAGAAAGAAATGTAATGCGGTCGAGATAACAGCTGAAATGAAAAGTAAATTCATTTAAATCCTTTTTTCCCTCCGTCATTAGCATCGTTACTCTCCATATAAGATCAATGTGCTTGACTGTCGTGCAATTTGACTAAAGCGCTCAAATTTATTTGCACCCCGTTTCTGTTTTTAGCGACAAATTATATTTACAGGGAAATATCTCGGGAATTATTCTGAAATTACAGAAATGTAAAATGTTACATTTTTACAAGATTTAATGCAACGTCAACAACAAAAAAGGCCGAAAAAGTAGTCGCCGCATCACACAGTACAGGATTGCTAATATTGAAGTTACTCCGTGCTGTGAAATGTATATAATCTGCATATCTTGAGTTCCTCAAATGTAAATATTTGTCTCCACCTGCCGTGTTATGTAGCATGAGGCAAAGCACCCAGATGTGTGTTCACCTCTGGGTGCTAAGTGACTGCATGTGCCGGCTCACTTACATATGTATACACTCCATGTTTGTGTAAAACTGTACACATATGTGTGTACTCTATGTATTTGGCCTAGATGTTGGGAATATTCATTTTTAAAGGGTGTTTTGTATTTAAAGACCTTCGTCAGCGGATCCCTAAATACACATCACGTGATAATATGATGTGAATTTGACTTAACACTGCCTTTTGGACACTGTGAACTTTTGGTACTCTATATTTTTGTATAATGTACACTGTAAAAAAGGAATAAATCAATGTCGGTGCCAAGATCATGGTTGTCTTTGCTAAAAGCAAATTCAAACTTCTTCTTTTTTTACACCACAACCGGTCACTATCTCATCAAGACTAGTTGTCTTCGTGTAATTTGAAATTTCCATATCACAAAAATCGTAATTCTTAAAATATTGAACAGCTGCACGGTAGCTTTAACTCTCTGAATAATCTTTGCATACAATATTTGTGGATGTAGACGGCTGGTCGGGTATCAAATCAATATGAATTATACTAAATGAGTTAAAGCTGCAATTACTTTTGATTGCAAAACATTTTTATATTACCAATCGAGAAGCAACCAAGCGGCCTGAGAGATGAATACTTCATCGCCAACAGCTTGTTGTCCACTCAGCCATTTAAAAAAAATCTTTTCAGAGGTTTGACTGAAGCAGGAAGACGAGGCCACAAGGAGCTTTATTTGAGTGATTTTACTTCTCCGCCTCCCTCGTCTTCAATAATTGACCATTTGCTTTATAGAAGAAAAACATGGGGTCCACCGTTTTTCTCTGTACACAGTGATTATGTTTCTATTTTCCATGTGGGCCGCAGACATTCACTGATGAATAATAGAGGCAATAGAATAGAAGCACCTGGTGAGAGATGGAGTAGTCCTTACATGTTACCGCAGTGATTTATTTATTTGTTTAAATCAGACGTTGGGATTGTTTGGAGAGGAAACGTCAAAAGAAAAAGCTCATTTATTATTATTTATATGTAAATAGAATCACACAGATGTCCCACACTGGGAACATAACATTTAACTTCAGTTTGGACCAAAGTGGTGGGCAGACTGTCAGAGAGAGAGAGAGAGAGAGAGAGAGAGAGAGAGAGAGAGTAATCCTTCCATTCTGAAGTTTGGTAATCCGCCACATCAAAGTGAAGACATAAGTCCATGAAACAAAGTGGTTTATTTCCATGTACCTGATGAGCTGTTGCCATGACATTTGCAGCTATCACATGCCTCCACTGGACCACGAGGCTAAAGGGAACAAAGTGGTTTATATGTGGACCTCCACGTGCACAGGTTCAGAAGCATGATGGATATTTATGAAGATATTTTGAGGCTATCTGCTCCTTCAGCCAGGTGAGTGCAGAGACGCTCAGGTGCAAAGCACTCAACGTCCCCCCAGGCGACGGAATAAGTGGTGGAGATGGATGGAGCGACTCGCCTGAGGAGATGTTCTCGGTTATTCTCGTCCACCTGAAGGGTCAAACGGGGAACAAGAAAAAGGACATGGGTTACAAATGGCTGCTAATCTGAGCAGGTGTCCAAATTCAGAGGCCGGTGTTCTATCATTTCATGCTACTTGTCGAAAACTGCTACCTTGTGGTATTGCGCATGCGCCGAGTCGATTTTCCGAGTTTTTTTTGACACGGCCATAATGTTTTGCCACCCTGTCGATGCACGTCTGATAACGGGGAGTAACATCCTCAAAATCCCGACTATTTCCCTAGTTAAAAGTACATTCAGCATGTATATTGTACAGGTAGTAATAATACGTAGTAATGACATGTAGATAAATGAGTGATAAGCAGTTGCTATTTCTTTTGTGTCAACAAATTATTGTAAACATGAGTTTGTTCACATTATCATAATAAAGCATTGGTTTGTTATTAGGGTATTTAGTGTTGAAGATAAACACTTTAACTGTGAAAAGTGAAACATTAAACTTTGAAAGAAAAGTATATTGTCATAGTACAATAATATCCTATCAGATAGGGTAGCATGAATCGATACACACCTATCGGTTTATGCGGCGGGTAGCAAATTCTGACAAGGCAGCAAAAAACGACAGAACACCGGACCTCAGTGCAGCCCATGCAGGAGCAGCAGTGGGCCCTCAAAACATCCCCAGCTGCTCTTATAGCTGCTTTCACTGGGACGATGCTGCCCCCTGCTGGGCAAAGGCGAACACGGCATGTCTTCTCGTGCTGTGTTGTTTGTACCCTTGTTTGTACTCGTTTTTTATTAGCCACTAAAATAAAGACACCTTAAGTGTTCCCAAGATCCAAAGGACGATTTAGTATTTAGTCAAGCAACATCAAGACGAGTTTAAAAAGGAAAAGGGTTGAAACGAAGTGCTGGCGACTGATGAAGTGAACGCATTGGCCACGCCCATTCACTGGAAATAGGATTTAGATCAAATACTTTCTTGGCATCTATTGAGCATGGGATGGATCTATTACGCTTTGTGTGTCTGCCAGTGGCGCAGGAATAACTGTCCATGTAGGGAAGAATAAGTATCCTGGTTCAGTTAAATGTTCTCAGAATAATACAAAGATCTAAAACGTACCTAATGAATATATTTATAAACCATGGACTACATGAATTAATTAAATAAGTGTAATTATTATGTTGGTAATAATAACATCAGATTAGTGATAATATTGGCCTTTTTGTGATTATTTTTTATATAAATATATTTCACAGGTGGTTTATTTTATTTTTATTTTTAAAAGGTCAGAGGCATGGTCACAGCAACACGTGTGTGCAGTCTGACCCTATTACCTGTTGGGGACGTTTTTATTCCTACAATACATTACAGGTGTGTAATTAAACCGTGCAATTAAATACTAATAATTTATAAAGTGCTTTTTAAGGTACTCAACGACACTTTACAGGTTACATTATTACAGAGAACACGGGGAGCAATTCAGGTGTAAGTGTCTTGCTCAAGGGCACATCGACTAGGGCGGGGATTGAACCACCGACCCCTGATTGGACGACCTGCTAACCACTTACCCAGAGTCTCCTCATACAGTATATATTTAATAATAATAATTCCTCACAATGGCTAAAACATTACCTCGTGACTGCTTTAAGGCTCTCCTCCCCCACCGAATTTCTAAAATAGTTCCGTCCATCACTCCGGCGCATCTGTCTCTGAGTGGCTCGAGCCGCAGCAGTGTGCGTGACCAGCCTCCCAGCGCGCGCCTGCAGGAACTAACCGCACACGCACTCGCACACGCACACACACACACACACGTTCCGCAGTGTGGTGTGAAGCTGGAGCACGCGGCCCGGAACCCGACACCCCTCCGCTGGACCGGACCGGAGGAGCCTGCCCTCTGGACCGATGTCCTGGCCGAAATGTCCCGACACATCTACATCCGGAACAAGATCGGCGAGGGCATCCAAGCGCCCATCTTCCAGGTACGGTACCGACGGAGCTGCGTCTTGGACCCCGTGTTACCTTAAAAACAGGAGTGCAGTGTCCCTGCCTCTGGTGTGACGTTGTTATGGTAAAGATTGAGAGGCACGTGTAGCTGTTTAAATGATGAAATATGCATCGTATGGATATTATATAACACCTACAAAAGTTGCATTAATAAGTTGTCCACACTGGGATGACTGAGGGCTGCACGTGCTATCTCCAGAGATAAACATGTTGATTTTAATCACATGTGTTAATGAACAGTCGTTATAACTGTTGGAGTATTAAATAGGGCAGAGATAGTGGCGCAGACTCTTTCTAAAGTATGATATTGACATTTATAACATATATTTGTAGCTTACATTTCCCTAATAAAGGTTTATCTTATATTTCATTAGAGTTTTTTAACGTTTGAGAGTCTTATTATTGACTACTACATGTCCACAGAAGTTTTCTTTACTCTATAAATATCCTTCAGCTCTAACAGACATGATTCCACTTAAAATGAATACTGTGTCGTCCTATCAATCCTTTTTATCTAATCTTCATCTCGCTGGAATAGTTTTTACCTAAAAACGTAACTTTAGCGACAAACATCAGTTGACAATTTATTGAAATTGAATGCTCGTTGATACCACACCTCAAACAAAATATGCCCGAATATTTAAAACATGTTTTCTTTGTGGATTCAAACGTTGTTCCAGGTGTATAATTCCTGTCTTTCTAGTTCCAGAGAAGGGACTGTATCTTGCCATGTATAATTTTTCCTCAGCTTGATTGATCATATGAGGCTACAGGATGGTATTAATAGCTGGGTATTCATAGCCAACGTCATCCTTCATATATCTCTTCTTGGCTTTTTGCTGTTGGCTTGAATTGAGAGAGACCAAAGAGAGAGATGGTGGCCTAGATAAATGGCCTGTTTTATTTTTCAACATTCGGGGAAGTAGGTTTACTTTTTTCACACTGACATTGTCATTAACTCTGGAGACTTGAACATAAATGGGGCAAATCACTGGCAGGTAATTAATTCTGCTCCCTGGAGATTAACTCTGCAGGTTATATTTGGCCTTTTGGAGGAGACAGAGAGAGAGAGAGAGTCAGGAGGTAGGTAGCAAAGTAAAGAGGCAAAGAAAACATATAATAAAGCCACATGTGCATGTGCTACATGTGTTTTCTGTGTGCTGTGGCATTGTGTATACGCTTGATGTGGTTTTATAATATTACACACAGATGTGTGAGATGTTCACGAAGAGACATGTCGATAAAAAGGGTTCCCCGCCGGTTTATATCTTGCTTTATTTTCCTCTCAGGTGAATCGAGGGACTTATTCCAGGAGGAGTCGACTCAAGAGGTCTGATGGCAGCACCACCTCCACCAGTTTCATCCTCAGACAGGTACTGGGAGGCCGGGGGTGGAGGCTCAGTCACGTAGAGTTCACCTGGTGGGATAAATATAGGGCTCGGCATGGATAAGTGTCCGTAAACAAATTACATTTTGGACTTATTTATGTGATAAATTGCAATATTATTATCCTCACTCAGCTGCCAGATAGTGTGCAATATGTATGATGTATGCACTTGGTTTTATAACAGATTTAGTGGGAATATTTGTTTTGTTTTTTAAACATATTAAACATTACAACAGATTTTAATGGCCACTTTTGACAGGTTTTGGGCAAATGTTTGTCCATAACTCTGCCCACGAAGAAATCTTTCCCCCTATATTTGAGAAACTGTGGTAAAATGATTAATTATAAATTATTATTATATTATTTAATTGTAATTATTGTGGTAATGCATGCAGCCATAACATGCAGCCTTTTCTTAATATTCTTTTGCAAAAGGTAAACAACTATTTCCTTGTGAGAAGGAGCTCCCCGAGTTAACGATGGATACGATTTAACTTCTTATTTATTTTGGATATAAGGAGATAAAGATGAAACAGACGAGTTAATTCTGCAAAAATAATCGTATTTTATTAAGTGCGTAAACAAGCCCAAGAATCTCACCTCTTGCTAGATACCAGTTTTCAATAGTCGATCATAATAATAATAATAATTTTGATTTATATAGCGCTTTTCTAAGTACCCAAAGACGCTTGATCATGTCTGAGGGTTTGATACCCAGCACTGAAGAATATTCAGTATAAATAGAATATTTAGTTAACTATAATGAATAATAAAACGTATAGGTCAGGTGCACACGGTGCAATTTGGTATTTCTAAAATCCTGGACCAGACTTTTGGGGATTTTTCCTCTAATGTCTCATGATTTGATTCTAAAGTGGATTTTAATTGGAATTATTTATTATTATTATATCATTTTTATTTTTTTACAATACATGGGTGCGCTGTATCGTTTGGTGAGACCTCCGGCTACGCAAACGGGTTCAATGTGTTGGCTTTTCTCTCTCCGGAGAATACATATACACGGTGAGTGAGGATGAGCTTAGCAGGCAAATGGAGGATGCTGCTCCCCTCTTTTACTCCCCCATCCCCCTCCCCCGATCCCCGCTACCACCCCGTACAGAAAAAAAAAAAAAAAAGAATCAAGGAGAGCGCTCAACCAAGCTGAGTGGACGGCCAGCCAGCCAATCGGCTGCTTGCACATTAGCTCTGTCATCAGGCTCGGATATTGAGGAAGAATCCACTGCTCTGCCGCCGCCGCCGCCGCCGCTACCGCCGCCACCTCTGCCGCTCGTTGTGTACATGTATATGTGTGTGTCTGGTTTGGGTGTGTGTGTGCGTGTGTGTGTGTGTGTGCATGTGTGTGTGTGTGTGGAAGCCTGATGAAATGAAATGCCAGGATTGGGCTACCTCCAGGGAGAGCCTCTCCATCCTATAATGTGAGCCAGCCAGCAGCACTGTGAGACCAGGGAGAAGCTGCATCCATCAAGCGACGGGCCTCCGGTGGACCAGGCGTGATCCAACGGGAGGGGAGATTTTTTATTTTTTTTAAAATCTATATATTCTTCTTCTCTGCCGTGGCGAGAAGGGATTGTCGTCATCCCCCCCCCCCCTGTCCATCCTTTTTTTTTTTCTTTCTCTGTGGTGCCCCCTCCTTCCTCCTTCGCCTCCACTCTCATTTTTTCCCCCTCATTCTTCTCGAGGCGCTCGTTGGAATATCAAACCTCCATGTATGACAATTTGTACCTGCATGGATTTGAAGACTCGGAGGCGGTGAGTGCTCTCGGATGTGCAAATCTGCTTTCGCCGCTCTCTCTCGCCGTGTGTTTATTGATGAAAGCAGCTCAGCTGTGCACACACACACACACACACACACACACACACACACACACACGAGGCCTTTGATGGGTTAGCCAGCGGTACAGTGTAGCGTGATCTTAGCTGGAAGGGGGTGGGTGGGTGGGTTTGAAGGGGTGGGGATGCACATTAGGCAGATGGCTTCTGACGTGTGACATTCACTCAGTTATGCGTGTATGTCTCCCTGTCTGTATGTGCGTGTGATGTGTGTTTTATGTGCTGTATATATATATATATATATATATATATATATATATATATATATATATATATATATATATATATATATATACGCCCGTAAGACCCCCACCCCCACCCCCCTGTAAGACCACCGGAGCCAGGAGGAGCCATTTAGTGTTCGTCTCACTCTACCTCCGAGCAGCGATTCAAAGATGGAAAGATGTTAATCACCCCCCCTGTTATACCGTCATATCAAAATGAGATATTCCCATTTGTCACATTTCTGCATTTATCAACCCCCCCCCCCCTCCAAAAAAAAAAGAAAACGATAGAATGCGTGTTTTGTCATCTGACTGCGTGATGTTCAGGTTCTGCCGAGGCTCGGAGGAGCAGGCGTCGTGATGTCATTGAGTGGATTCTGATGCCGATGAGTCACATGCTGAAGCTCCTCCATTGGACAGGAGCTCGGACGCCACAAAGCACGAACTGATGCTCAGAATGACTCGGAATCGAAGGGTTTCTAAAAATGGAGGCAAACTGTTCCTGAGGATGTATCCATGTTGTATTTATGGATTATATGTGGGACTGTAAAAGGTGTAGTCCAGCAGCATCTCTCACATTTCCACAACGTGTGTGAAGCAGCAGCGAAAAAGATGTCCTCACTTCTGGTCCCTCGTGTGGGTTAAACCATAAGCACATTGCATCCTACAATTCCCAGAATGCAACTAAGTAGGCCCATCGTTTTCTCACTTTGACACGCTCTGCCTGCCAAATAGCCACACGCCTTTCCAAGATCTACATTTTTCCTGTTTGTCATGCAGGCCTTTTGTTAAAAACTCAATCTGGAGTTTAGATAACGATGACATCATCACGGCAAACGCAATATAACAGTTTCCACAGTGGTGGAATGTCTCTTTGTGATAAAAAAAAAAAAAAAAAGTCCAGCAGGAGCATTTCACTCTTCACCTGTTCACAGGAATGAGTCTTTTTCTATGTAATCTGTTCTACAAAGACCCACTAAGCTTAATCTTCAGGGTGCTGAAGTTGGACTTGTGAAAAAGAAAAGTGCTTCGCTGTGAGGACTTGATTGATTGATCCGCTTGAGACTAACGGGCTTCCTTAATTGCATCATCATTAGTGGCCGATTGTTTAGATCAACGCAGCAGAATGAAAAGCTCTCAGTCCCGAGAAAAAAAAAACGTTGCATTACTGGAATTATGGCAGGATGAACTACTGCAAGTGTAGCACGACTCAATGCGTTATGGGATAACAACAAAAACATCCCACACAGGGAACACAAATATCTCAACAAGACAAGTACAGTTATCATTATTACACATATTGTTGTTTCTGCTGCTATAATATCGCTCATGCTTCACATTGATTTATTTTACTATCAGATTTGTCAAGTTATCTTATATAGCTCAAGTCATTCCAATATATTCATATATTGACTTTAAGAATCCAACTTTGTGGCGTCGTTGTTGGTGACATTCTCCCAAAAATAAAGCTCCAATTAAAATAGGCAGGTCTGTATGAATTAAAGGCCCGGGAATAAAAGGTCTCACCACGGGGTTGAGCTCAAGCACATCACTCTCCTCCATATTCAGTGTGTTTGAGAGGCTTTGGTTCAAAGGAAATTAAAACAACGAAACGCGTGAAATAGAGAAAAAAAACATGAGTCTTAAGTCAGGAATTGTAGCATGGCAAAACGTTGCTTTGCTATTTTACAATTTTGAGTTCCATCTCAAAATCTTCTATCTTTCCTCATCCCTTTTCTTCCCTCTCCTCCCATATTAATCATCTTCGCGATTTCTGTACGAGGGCGTGTTTCTGAAGTCGACGAAAAAAGTCAAACGTCAGCGAGTCGGCGTCGTATCTGTCCGGCATCGTCTGGACGCGTGAGATCTCACGAAACTGCCGACTGCGCGGGATCCGAGACTCCGCTTTGTCCCAGAAGCTGCTGGCACTCGTCTCTCTTCTGCATCATCCATTTCATTCGCCGAGCCGAGCGCACGCCAAACCCCAGCGTCCCATAAAGAAGCCTTCTCTCTTCTTAAGCGGACTTCATTGTGCATTCGCCGTTCGGGGATGAAGCGACCGGCGTCTCGCTATTAGGAGCGGGGGGGGCTTTGTCTCCCGGCTGGACGCCTCCGGTCACAACGCCATGTGTGCTCACTGTCCTCAGGGCTCAGCTGATTCCTACACTAGCAGACCATCAGACTCAGATGTCTCTCTGGAGGAGGAGCGGGAGGTGCCGGCTCAGGTCCCGAGCCAGAGCCCAAGCCAGAGCCAAGGACCGGGACAGAGCCGCCAGGAGAGGGAGCAGCAGGCCACCGTCCAACTGGAGAGAGCCAAGGTGGTCCAACTCGTTGCCCGGTGGCTGGCGGATATGCCGAGGTCGGCTGCATTCGTGCGTTCCTTCCCGCTGACTGCGTTTCCCTCCGGCAGACTAAACCGGTGGCGTTCGCTGTGAGGACCAACGTCAGCTACTGCGGCGCCCTGGATGAGGACGTTCCAGTGCCGGCCACCGCCATCTCCTTCGACGCCAAGGATTTCCTCCACATAAAAGAGGTACGCGTGTACTTTAAAGGATTAAATATGAACCGAGTGTGTTTTATCTTCTTGTCCCTTGCTCTCTTTTGTGCGTTCAGAAGTTCAACAACGACTGGTGGATCGGCCGGTTAGTGAAAGAGGGCTGTGAGATCGGCTTCATCCCCAGCCCTCTGAAGCTCGAGAACATCCGGCTCACGCAGGAGCAAAAGAGAGGACGCGTTCAAGGGTAAGAAACAGGAGAACGTCTCCCGTGTGCTCCCACCACAGTTAATGTGAACACCAGGCATTCCCATCGGAGGTAATCGCCGTGCATTATTTAGTTTTGTAATAATGCGGTGCAACAAACTATCAAATATACTTCAGAAATGGAAGGAAAATGGAAATAGACCCAAGATGACCCTCCATTCCTTTCGTCGCCGTGGTTTCCATCTCAACGCAGCAGCTTTTTTTGTCTCCACGCGTCCACCATCGCTTTGTCTCAATCATCGCGTCAATATAATAATAATAATAATAATAATAATAATAATAATAATAATAATACACATTTATTTTATATAGCGCTTCTTTAGACACTCAAAGTCAAAGTAGTCATCCACACACAGTCATATTAGAAAATAGGCGAGCGTGCCTCTCATTGGT
Organism: Liparis tanakae; assembly: GCA_036178185.1. Classification (NCBI taxonomy): domain Eukaryota; kingdom Metazoa; phylum Chordata; class Actinopteri; order Perciformes; family Liparidae; genus Liparis; species Liparis tanakae. The sequence goes on along the minus strand of CM070103.1, from coordinate 4,746,088 downwards.
CGGTTTATGGCGACCATCAAAGTGGCGTTCAGGTTTCCGCAGTTGAAGTTATTAATTATTTGAGATTTCGTGAGACCGTTTTTAGTTAAATACAACAAAAAACGTGAGACCCTAAAAAAAAAAGCCTTTTGGACTTCAGGATTTAATCTGTGGTTAAAAGTACCACGCTCTCTGTGAAGCGCAATTTATTTTAACTTCCACTCCTCTGACTCACCCCCATCTACTTCGTGACCACGAGTGACAGTATTAATAGATGTGCATATGCGGGTGTGTGATGTGTGTGTGTGGAAGGTTCTGGACAGTGACTCCCTCCCTGACGCCTGGTTGTTGACTTTAATGCTGACGGACTGGAAGGCTCCGGCGTTTGAACCCCGTTAGCCGGGACGCCGCTGTGCCAGAGCGATGCTGCTTTCCCCGGGTGTTGGAAAAGTCTGAAATTCCCCCCCAAAAAATAGATAAATGGAAAAAGCAACTTCCGGGTTAAATTTGGAGTTCAGAGAAACGGCGAATGCAAAAAGAGCGGGAAGCAAAACGGACTCGATTCTCTCGATTCTGCACTCTACTGAGCGCACGCGTCACGTTACGCGTCTTTGAGTACCCGGAGAAGCGCTCCATGAATAAATAATCGCCTTGAAGTGTGAAATGATCCTGGTGAGTGAATGAACCCGCGGCCGACGCACTTGGTATTGATTACAAAAGTTGTACTCAAAGATTCAGGCCCCGCCCCCCCCCTCAATATTTGAGCTTACTAGTGCTAACGGTTGTGGAAGACTAAGCGGTACTATGTGTGCAGTCGTAGAAATAGATGAACTTGGCACACGACGACGCCAGTTCCTCCGGTGTTTTGTCCGCTTGAAAACACAGCTGCATGGGGGGGGGGGGGGGGGGGCACACTTCTCATCGTAATGTTAACCTCTGGATTTTGGTCAGCTGTGAATTTCAGACCCTCCAACTTCCGTATGGAACTCAGCCATACGCACATTCGGCCTTTTCACCGCATGCTGCTCACATTTTCTCACCCTGTGTAAAGGCGACCCAGGTCTCATGAACACTCCTTAACTAATAATACATGTGGAGTCAGCATTACCTTGAGTATATATAAGGGTACTGTTACGCCCGTGGACTGCTGACATCGTGGATTGATGTGTGTGTATAAACCTTAAAGTGGAACAAATCGTAATTACATTGAATTAGACGTGAACATTTTGCAGTTGATAGCTTATATTTAATGTGTTTCTTTCTTCCTTTTAGTGATTTAATAAACCCTGCAACACTACATATATAATATATATATATATATATATATATATATATATATATATATATTATATATATATATATATATATATATATATATATATAAATACATACATATATATACAGTATATATATATATATATATGTTTCAATATTTTTCTGTTCTGATTTGCAGTTTCCGTTTAAGCCCACATTAATACCACGCTGTGTTTCTGTCTTTCTTTATCCCCTCTTGTCTTTTCCAGTAAGTTTGGAGGGAACTCTTCTTCCAGTGTAGAGGACGAGGGCTCGGCCTCGGTCCGGCCCCTTATATCCTCGGCAGGTGAGGACATCGGCCAGGGGGAGAGGGCCGCTAGTAGCCAGCTTAGAGCCGAGCTTCCTGAACCGCAGCGCCGTAGAGCGAACGAGCCTCTAAACCCGTCCCGTGTGCGTAGAGCATAAGTTCACTGCGTAGAGTTGTTGGTACATTTTCCCATGATCCTCCTCTTCCTCCAGTTGAGGACTGCAGGCGTTCATGGACTAACCACAGTGTGAACCCAACGACAAGACAATGAGCTCCCCCTGCCCTCGTGCCACTTTGTGAATATAACCTTAGGACAACAGGAATGCTCGTGTGTGTGTGCACCATGCCGGTGATCCCTGTTAGCTTGCCTTTTTGTTAAGACGCATGACGAGAAGTTTCCTTTCTGAGATGTTATGGCGACGCCCCCCTCTGGCGGCAGCTACTGACGACGGTCTTCTCTCCCCTCCTACAGGAAAGCAGAAACAGAAAGTGGTAAGTTGGTGACGGTAACCCCCCCCCCCCCACACACACACACACACTCATTTACATCCACTCGGTTCTGACATCATCAAATGACAGGAAGCAGTAGCACCGGCAGGAGGTCACGACCTCGTGTACACAGGGCCGAGTCATCGCCGTCCCGGTGATGCCAAAGTACCGGAGCGCCCCGTGTTAGAACTGAAACTTCCTTTCCACGTGATACTTTTGATCTTTGATGCAGTTTTAGGGGGGAAGCAGTAGGTATTTTACAATTAGTTTGATGGGGTTTTGGTGTTTTTTAGCCAAAGTGTGGAGGAAACCAGACTCAAAGGTTCTGTACATCATTAGAGGAATAGTCGGACACTCGATCGTTCACTTCCTTGGCGAGAGCGGGAGGCGAAGATCGATACCGCTCTGTGAACGCTAAGATGCAGACGGCTTAGCTTAGCATAAAGACTGGGAAAGGGGGAGGGGCCGGGCTGGGTTCAAAGGTTAAATAAAACCGCCTTCCAGCAAACCAGGTACGCCGTGTTAATTATGGAGATTTTTTTAAAGAGCTAAAGAGCGAACATCACATCATATTTACAGCACAGACATGAGAGAAATATGAGGAAACTTTATGAAATATAAACAGACTATCATCATGACACCTGAAGCCACGATGAAAATAAAGAAAGCAAATGACTATAATAATAATATTGAACCTGAACTACCAGCCCATTTACAATAAATAGCATACATAGAGTATGATTTTGAATTCATGTGGTTTTAATTGACATATTTAGACTGAAAATTCAAGTATCCAAAGAAAGAAATTCTGAAAAATATAATTTGACTTTGGGTCAGAGTCGCCTCCATTCATTCATCCATTCAGTAAATGATACACATGTACATGTACAAATGTTTTATATAAATATAACAATCTGTTTATGAAGAATATAATATAATATAGACTATAATAATGTGCTTTGTTATTTCCGCGAGAACGAATTGCATCAGCATATCTCCATTTAGTTTTTCTATTACATTTTGTCGTTTTTTAAGAATATAATTTGCTAAACGCCGGCGATCCTTGGTCAGCTGACTCGGCCTGCTCTGAACGTGAAGCGATAAAGTCATTCAGGTCTCTTATCTCGCCGTGGGATGAACCCGCTGACCGCCGTGCGCTTGTGTCACCAGACGGAGCACGTGCCCCCGTACGATGTGGTCCCCTCCATGAGGCCCGTGGTGCTGGTGGGGCCCTCGCTGAAGGGCTACGAGGTGAGCCGCCCATCCCCAGAGTCCGGTACCTCTTGTTCACACACCAAATGTAGCGATGATTCACCGAAAATATTAAAGGCGAAAAAAAAGGACGAGATTACCGAACGGAGACGAGTCCCGTGCGTCCCCCCCCCCCCCCCCCCCCGAGTTTCCCGGAATAGCTCGCCGTTGACGCGGTGGATGGCGAGTGTGTGTCGGCGCCCACGTAACATCCAGATTGCAGCCAGACTAACGAGGACACGGAGAGGTTATGTCGGAAATAAGCTGGTTTTAATGCTTCCACTGCTGTTTGTGAGCGTGTTGTTTACACGGAATGCACAAAATATGAGGAACACTCCCCAGTGCTTTAGTTGTCAAGGGAAACACAGATGATGATGATGATGATGATGATAATAATACTAATAATACTAATAACTTTATTTATATAGCACTTTTAAAAACAAGGTTTACAAAGTGCTCTACAGATAAACAAAGCATAAACACAACTTAAATGGCGGCAAACAAAAAAGACCATACCATAAAAGCATTGAATACAACTAAAACCAAACAAATAGCCAATTAAAATAGAAACATAAAAGCACGACATCACTTAAAAGCAGTTCTATAAAAGTGGGTTTTAAGAAGTGATTTAAAAGAAGTTATTGATTCTGATGATGATGATGATGATGATGATGATGAGCTATTGGTCCTCATAGGAGGAGGAGGGTTAGATCAATGATGCAGGCGGGTCAGATTTGGACTCTGGAAGAAGAGTTTTAACTAAATGTCAAAACTGAACATTTTGTGGCTCGTAGAAACCAGAACAATGAGCTGGAAGTCGTTGAAATGCTCCATAGAGCTACAGAAACACGTAATTTATTGTTAATAAATACATATTTTTCAATATTGTTCACTGCTTTCTGGTAATTTAATTAAAAATCATAATAATCAGTACACTGGAACAGATTTTTTATGTATTGCTTTTAATTTGACTTTCAATTCAGAATTAATATATATATATATATGTATATATATTTGTTCATTTTTAGTTTTTTTTCCCATCAGAATTTTTTACTATACCTTCAAAAAACGTGTAAAGGGCGATGAGAAACGCATCCTTGAATAAATGTGAAGGCTGGGACCGCTGCCAAGTAAACATTTATCATTTAACCTCAATCAACTTCTTTTTTTAAAGTCAAGATATGCAGCGAAGAAAACAATCAATTAAAGACAAACAACAATACGACAGAAACAAAATCCGATTGAAACATAAAATGTAAACAAAAAATCATGAATGACATTTCTGATTAAGTCATATAACATATTAAATATTCCCTAAAACATCCCGGTCCCCGGAGAAATGACAAGAACGACTTGTTTTGTCCGCAGGTCACAGACATGATGCAGAAAGCACTGTTCGACTTCCTCAAGCACAGATTCGACGGCAGGTAAGACCAATGTGACCAAAAGTTGTCCAGTTGTGCTTTTATTTTGTAGATTTTCTCTGCACACCACTGAGAATCTTCCTAATTCATCCTAATAAATCCCCCTTTTTCGGTTTTAACGACATTTTCTTCTTTCTTCACAGGATATCTATCACGCGAGTCACGGCAGATATATCCTTAGCCAAGAGGTCCGTCCTCAACAACCCCAGTAAAAGGGCCATCATTGAAAGATCCAACACTCGCTCCAGCTTAGGTAACACACCTTCCCCCCCGCGCTCACTTCATTCTCACTTCAATCTCTTTTATTTACTTTGTCTACATGACGAAAGTTAAAAAAAACGATTGTGCATTTGTCTCCTCAGCTGAGGTGCAGAGTGAAATCGAGAGGATCTTCGAGCTGGCCCGCTCCCTGCAGCTGGTGGTGCTGGACGCTGACACCATCAACCACCCGGCGCAGCTCCTCAAGACCTCCCTGGCCCCCATCATCGTCCACGTCAAAGTCTCCTCGCCAAAGGTACCGAGTGTGGGCGGCACGGCTCCACTCGCCCAGCGGCCGATACCAAGCGAACAGCTGGTTTTATTTACCTCCCACCTGGTTATTCAGAGGACCAAATACAGCGTGAGAAAGTATAAACATGTGATGTAATCCCCACAGCGACTGTCCGACAGAGTGATTCAGTCGGTGGAGACAAACAGCGAGAGCACCTAGACATGTTAAAGGTAACGGCCTCCATGTGGGGTGGATTTATTGACCCTCCACCGGGGCAGCGGCTCAGCACCGACCCACAATGCCCCCCCCCCCCAAACCAGCATGCCACCTCGTTCTTCAAAGCCACTGAAGGAGGCGCCGATCGGCACCGAGGCCTCTTTGCATGGCGGAGTTCGTCCGCTGCACTCCCTCCTCCGTCCACTAGGGCACGGAGTTCGTCTCACGAGAGAACCTCGCCGCTCCGTATCGGTGACGGCGTGTCTCCAACGTTTGATTGACACGGCGCGCTCGTCTCCACGCGGTCACGCCACACCTCTCCCGGCATGCGGGGGCACGCTCCAACCGACCGGGAAGATCTGACAGCAGGAGACCGGATTACGAAGCATAACGCGGGTCATTCATTTGGGATTAAACGTAGTTAAATTGTACTATTTTAAGTGGATAGCGGACTGAAGTAGTGTTACGGTTGCTCGAATCCAGAAGAAATGTAGTGTTGCTCCAGTGTAACTGGACCGTCGTGTCCTGCAGGTCCTGCAGAGGCTGGTGAAGTCCAGAGGGAAGTCCCAGAGCAAACACCTGAACGTCCAGCTGGTGGCCGCCGACAAGCTGGCCCAGTGTCCCCCGGTAGGTGGACTCTTCCGTTCTGGCCTATTCTTCTTCTTCTTCTTCTTCTTCTTCTTCTTCTTCTTCTTCTTCTTCTTCTTCTTCTTCTTCTTCTTCTTCTTCTTCTGCTGCTGTGTTTGGGATGTTCCAAATGTACCGACAGTTTTCCTCTCACCGTCCTTTAAAAAACAATATTTGTATTCACTGCACACGACGTCGCCGCCGCCCTCCCTCTGACCATCTGCCGCTCGCAGGAAATGTTCGACATCATCCTGGACGAGAACCAGCTGGAGGACGCCTGCGAGCATCTCGCCGAATACCTCGAGGCCTACTGGAAGGCGACCCACACCTCCATGGCGACGCCCCTGAACCCCCTGCTGGGCCGCAACCTGGGCCCCACCACCCTCACGCCCTACCCCACCACCATCTCTGGCCTGCAGGTACACGCCCGCTAGTCGCGTAGGGCGCCCCCTATGGGACCGTGTGCGCCGCTTCTTGTTTGAGGAGGGGGCTGACGGTAAGCAAACGGGAACTCTTCTTCTCAATCTTTTCTTTTTTTCTTCCAGCAGAGCCAAAGGATGCGGCAGAGCAACCACACGGGGGACCACTCCACCCCGAACGAGCGGCGCAACCTGATGACGACGGACGAGAACTACCACAACGAGCGGGCGCACAAGGGACGCAACCGCATGTCCTCCGGCTCGCAGCACAGCCGAGAGCAGCAGGACCCCTACCAGGACTACCAGGACCCCTATCAGGATGCTTACAAGCCACACCGCAACCGCAGCTCACCGGGCAGCTACAGCCATGACTCCCGGCACCGGCTCTGAGCCCGCTTCTGCCCCCCCCCCCCCCTCCTCCGAAAGCGGCCCCCGATTCCCAAATAAACGCTGCAACCGAGCCACGGCGGTCCCAAATTGTACTTTTTTTTCTCCTTTTTTTTCGTTTCGGTTTGCGTTCATTTGTAGAAGTCCAACGGAAATCACGTTTGGGTGTTTATCGGTTGTTGTTGTTGTTGTTGTTTTTTTTATCAAGCTGCCGGCGGGAGTGGGGAGGGGGGGGGGGGGGGGGGGGGCGACCTCCGTCAATCAACAGCCCTGAGTAGTCAAGCGGCCGACGTTAGAACGAAATCCCCGCCCCGCGCCGCGTGTGTCGCCTGGACGTTTTTTTTTTTTCGAGGGTGGGGGTGGGGGAGGGGAGCTCAGCAGGTTGCGCTCGCCCCTCACGGACGGCGGTCGATTGTGGCGACGGCGTCCGGGCCCCTTCCTGAGTGCCCCCTCCCCCCCCCGGGACGTCGCAGTGGTTGAGTCCGCTGCACACAGACTGCTGAAGGCCGCTGCCCCCCCTCTTTCCTCCTCCTCCCGGGCCGTGTATAAATAAACCCTCTCTCCATTTAGCTTACTGCATGCTGTTAGATGACCAACCTCCGCATCCACCTCCTTGATATTTTGTACCTAGCGTTCTGGATTCTCTTATAATGTGGTGTAGATACAGAGGTCCAATTTTCTAAATCACGTGCTTGTGTGGAACGGCGTCCCTGGCGGGTTTCGTGTTGGGGGGGGTGGGGGTGGGGTTGGGGGGGGTGGGGCCTAGATAATATCTGACTGCTGGTTTTTTGAAAACTGGTGCTTCACATTCCCAAACTATTTTGCTATTCGGAGAAGAAGAAAAAAGTCACTTTTGAGCGAGGCCAGCTTTTCTGTAGCGTAGCTTTAGGATTTAATTTTTGGGATTAGATCAGATCCCGGGCACGCCACCGGGAGACGGGCAACGCGGCGTCTGTTGTGAGAGTTTAGAGACGGCGGTAGCTGAGGACGAGCGAGAAGACGAACTTCTCCCTCACGTTATGTTTCGGCGTTCGATCGACCGAAAAAAGAGCACCTGCCTCTGAAACGGAAGGTGTTTTTTTTGCATTTATTAGCATCGGAATGGGAAGCGTTTAAACCGAGGTGCAGATGGCGGTGAAGTCATGCGATGGGTTCGTAGCCATTGAAGTTCCTCCCTGTGGTTTTTCGGGGGATTAAAGCATTAAATATGTGACATGGCGGGATCGGTTGCATCGTGTTCATTCTCTGTGTAGCTGGCATGTTGTCCTGACTGCAGAGCATGCTCCCTCCAAACGTTGAATAGATTCCTACTGTAAGCAAGTTGATGTTTGTAGAAGTAAAGGGCACATCTCTCCAAAAAAAAAATGAAAAAAAAGGCAAGAAAAAGATGGCCCAGATTTACAGAATAATGGTATCCGCAGTTTGTAACTCAATACACTGAAACAGGCAACTTGAAGTTTTGGTTTCTATCATTATGAAAATGACAGATTGTCAGTGGATTGCATGACTCAATCGTCAAATTCTGGATTATGTGAAGAAATGTCAAACAGCCCTCTCAAAAATGTTCCTTCAGGATTAAAAGAGTTTCCCTCACGGTACTTTGAAAGAAAGCAGAGAGTTTTTTAGACTTGTCGTCATCCTCATAATACACTGTACATATCTTATTACTTTAAGATATCAAATTGTCTTGGCGATACAGACTCACTGGTTTTATCTCCGGGGAAGCAGACGGAGCCGTGACGCAGGCTTCACGCGGAGAGTTAAAACGATGAAGAGCATTTGCTTATTTTGTCTTGTGCTCGCAGGTCAAAGGTCTTCCTCCCGCACGCGTCGTCGTCCGTCTTCCCCTTTTTTTTGGGGAGCGAGCCACTCGCTTTTCTTAGCGGGGACACACATATAGTCATCACGAGAAGAGAAGAAGAAGAAAAAAAGCCACAAGAACGTGAGTTATCTCAAGAGTTTGTCTCGTGGAGACAAATCAATAAGTTTTTTTTTTTTCTTCTTTCGGATGCTTTCCGATTTTTAAATGGGGAGTTCCTTCCGGAAAGATGGAAACCGTGGAAGCGTGTGATCCGATTCATCTGTCTTTGTATATATATATATATATATATATATATATATATATATATATATATATATATATATATATATATATATATATATATATATATATATATATATATATATATATATATATATATATATATATATATATATATATATATATATATATATATATATATATATATATATATATATATATGAACAATTATTTTCATCAGTCCAGAAGGCTGAGGCTGTTTTTAATAGATGATCCTTTCAAGAATAACAATAAATGATAGAAAAGGACTCAAAATGGATTTTGAATTAATTTGACAGTGTAGTCAATCAATTGTTTTTCACATCCTGAGCCATGAAAGACACAACAAAATCACACTGCCAGGGAAATGTACTTTTATGATCACCTTGCTGATCGTCTCTCTGGTCTGAGACCACGTGTTGTCAGAATCGTATTCCCAGAAGATCAATAAATACACGGCTGGAAGCAGGATCCATTCCCTTAAATATGACGAGATGTTGTGATTTGTTTTTGTGATTTTTGTCTTGAGATCTATAGAAAGTATACATATTATATATATATATATATATATATATATATATATATATATATCCAAATGAATAACTAGGGCTGCTAGCAGGAAAGGAAACTTCTTCTTCTTTTTCTGTCATGCTGCGGAACAAATTCTGCAGTTGAATCCTTTGAAAAGTGCCCGTAAATAGCGTCATATAAATTAGATTTTCCCAAAATATTTTCCAACCTGACACGGTTTGAAGGGGCCTCATTTCCAAGGTCTAATTAGAGCAGCTTTGGCTGCACAGGCCTCCCTTTTTATGCCCTTACAACACACAACACACATAAAGTCTGACCCAACATGAAACCACGTTTTCCCCCTGATGCAAAGCAGCTGTTAGTGTGTTGATTTAAATCATGAACAATAAGGTGTGGTGGTATTTCTTTGATAGTTCACTTTGTATAGATCTGAATGGAAGGAGGAGAACTCTTATAGCACAAAAGAATGAGCAAATTAAGAAGGCCACAGATTATTATACATATGAACATGAAGGTCAGTTGTTTCTGTGCCATACAGATGTGTTAATGGACTGTAGCTGACTGCAAGAAAAGGAAATGTGTGTGCGTGTGCGTGTGTGTGTGTGTGTGTGTGTGTGAGACGTGTTAACAAGCAGGCACCTCCGTCTCTGCCCCGTGAGATGAATCCCACTGGTTGATTTTCCATTCAAACTGGGCCGCTTGGGACAATCAGAAGGGATTTCCAGACCATAATCCCAGCATCCCTCCCTGAGTGAATGCCCTAAAAAGATGAGAGACGTTTGCGTCACGGAACGAGATCAGAGCAAAAATAAAACGCCACAGAATATATTAAAAGTCCTGGCTTTCTTTTTACTTTTTTTCCCCCATCAGCCTACTAATTATTATTATTTTTATTTTCACTGATTAAATCTCAAGGGGATCACACAAAAAAATATACAGAATTTACAGGGAGGATTTTATTTGGTAAGTGTCAAACAAAGAGTAATAGAAAAAGAAGAACAATAAGCAAAAGAGCAAATATTTATTCCGATAGAAAAGTAATAGATGAATATTTAAGGGGGATTATTTTTATAACAAATAAATGTACATAATGTCTTTGAGAGATGCTATTTGCTGTATACATGTGCTGAAATGAGACGACGGAGACCCGTGTGGGACACTTGGAACAACAGCAAGGTCCAGTATACAAAGTTTCAGTGATGTGCAATACAAAACGGCATGCTGTTTTAAAATGAGGAACTTCATGTACTGTACTATGCAACCGCAAACTGTGTACATCGTTTCATGCTGTGGCTTCTCCGACCACCCTTCTCCAAGCAGCTTCATCTGGACTTTTTTGTGTTTTATGTTTTGTTTTTGTTTTTCTTCTGTGGAAGATGAAAACCTAAGCGGCTAATGCGGTATTGCATGCATAATATACCATTCTAATTTATAAAAAGGAATTAAAAGAAAGAAATACGTGAAATTGGAGTTGATTGTGTTTAAGGCAAAGCTACAAGTGACTTAAAACATTTCTTTTTCCAAATAAAAGAGTCGTTCTAAAGTTGTCTAACGGTATTAATGTTGTTTTGTTGATGTTTTTGTACTCTTGAGTTTCAAAAACATTCTCATGTAAAGGGACATATTTTAGAGGGCACCGGTATAAATCTCCTTTCAAACTCCAAGCCCGACCTCTAGTGGCAAAAAGTAGGTACTTCCACCTGCTGCCCTCCTCCGTGGGCTACATAGGTCCACATCAGTTTACAATTAGGAAAATATGCACCATTAAAGTATGTCGAATTAACTAGAAGCAGTTTATGATTACAATGCACTTAAACTACAGCTTATTTGTACAGAAAAATAAAAAAAATATGATCCTTGAGGCAAGTTCCGGAGACAAAACAAGCGTCAGGATCGCCGCCTGAAACACTGAAACATGTCACTGAGCTGCAGCCCAGAGCCCATCGAGCTCCTCCAAGAAAGAAGAAGACTACCGGAGTATTAATGGAACCAGTGGTGGGGAAACATACAAGCTCTCAAGACAACACCGGTAAGTGTATTCAAGTCGGGTTAGCTTACTCTTCCTGGTGAGAAATGGCGTCCGGTGTTACGTTTTAAGAAGCGACCGTGTTAACTGGCGACTTTGAGCCGAACGCGTTGTTAGACAGCTGTTGAGAATAGGAAGAAAACACGTAGCTATACCCCCGTGAATGCCGCTTTGTTTAATTTGTATCGTGAATTTTATTATGTATACGGTTTGACACCGTATTACAACATTGGAACCAAGCGGCATTCACGAGGACAGCTATACTATCCCCTATGCTATTTTTAGAACGGCCGTCGTAACCATGACAACGGACGTGTTCGGCTGAAAAGTCGCCAGTTAACACGGTCGCCTGTTAAACCGTAACACCGGCAAAGTGGACTACTTTCAACTACACTTTTTAATCTCTATATGATCGTTAAAGTTGGACATATTTATATATGAGATATTTATATAAGACATATTTTGTTATACTGAATCTCACCTGTGGGCTATACTGCAACATGTCTTGATGTTTTTATATTATTGTGCAATTCGTACAAAAGAGATCCAGCCACCGAAATATTTCTGGGAAATAAAGTCAGAACAACATTGTAGCATCAGGAACAAACCATTTAATATAATTACAAAAGTTTGACACAAAGTTGATTCATAATCCACAAGGAATATCACAGAATAAATACCACGCTGTATTCTTAAAAATAAAGCAGACCCGACTACTAGCCACTATTCTTGTGTGAAAAAAAGTGAAGCTTGTGTAACATGTTGCGATGGATGGAAGTATAAACACGGCAGAAGACGAGGCCCAGAGAGGAGTTTGTGAAATGAAGCGTGGACGCTGAGCCTGCTGTGGTTCCTTCAGAGTTCATTTGTGTACAAAATACATCAATACGCTCCTCACCGAGTCTCGCTTCACGGAGACCGCATGGTTTCTGCTGCCCTTTTATTTATTTATCTATTTAAAAATGACCCTAAATGATACCAGAACTACAATGAAGCACAGGAAGCTCCTCCTGTGGCCAGACCCTAAGCATCGTGTTCATGTGTGGAGCAGGTGGCCGCTCCATCGGGTCAACGGCATGTTTCCCTGGAGAAGAGCAAGTGAGATGGAACAAAATCAATACAACAGATTTATTTCATTATACTTTGACCTCTTTACCTCTATCTAAAAAAAACATGGCGCGTCTGCGTCCAGCACCTCGGTCCAGCAGCTCCTCTGCTCAGTCGTCCTTCTTGTTGTCTATGAGGTCCTGGGTCTGCTGGGCGAGCCGCTTCTTCTCCTCTTCCTGCTTCTTCAGCTCCTTTTCCAATTTGTTGCTTTGGTAGATTTTCACTCCGGCAAATGCCAAACACAACACCAGTGTCTTCAGGGCCAGGATGTACAGGAGGAGGGGGACGTTATCCAGAGCCTGAGAATAGGACACATCATATTTGAGGAGGAACGCGTTTGCATTATTCTGACTTTCTACGAGACAACTCGATAAGAAATGACGCAAGGACGAGAAATTAATCTGTGGACCATTCAGGGATCCTGGAGAAGTGTCTCCCCCCTCCCTCCCCTCTAATCCACCGAAAGGCACTCAGCTGTCAAACTGGGAGGTCAAAGGTCATTTAGTTCCATGAGGGGAGGAGGTGTGAGAGGGAGCGAAGCAGCTGCAAGCCATGTGCACCCTGGGATCCGAGTTGTGGCAGGGCATGAACACAGCTTTCTATTCCACACATTTATTCCCCAAAAAGTGACACATGTTGGACACCGTGTAGTTTAAATGCATGATTATAGTCATTACAGTGCACTCTTTAATGTGTCATATATGCAATCCATGTAGGGGCATATTGTTCACTTATTAAACTGCGTACTTTCGCTAATCTCCACTTATTACCATAGTCGCTAACGTGTCCTGTTTATCCGCAAACACACGCCTCCTCATCACAAGAGAAACTCACGCGCACTGAACTGTAACTTATATTCAATTTGTTGCTAGCTGACGTACAACGTGAAGTTTGTAGCTGTAGCATTGCGTTCTCCACGGTTGAGAATTTGTCAGAGAATAACCAACTGCGCCAATAACACGAATAACAAAGCAGACGTGAGGACACGGTTGAGTTTATTTACCTTCCAGTTGATCATTTTGGAGTCTGGTTGTGTTGAAGTTTCTTGTTTACCGGGATAGACGCAGAGGTATGAATGCTCCTCTGAGGAAGGCGGGGCTTGCAGTGACGGGCCAATCAGAATGCAGTGTGCGTTGAACGGAAATTGTGTTGCGTTCAGGGAACGTGTGGACTTAATTGTTGGTACGTGTTTTGTCGAATGTTGTGGCGTTAATGTCGCGATAAAGATGAGCTTCAATGTACGACAATTATCTTAAACTGTATTGTTTATGTATATTTATTGATTTGAATATGTATTGATCTATTTTTGGATGTATTTGGATTACTCCCATTTACGTTGAAAGCATCACAACACTTGACAGGCCGGTGACTATGAGACATACCTACTTTAAGGTGTAAAACAATAAAGTAAAATGCCCTTTGACATTGTTTCCCCCTAAATCACATCCCAATGTTTGCCAGGTAAATAATATCAGAGGTATATTTTGGAGAAACAAACAAATAAAAGATGGAACGGTTGGAAAGAAGCAATGGACGTTTCATAACTCGCCAGAAGAGGGCAGTAGTGAGTGGATAAAGTAAAACAAATATACCTTAAAGCCCCAAAGAAGAAGAATCGCACTGCGCATGAACACTCGGTCCAATAACAACCGCGCGGCGATGCCATATCGTGTAGTTCCTACTTATTACACAGCATGGCTCTCGTTCCGTACGTAGAGAACCCGTTACCGATTCTTTCCAAACTCAACAATTCATCAGCAAACTTCCGGTTCGCCAACCACGACCTCCACCTCGCCCAGGACTGGAAGAAGCTTGGGGTGGCAGCAGTCGTGTGGGATGCGGTACGTGAGCGGCCACGTTACGTACTGTCGTAATTACTCATTTTTGATTGAAGGTGCGTTCACGTCTGCTCTCCAGGCTGTTGTCATGTGCATGTACCTGGAGATGGGCATTCTGGAGGTGAAGGGCAGAGGGGTCATTGAACTGGGAGCTGGCACCGGACTGGTGGGCATCGTTGCAGCCCTGATGGGTGAGCCTACCACCCAATAAGAAGACGCGCACACACACACGCACACATCCAAATGGCTGCTGGCCCTTTAAAACGTACACGTCCCATTCTTCACCTTTCTCAGGTGCCAAAGTGACCATAACTGACAGAGAACCCGCCCTGGACTTCCTGTCCGCCAACGTGAAGGCCAACCTGCCCCCGGACGCCCTGGGGTCAGCGGTCGTGTCCGAGCTGACGTGGGGCGAGGGCCTCGAGCGTTACCCGGCCGGGGGCTTCGACCTGGTGCTGGGGGCCGACATTGTTTACCTGGAGGACACCTTCGTGCCCCTGCTGCAGACTCTGGAGCACCTGTGTTCGGACGCCACTGTGGTGCTGCTGGCCTGCAAGATCCGCTACAAGCGGGACACAAACTTCTTGAGCATGCTGAAGCAGCGGTTCAGGGTGGAGGAGGTCTACTACGAGAAGCAAAGGGACATCCACGTCTACAAATCCTGGAAACTGCCCCCCAGGACGGATTTGTGACGACCGGGAGTCCCTAGCATCCGCCGTGTTTTACTGTCTTTGCATACGAAGCAAATAAAAACTGTTCAAAGATTACCAGAAACACATTTATTAACAGCTGCCAAAAGTGTAATATCTGAAAAGCTCTAACGTAATGCACGGTATTATACAAGTTGGTGCTGACATTTAGAAATTGCGAATACAAAATGAATGAAAAGCAACATTTAAAAAAATAAAGCATACCGTCATGACTATACAAATAACACAACGTGGCATTCTACGAGGGTGTAAAGAGGATTTCTGCTCACGGGGAAGTCGTAATGATTTGGTCACACTTTCATAATCCCCTCTCGAGGAGTGTGTGTGCGAGGAAAAGTGCATGTACCACTTTGTAGTCGTAAAGAATAATAAATCTGAACGTGGAGACGGGACCTGGTATCACATTTGCATTAAACTCCCAGCTTTGCAGGATTTTTTCTCTTTAACTAAATTGAATGAATGCTGATAATGGCGATGACAAAATGATGTTGAGGTAAAACAAAAATAACACGATCCATAATTCCAGCGATGGGCCACGCGCCTCCAAAATAGGGAGACTAAGCATTTCTGTCATTGCCAAACGAGTAAGGCTCATTAGTTTTGTTCACTCAGAAAGAATCATACAATTTATTTAAAAAAATGGATTGAAAAACCCATCATACAAAAATGTGAGTGGAAATCTGTTTTCTTTCTGCAGCGTGACCATTCTTTTTTGGTTCATTGTCTGTTGCGTGAGCGGCATTTAATCAAATTTCCCAAATAACTTGATTCAGAAGGCATAGTATGCCACAGACGTTCTGTACCGGACTTTGATTTTCACATTTGAAGCTTCCGCTGAGGCTAAAGATGAAGCTCTGAAACCCTGCGTCCCTTTTTGAAAGGGAACCAACTGATCATCATCATTGTGCTCGTATAAATGCATGTTGTGGGGCCGTACGTTGAGATCGCCGCCACCACTGGAGCTTCAATTCTACTAATAGAATACTGATATTAATAGTGGAGCAATCTTCATCTGTGCAGAGGGACCAGGTGTAAACTGAATGAATAGACATAGAAACAAATAGTTATTGAATGTCTACGTTATGAATGACACCTCAAACTAATAGCTGCTGTTCACGTTAAACTCCAGCAACCAGCAGGAAGCAAAATCCCAGATTAAATCGGTTTAAACTGGTGGAAATGAATAAACAAAAAACAATGAGCCTCAGTTATGACCAGGAACATGCATCAGAATAAACACCCGGAGATTTGTGTCACCGTAAATGTTTCACGTGAGATTATGAATTCGGCCCGTCTTTTTAAAGCTGCAGTTCACATAAACCGTGTTTACAACTTAACACGGCGGCTCGCTCTAGTTTGTGTTCATGTCGTATCAAGGCAAAGTAAATGAACGAATAAAGGTCAATGGCGTGACGCAAGCAGATAATCCAATACATGAAACAAAAAAACACAGCTAAAAGATAAAAATGTCCATGACGCGGTCCACCTACAGTTCAAAGCATTAGTAAGTAACAGATGTTAATGCAAGCGCAAGTACGATTACAAACAGCGCGCACAGAGGGAAACCTCCCGGGGACCCGAGTGTCCTGAGGAGGTCGCGCTGTGAAAAGTCCCGTCCTTATTGGAGGTGCGAGTTGAGCAACTCCCCGTTGCTGGTGATGTTGCCCAGTCTGTCCAGGCACCAGTGACTGGAATGCTTCCCTTTGGTGGTGGTGGTGGTGGTGGTGGCGACCCCCCCCCCCCCCCCCACCACCCCCCCACAGAAAGGCCTCGTGGTCTATTCCATTGCTTCACCACCAGGATGCGTGGTGGGCATGTCCTCCACATCCGCTTTGAGCATTGCGTCACATTTCATGGGGGGGGGGGTGGCAGAATTACGATTTCATAACCGCTGAAGTGGGGCAGAGGAGGAGGAGGAGGAGGAAGAGGGGGGGGATTTCTGGTGAGTCACTTTACAGATTTGTCAGCAGTTTTGTTTTAAAAGAAAGCCAACGAGTAGAAAAGGGGGCGTGGCATCCAGATGCACGGCTCTGTGCTGAGTCTCTGTACATGGGGGGGAGGGGGGGTCGTTTCTACTCAGATTTGTGGCAGTACAAGTCTTTGAGGGCTTTGAGTTCCTCGATGAGGGTTTTGTTCTGGTTCTCCAGCACAGCCACGCGGTTCTCCAGACACTTGACGTACTCCTTCTTCTTCCTGCGACACTCCCGGGCCGCCTCCCTGTGAGACGAGAAGACCGCGTGTGAGCGGACGTCTGGGGCCTGAACCTGCAAACATGGCGACCGTGCCTCTCCCTGCAGGGCCTCGCAGCTTCAACCAAGCTGTAACCACTTCCCTCCCTACTTGTACTTTGGCTATATGAGATAATAATAACTAAGGATGGGTCAAATGCACAGAAGAATTTCCCCACCGGGGATCAATACAGCATTATTATTATTATTATTATTATTAGTGTCTTCCTGGTGCTGTAGTGTTAACATCTAAATACACCCCACTAGCAGCCAAATGTATCCCATACCTGTTTTTCATAAGTCGGACCTCCCTTTTTCGCGTGACCTCCTCAGTGCCTCCTCCTCCGGAGCCCAGTGCGGGCGAAGTTGCCATGACCACCCCGGAAGTGATGGCGTTGCTGGGGGCTGTACGGATCTGATAGGCCTGGACGTCACCGGAGGCGGCTGACAGGCGAAGAGAGACACACACACACACACACACACACGGCGTTTGTTATCAAGATACAGACATTCAAACCAAAAGCAGAACATCAAGATGAATCAGGCCCCCACCTTGGACGACCACTTGGTTGCTGGGCACCAGGATCTGCTGGCCGTCGGTGGTCTGCGCGTACTGCAGGATGGTGGCACCACCCTGGCCCGCATTGGCCATGGTCAGCGTCTGCAGGCCCTGCATGCCGTCTGTGCCGTTATTGGCTATCTGGATGGCCCCTCCCTGCGTAATGGCAACTGCAGAGGGACAATAGGTTTGAGTCTCAAGAGATGTTCTCCAAATCCAAGGCAGAGCGGCATTGAAATTGTCAATAGAAGCTTATTACACAACGTCTGAATCAAGATTTTTTTTATTTTTTAAATGAAGCCTTGCTTGACAGCAGGATATCCTGCATGCTTCGACACACACCACCAGCTTCCCGTATCGCAGTATTTAAAAACACTTACTGTACTGGCCCGTACTAGTCTGGTAGATGGGCGTGGGCATGGTGACGGTCGTCATGGCTGGGGCTGAGTCGTCTTCCGATTTTTCTTCCTCAATTCGCGGCACCGCTGGAACGTCGGACGACAAATCGTTCAGAATCTTTCTGTAGATGGGAAAACAAATCACAGATGAATCTTAGAACGTTTTCCAAACGGCGTTAGCCAGCTACGCTGCAGCTTAAAGAGACGCCAACAGCGAGAGAGAGAGAGAGCCATGTCATCAAAAACCATTCAAACCCTAAATTTCTCCAGCTTTGACTATTGAATTGGGTATAGAGAGACTCGTCAGGTCTTGTGGGACTTGTATCTGCTACTTCATAATTATACAAATGTTCCAAAATCACGTAACCTCTCTTTTGTGGACAGCGAAGCAGTTGATAAAGAACTCAAAGCAATAAAATGAAATCTCCATGGATTCATTCAGATGTGACACAGACCTATAAGAAGGTCGTCTGGACAGGATCTCTCTCCTCTTCTGACAATCTGTCACACTGTCTACGGACTCCTGAGAATCCTCACTCTCAGCAATAGTTGAAATCTGCAAGTGAATACAAATCATTACCCTCTAATTTTACCAGCTGTCTCAACAAAGAAAATCATTTGTTGTTGTTGTTGTTCTTGACCCTACATGCTTTCTATATGCAAGCCTGGGAGATCTATGAAATGAAGTGGAGACTTCTCATCCCATGACACAGAAATAAGACGTATCTAAAACACTGTGCAATGAGAGTGGATCCATAAGTGATATAATTGACCATAATTAGAAAATAGAAATAAGTTTCAGCTTCTATCGGTGGGACAATTCACTTTCAGGACTTCTGACGCTAAATTTGTTCCAAGTGCCTCAGCAATTATTTATTATTATTTCGGCAATAATGCCAAAAGGGGTTATTGTGTGCTGTACAAACAGGTGTCGTCTCACCTGTGCTGTGTTGACTTGGGGGGACTGGATAACGGAGGGCTGCGCTGCTTGGATCACGCCGTGCACCTGGACCGTCTGACCATTAGGTAGCTGCACGAGGGTGACGGTGGAACCGCTGTTTGCCAGCTGTGCGGCTGCGATGGACGCCTGCAAGCATCACAACGCACAATCACGCCCCGTCTGCACCGAGCCGCGGGCCCCGTCGACGAGCTTTACCTGGGTCACGGTGATTTGCTGTACATCAGACTCCGAGACCACTTGTTCACCACTTTGCTGCGTGTCTGAACCAGCCTCCATTGTCATTTAAAATCTGCAAAAAGTAAGAGAGTCCTTATTTGGATATGTATCATCATGCTGGAAATAGAACTGAGCAGTGGTCTATGAGGATGGGTAACACACACACAGTCTCTCTCTCTCTCTCTCTCTCTCTCTCTCTCTCTCTCTCTCTCTCTCTCTCTCTCGGCATGAGTTATCCACAGGAGGGTGTGGCTTAGCTCAACGTGCTAGCATACAATTCATTTATAAGACATTGGAAACGAGAATTAAAGTAACACCATTTAAAAAGCACGTGCCACGTGCTTTGCTCGAGAGTAAAAAAGAGAATATAAAAAAATGTTCAGCAACATTTGAATGAAGCTGTGGAGTTCGAGCTAGCTAGCTAGCGCTTCATTGATTCTACCCGCGAGCCGAAATTTAACCGCCATTTATTTAACAGTCTCCCAAATCTGTGTTTCTACTCGTGTTTCTTTATTCCTGCTCCCCAACCAGCTCGTGCGGTCGCGTGGCGCTTTGCTCGAAACCCCAAACTGTTGTCCACAGCTAATAACGCGTTGGCTGGCTGATAGCGGAGCTCGTGTGGAGGGAAATGTCTGTACTTATGTTTGCAAAAAAAGGGATCTTTTTTTCTTTTTTTCTTCACCTACTTTCACTCAAGAGTTTGTTGGTTAAATCCTGCAATACTTTAACCACCGTGTTAACATGAATTAAATCCACACATTGCTTCTGCAACGTATTCCTACACAGTTTATTAAAAACAACCACTCAAAGCCCACTCCCATATTAATACCGATGTCTCAGTGGTTTGGAGAGCCAGCGAGCCTCGCAGAGACCGACTCACTTTGAGAGCCTCTGCAACGCCGCCGCCATGATCTCTTTGTTGGCTTTGTGCGGATATTAGGCTCGAATAACTTCTCTGGGCGGCCATCTATCTGTTTAGCAAACATCGGATGCGTATCCTCTTACCAACACAGACTCGCTTCGTCACTCCCGGGTCTACGGAGCTCCACTTTTATTCAGACCGACACGTAAGAGACCGCGTCAGGCTACACCTCCGTCGCGTCACCGAGAACAACAACACAGAGAGGAGGACGAGGGAGACGACGACAGCGGAGAATCAGCTCTGCCGGGGGGACCCGAGTGACGGCGGAAAAGGCCGGGAAAGCACGAAAGCTGCCGAGGGGGATGATGGGAAAACACGGAGATATCCGAAGAAGGGATTTGAGATTTCCGAACGTATCTGAGCATGCGCGAGATTGTAGAATCATACATCTATCGAATTACACATAGAGAATCAGAATCAGAATCAGAATCAGGACGGCTCTATTCATCTACATAGTAATTGAATGGCCATAATAACACAAACAACTAATTATTCACTTATGTTATTGTTAAATATGTTAAAATAAATTATTTAAAAATATTGTATTATTATTTAGTTTGTACAAATTAACTTGATCAAATAAAATATGAATGGATATGCCAATACACGTATACTTTACGAAAAAACTGCAAATCCTGCTCTGTGAATCTAAAATAATAACACACCTCGAATTCTAGTTACCATCATCACCGTGATGACATTTTACAACAACGTGTCATGATAACCCGAGGGTTTAATAATTGTAAATAAAATGTTAGTTTTTATTCATAAAACCATAAAAAAATGTATACAATATTTACATTGTTGAGACGGTTTGAGATTCACAGACGGCATTTCTCTTATGTTCCACATGGTGGCAGCAAAACCCTTCATTATGTTTCCCACGATGAGCGTCAGCATTTCCCCGTTTCATGTTTCTTTCCTCCCATCTTGATACGATCAGTTATCTGTGAATTAAATTGATCCTAACTGTGATACAGGCTTCATATCACCGGACCATATTGTGAGTGTAATGGGGAAACCAGTGGGCTCCAATCCTGTATTACTTATGATGTACTATTCACAGTCCGCATGATTCACATCGCATTTACTTCTCCTTGGTCGTCCAATTCAGCCATAAAATGTGCTCATTAACTCGGTCACTAGCTGTGTGTCAGGACTGGTGCTGTCAGACGGAAATGGGTCCAACGCTGTGGCAGCTGGTCAAAATCCTGCTGGGCAAATGAGACTTCAGACCAATTTACGACCATCATCTCTATGTGCGAGGTCATTTCGGTGGCCTCTTAAAAACACACACACACACACACACACACACACACACACACACACACACACACACACACATATGTCCAACCTACCCATCTTCACCTATGGAGTGATTGACTACGCTAGTCGTGCAACATGTTCACTGCTGACCCAACCAATCTTGTGTCCTTTACCATAAAAACTGGCTCTATTTTGCAACCACACTTAAATTGTCTTCTTTACTAAGTGAAGACCTGATGATGAATCACGTAGTCACCGATTCATCATTAAAACTCATATCATAAATATGTCACAAACGAGCCTTCTCATCCATCAGAGTCTAGGTCAATAACTTGATTGGACATGGATTTCCCTCGATAAAGGCTGCCAGAGGAAAGCCATATAGCGAACCATAATTAGCCGGCAGTGGAGCCGTTTTATTCGTTGTCCCTTAATGTGGACTTGGCTCTGCAGGCCGGGCACATGCAGATTGTTTGCGATGTTTCTGTGAAAACAAGTCTGCAATCCGTATGCATGTTGTTCATACTTTGCCATTGTTTTGCACATTATACAACGATATCCCCATGAACAGATTTATACCGAGCACAAAATAACAATAACAATCATTGCCAGGATTCTAATGAATACAATAGTGTGATCAGCTTTTTACACCATCTTCTGAAGTGAGACTAAGTTTATTCACATATGAAGACTCAGGACACGCTGCATCTATTCACATTGGATAAGCGAAAAGTGTTTTTATTTTATTTTTGCAATTACTTTCTTTATTACCATACATTTATTTAACATGTTGCCAATTAATTTTCCGTGGATCGACTAATCTTCTTAGCTCTACATCTTGTATAAATACATTTTAATTTGGCCTCTCCCTGTCAATGAAGCCCAAAGCCTTTCACATGCTGGAAAACACGTGAACGCACAAACACAATCAGACCGCCGCTTGCATTATTCACGTCTTTATCACATCACCATCACATTTTTTTCCGAGCGCATATCAACACGGTCGCCGTGCCCCGGTGATTAAAGCACATTTCTGATTCAGGCTGCGAATGCTGGTGAGTTCTGGCACAGAATATCTGATTGCAGGCTTTACCAGAGCGCTCTGCAGCAACGACCCCGGCTGTAAATCACCGCTGAAAGCGTGCCACAAACAGCCGAGCGAAACGATGCCACAGACGTCCAAAATGGTGTAGGAGGAGGAGGAGGGAAGGAGTTTAATCTTCAGCATATGAAGTAGAGACCTGACTCCAATCCATATCCCGATCCTTCCCCCTTAAACCCAGCTGTCAAAGCCCCTGGCTTAACACAAGCCTCCAAAAACCCATCGACAGCAAACCCTATGACACTTTCTCCTTCCCCAATTTTTTGTCTCTGCTCTCTTTCCATGTGTGTGTGTGTTTCTTTCCTCATTTTAATCACAAAGTCAGTCAAAATCATGAACATTTCCAATTCACGATCTAACGGTGTGTGTGAGTGTGTGTGTGTGTAACGAGTGCACCTTTGCTTCAGGCGTTCTCTCCCCCCCTGCACTGCAATATTGAGCTTATATTAATAACACATATGTCTGATATATTCGTTCAACTTTTGCGGTCAAATTTTAAATGCATCAAAGCGAGTGGAAATATCACACCTGCCACTCAAGCAGGGCATTATGGGCGATATCATCTCTTTTGGGGGGGGGGGGGGTGCAGGGTGGCCATGTGGCTCCGTCCAGAGAGCGGCTGAATATGAATATGGAGAGAGGAACATGCAGTGCATTTAAAATACCACTGACCTTATGTGCATGCTTTTCATTGTAGGCAGAATGACCTGAATCGCATATGAACTAGTGCACCTGGCTCAGGTTGCCATGGATACTAGGCCCCACAGTCTGCCTCTCTGAAACACACATGCACACAAACGCACACACACGTACGCACAGGGTTCTCAAAAGTGAAGATGTGAGTTTCAGAGATATCCGCTAGGAATATTGTGTCGCCGAGGTGCATATGAAGCTGCAGCCGCGAGGCAGGAGAGTTATTTAACACACGGAGATTGTGCTGACCCAGACCTCGCGCTAATCTCGGCTGTAGGCAACGGCGTGTATTGGGCGATCTCAATCAATCCGTCAAGGTGTCAGCTCCTCCCTCCTCCCTCTCTATCTCTACCCCCCCCCCCCCCCCTGCAAGGATTCTTCGCTGCCTCCCCTCCCCCCCTGCTTCTATTCACCTGACCATCCTTTCTTTATTAAAGGTTAGCTTTCGATTATCTTTTACTGGCGGTTCGTTTAAAGAAGAGCGGTTAGGAGCCGGGGTCCATCCTCCTTCATGAAAATCAGAGTTTTTGGGCTCTGAATGGTCTTTATGACTTTCAGTGATCCTCGCTGAATGTGTTCGGATATTAAAATGTATATTTTATTGGCCCTTAGCCAATTAGCTCTTAAAAATGGCCACTTTGTTTGTCAAGAGATGCACACATGCGATAAACCGGATGTGCATTAGCGCATGAGGCTGCGTGGCTTTGTTACGCTCCGTGATGTAACCAATCCACAGTAAATACGGGATATTCCACTAAAGCCCAACACTAGTTTCTAGCTGCAGCGACACCTGGCAGTACATACCAATATTTACTCTCAGTTCCATACAGTGAGGTGCCAAGATTTCATCAAGAAAAACAAGAGAGACCTGTGTTGTGTTGGCAGATCCTCTGATTTGAGGGTATTTTCCAACAGAAATCATACGAAACATCCAAAATACTAATTTAAAAACGCCCTAACAGGCCCTTTAAAGCACGGCAGCGAGCGTTGCCCATTTCCGTTGTTCATTTTAAGCGCCGTCTTGTGACTTCTCAATTTATCCAGCTTCTGCAGCACCTGTAATTTCCTTTTTTTCTAGCCAGGAGTTTTAAAGCCGTTCTCCGGTGTTTTCTTTATCGCCGGGCTCTTCCACACACTCCGCTGTGTTTGATCATGTGAGGTTACAACTGAAGCAACACTGTGAAGGAACCAGAGGGGCCGGCTGATACCAGAATCCCCCTTTAGTTTGGGTTCTGTGGAGAGAGATATCTCCTCCTCCAGGTCTTCGTGCCCAGAGGAAAAACTTGTTGTCCGAGCCCCGCAAGTATTAAATATTGTATGATCTCGCGGAGCTAAGCGTATCTTTTTGGTCTTGTTCGCATGTATCAACACAAGTTCAACAAACATCCTCACACACACATTTACTACAGAAAGTGCATTTTTGATATCTTTGCTTTTGATATATGACTCGCTCCAGGTTTATTCTCTTCTTCTTTTTTTTCCTTAAACGAAAATCGACAATCGCTACCCCCACTAATGCCTCTCTCTCTCTCTCTCTCTTGGTGAGGCAGTGGGAGGGAAAGACACAAACAGACACATGATGGGCGAGGTGCTTGATAATGTGTGTGTGTGTGTGTGTGTGTGTGGTGTGTGTGTGTGTGTGCTCCTGCCCGTCATAACATGTCATTCTGGACACTATTATTCCCAACAGAGGCTCGCTGACGCGGAGCGTGAGGTCATCTGTCAAACAGAGACGGCCAGTGTGCGTTTGTGGGAGTCCAGCGAGAACGTGCCTGCACTGCTTCTCCATCTCTTGGCGTGAGATAACACACACACACACACACACACACACACACACACACACACACACACACACACACACACACACACACGTCTGTGTGTTTGTACAAGCAGCTGGAATATGTTTCTGCTTTGTGAGATATGGCGGAATATAAAGACCCCGGCAAGCTGTCATTCACACGGTTTACCTCCCCAAACCCCGTCACCTCCCCTTGCTGCCGAGTTCAAAGGTTGCCATGGCTACCGGCGTCCCAGTGGGAACGCAATGTGCCTCTGCCCCAGAGCCATCGGAGAAAGCGTGCTTGGCAGGAGGGCGGGTTGGGTGGGTGGGTGGGTGGGTGGTTGGGGGGGTTATGGTGACCTTTGACCTGGTCCTACTAATGGCAAAGTGAAGTGTGTGTGTGTGTGTGTGTGTGTGTGTGTGTGTGTGTGTGTGTGGAGGGGGCGGGGTGTTGGAGGGGTTAGAGAAACAGGCCTGTGCAGGGTTGTAAATTGGACTGATCCTGGCTGAGGATTGGTGCGTGGGCGGAGTGGCCTCGTAGCTTCTGAGCCCGGCGACTCGTGCCTCAGAGGGTCCCTGGGCGAGCGAGATAGCCTCCCTCTAATCCGCCGAGTCTCTCTCACCTTGCCTCCTCCGTGTTTCCCAGATAGCACATCTTTTGTGTCAGATCCGTGCAGCTGTCACCGCCGCTGCTTGTAAGGATGATGCTTGCTTTGTGTGAGTTTGTGTGTGTGTGTGTGTGTGTGTGTGTGTGTGTGAATGTGAGACAGAGGCGCAGCGAAATACACAGAAAACAGTAAAAGATGTTTACAAACCGCCTCCACCCCCCCCCCCCCTTCCCCCTGCTTGAAAAGAGAGGGTGGTACCCATGAGGCGGGGGATGTTGCAAATATCATGTCAGGTTGAAATATTTATTCGAGACAAGAAGAATCAGGGTATTTGAAATTCTCTACAAAGACTTAATGCCCGTTATTCTGCAAATGGCTCATTTCACAGAAGGATACATTTGATTGGCGGCTGACCTTTTATACAAATCAGAATTTCTTTTGTCAATTCAAAAGCTTTTTCTGAAGTGTTTCACCGCATTGTTTATTTTCCTCAGATCTGCACATTCAATCCACATATCATGACTAAACCCATTAAGTCAAAGTCAAAAGTCATCTTTATTGTCAATTCTCCAATTTTTAACATACAGAAAATCTAAAGTATCTCTCTTTTAAAAAAAAAGATATGGATCATCATGTTCCATATTATATTATTCTTCTTCTTTTTCAGGGAACCTTGAGCATGTTGTTTATACCATTTTCTTTTTGTTGGCACATCTTATAAGGGTGCAGCTGGCTTGACATCCACTCATATCCACAAAGTTACTCCCTTTAGTATTTATTATTCATGACAAATTACAAACAAGTCGCATAATGTCACCTGCTCCCAGAGCAGCTTCACCTCATATCTGACAGTACTACACTTTATATTTACTGTATACAGATATATACATCTCTCAATGAATATGAAAACCCATAACCTATAATTCAAACCTTTTGCCCTTGGACTTTACAATCATGCGGCGTGCATTTTTAAAGCTAAAAACTTGACGCAGAGCTCCGTTGGCTGTCTCTTCGAAGTCAGGAGATGCAGAAATATTAGTGCAGAGACAGAGAAGCCAGAATCTGTGTGTGTGTGTGTGTGTGTGTGTGTGTGTGTGTGTTTCCACCTGTGCATGGGGAATAGAAGGGGACAGTCAGGAGAAGGGTTATTTACTGCGCGGCCCAGGCGACCTGTCCGTCCTCACGTCCAGCCCCGGCAGATTAAGATGCAGCCGCTGGCGGCTGCCAGAGCGGCTGAGATTGATGGGGAACACGGGGGCCACAGAGGCCCTGCAGAATCCTGAACAGAGCCTGTGGGTACCAACCAGCCATGCTGCTTGCAGACAGCAGCTCCTCTCTTATTCCCTCTCTCTCTCTTTCTCTCTCTCTCTCTTGTCACCCTTTTTTCTATCTTTTTTTTCCCCCTTCCCCCTGACTTTCCTTTATCGCTCTGTTGCTCTTTCTGGCATTTTTTTCTCCGCTCTCTGTCACTCTGCCGCTTTCTGCATCCTTGTTTTTCTGTCTCTCTGTCACTCTATCGCCCCGCTGTGCCCCACCCCCCCCCCCCCCACACACACGACTAGACTTGCCAAGCCCACCCCCCGGAAGACGCTGTCTCAGCAGCTTTAGCAGATTTGGATGTCATGAAACTGCAGGTGTGTCAGCATCGTGTGTGTGTGTGTGTGTTTGTGTGTGTGTGTGTGCTTGTGTGCTTGTGTGTGTGTGTGTGTGTGTGTGTGTGAGAGAGAGGGACGAAAGTGAGGATGAACATGCTCTCAATAAATAATTCTCTGGTTAAGATGGGTAGCAGGGAAGTTAACTGTGAGATGGATGCCTGTGTGTGTGTGTGTGTCTGTGTGTGTGTGTGTGTGTGTGTGTGTGTGTGTGTGTGTGTGTGTGTGTGTGTTCATGACTGCTAATATGGATCAATTCTGCCCGGCTGAAGAATTGCTGAAGGGAATAAAAAATAGCAATTATCTCAGTGTCAACATCTGCACAAGTGTTTATACTTGCTAGTTGTTTGAAAGTAATTCTAATGTTGCAGTGATCGAAGAGGGAAAGCATGAGAATGGAACATGGATGATATGTGTGTGTGTGTGTGTGTGTGTGTGTGTGTGTGTGTGTGTGTGTGTGTGTGTGTGTGTGTGTGTGTGTGTGTGTGTATGCCGGACAAACTGCACTGGCAGGGTTTTCGTTGGAGTCCCCAGGGCAGAAGACGCATGAGTCAGCGACCAGTAGGATTTATGGCCAATTGATTAAATTAGCATTTGTTCTGCTACTGGGGCAGCAGCCTGTCAGTATAAACACACACACACACACACACACACACACACACACACACACACTCCCACATGGGCAAACAAACATGCACCTGTACACCGACTGCAGTAAAGGAACGCGGAGGCAAGACAATGAGGAAAGGAGAAAAAAAAGAACATAAAAAAAGAAAGCGAAGCAGTAGACAATTAGCAATGGTGCCAATAAGGCCACATGATTAACATCAGGATCACTGGGATGTAAATACTGGAGGAGACGCACACACACACACACACACACACACACACACACACACACACACACACACACACACACACACTCTGCGCCTCCTTCCTTAGCAGCTCCTCCATGCGATACAGCGCGTGAGCACCGGGGTCACACACACACGGCTTGCTGACAAGCCTTTTTTATGACATTCATCAAAGCCATCTGCCATTTTCCGCTCAATTAATTTGCTATGGGAAGCGGGATCAATTAAGTGTGCACTGTAATGGCTTTATATCCTTGTTTCCCTTTTTTATAGCCCAATATTTTCTGTGCTCCACTCTGGCATGAAAAGGCAAAATCGATATCCCCAGCTATTCTCCCCTCCCGTGGACTAATTTGTTTTTGCCACTCTCTTCCTGGCATGATTAACTGGCCGTAATGAGGGGTGAGGGCGATGGGACCAGACTAAACACAGAGCTGCACTCCAGCCAACAGGCGCTCAATCCCGCCAGCTGCAGAGCCT
The DNA here is from genome assembly GCA_036178185.1 of Liparis tanakae. Taxonomy (NCBI): domain Eukaryota; kingdom Metazoa; phylum Chordata; class Actinopteri; order Perciformes; family Liparidae; genus Liparis; species Liparis tanakae. Next base: position 4,717,234 of record CM070103.1, on the reverse strand, counting down.
AATCCACCCCGATCTCATCCGGATGTCAGGGGGAACTTTGTCCCCCGCACTTTACAGACACGGCATCAAGAGGGATTGACCTTCGCCCCGTTATCACGCCGCGTAGCCATAGCGATAGCGAGTGGCTTAAAAAGACGGCGACGATAAGGACAATGGGCGGGACGGCGTGACAGTGACGGGTGGAGCGGCGTTGGCTCGCAGCGCCATTAGCACGAGTGTCACGGGGGCGGCGCTGCACTCGCCTCCTCACCTCGACCCCTGTGATGTATTGATCGCCCTCCCATTAAGCCGGCTGATGGGCTTGACGATATGACGAAGAAGCGGTATGTGTGTGTGTGTGTGTGTGTGTGATGTGGCCCGTATTTAAGTGCGTGCATGTGCATGACTTCCGAGCAGGTTGAGGGGGCCATCATTACTCCAGGAGCGGGCCCGGTGACATTGGCGTATTGATTTTGACATCATCTGGTCGGGACGTGCTTTAGAGGCCGGCTCTTAAACCGAGGCGACCGAAGTGTCTTCGGCCGGCGTCAGGGGGGCCACCGGGGTCCCGGCTGGACGTCCGTGAGCCGCACATTACTGCGAAAGCCGAGGCCGTCAAAGCGATTTCTGATTTAACCCCCGTGATAATCCCCGCTGCGCTCCATAATCCATCGACGCCAGGAACACCTTTTCGTAGGGACTATTTTTTTGGAAGAAGGGGCAAGAAATAAGCCATGTAAGAAACCTGACGAGTCGTTTTTTTTTGCAAGGCGCTACTGAGTGAGATGTTCAGGTGATGGAGGACATATGTGTCACGACTCGAAAGGCAGGACCCAGAAGCAAAACTCAAGGTTTAGAGCAATCAAAAGATTTTATAGTAAACAGAAAATCACAGCTATGCTGAAAACAACGTGAAGACTAAGGACACAATCAGGGGTGGAGCAGACAATCACACTAACGAGGAAATACTGGGGCAGGAAATAAAGTCTCTGAAACAAGAGAGGACAGTTACTACAAAATAAAAGCGGACATGGAAAACAGGACTAAAACTTAAACTTAACATAAACGACGAGACATGACAATATACCTGAGAAAAGAGACCAAACCGAATGTGTTCCCCCCTGTAACACCGATGAAAAGTGCTCTCTGGCTAATGTTCTTTCTGCTGCAAGTTTTCCCTTCCAGCCGAGAGGTCACCGCCTCCCATTGTTTTCAAAAGTGCATTAACGCAGTTGTTGCTGCACCGGCGGACGTAATTCATCACTTGATGGATGACGACTTAATTCGTTCCAGACGCGGACTTGTAGCTCCGAGTCAAAAGCATTTCACACGTGTTGAAGGGAGCGGCATTCGACTGCAACTGAAAGGGGAGGAAATCAATGCACGTCTCCACCTACTTCTGCCTGCCACTCGGCCTAAATCTCTGTTTTGACACTTCCGGAAGAAGTATATGTAACACAAGGTGCCCGTTAATGGATTTCTGGGAACGATGGGGGGGCTTGCGAGCTCTGGGAGGTAAGACACACATCGAAGGAACGCACACTTTGTCCCAGACGAGCACAAGCATAAGGCCGGGGAAAATAAATCACACCGGGTTCTATCTTTTTAAATATCTATAAATCAGTGCTGCATCGATTCATCGACAAATAAGAGCGATTCCTATTTTTCCTGTGCGGCATTTGAAGAGTTCCACAATGAAGAGTGTGAAAGAAATGCGAGGACAAATGCCCTCGCTGCAGCTGTAATGCGTACAAGGTCACGAAGGGTCGGCCTGCTGGACACAGGCTGCATGCCGACGGTGGGGCGGGGGGGGGGGGGGGGACTCGGCTGCCTATCGAGGACCGGCCGCAGATTAAAACTCCATCGATCCGCCTGTAATTTATTTATCAAGTCCACACGGAAAAAAAATTAAACACTGACCTCGTTCTTTGTAAATCCCCTCTTTTTAATCTCGCCGGACGCGGCGACTTGAATACCGAGCGAGCGAGCAGTCGGAGGCGGGGCCCTCTATTCCCAAAAAGTTTAACAAGTCGGGGGGGTGGGGGGGAGAAAAAGCATCTTTCTTTCTTCCACGAGCTTTGGAGTTCAAAAGAGAGACTATTAAAAGCTCCGTACTTCTCTCCTGCTTTGGTGCATCTCCCGAACCCCCAGGACTTCGACTTCTGACAATAAACAACTCGCTCGGTTCTCCCCGCCGCGCCCCAAACAGACGTCCCTCTTTCCTCCGCCGCTCGTATTCTCGTCACTCTCTTCCCGCTCTTCTGATCTTTTCCTCCCTCTCTGGCTATCGCCGGGTGCCGTCTTCATGGGTGCCGTTACCCATGAACGGCACTGGAACTTTTCTGTAACCACCACATCAAAGCTTACAGATGTGCAGAGTTTCTCCATGAAACTCAAATACTGCAAAGAACAAACACTCATCGCATCATTATGAAAGCTTCATCTCCCCCCCCCCCCCCCCCCATGCTTGGCCAGAATAACAAGGTTGCCCCGCTCATGTCAAACAGCCTCCGCTCCTTCGTCCCCGCGCCTCGCGCCCTGCTCTCCCTCGTCCTCCTCACCCCTCCCTGAACCCTCCCCGTGACCGGCCCTGTAATCCAATTAAAAGCACATTAGGGCCAAATGAATAGCGCTAGATTTAATTAGCTGCCGACGAAGGTTGGCTGGATGGCGGCGCCGCTTGGCAGAGGGGCGGGCGGATGGCGGCTTGTTGCGGGGGGGGGGGGGGTAGAGCTGCCGCGGGGCTTCTGCATGCAGCGTTTCTGCGAGTCAAATGGCATTTACAAGTTCAAGGCTGTAAGTGTGCAGGATTATAGTAAATAAGCTCCTAAAGGATATAGATTCAGCTTCTTCCAAGTCCGTCTCAGAAGCTCACACGCGTGCACGGAGAAAGAAGCCACGCAACCCGTTGATGGCGTTTCCGAGGGTGAAGAAGAAGAAGAAGGAGGGTGTTCCTCCACGAGGAGGCTCGCCTCTCCCTGTTCCCCGACAGCATTTTGTGGAACGTTCCCTCAAGTGGAGACGTCGCCGCCGCCGATGAAGACGGATCGCCGGACGTCGAGCGCCGCTTCTTGTCGTGGTCGCACGACCCCGTCTCGCTCTCCTCCTCCCCTCTGTCCTCGTAACTGGATGCAACCTTTCCTGCTGCAACCTCCCCGTGTGCACCGTCAGCAGAGGAGTCAGCGTAACCCACTGTGGCATTCGGGCCCCTCTCTATGCGTGTGTGTGTGTGTGTGTGTGTGTGTGTGTGTGTGTGTGTGTGTGTGTGTGTGTGTGTTCAGCGGCCTAATGAAGAGAGACAGTCTCTTCTGGGGTCCCCTTTATCCAGCCACCAGGGGTCTCGGGTGCAGCCGGTGGACAGTTGGTGTGTGTGTGTGTGTGTGTGTGTGTGTGTGTGTGTGTGTTTTAGTACACGCTTGAGTGCCCGTGTGTGTGCATGTGGTCGTATTTGATCAGGTGTTCACGCACGTGTGACAGTATTTATGTTTGCATGCATGCAAGTCCGGATTAAATTTGCGCTTCTATAGCGTGTGTGCGTGTGTGTGTGTGTGTGTGTGTGTGTGTGTGTGTGTGTGTGTGTGTGTGTGTGAAATGAGATCCAGGTCCCGGCCTCTCCATTTCTCTCTGCAGGTAATAAAAATATAGAGTGCCCTCCAGATCCCTTTATAGAGAGAGAGTTGAGACCGCAGCGAAATCTAGGACAGGCTCCATTGATTTGGAGGCTACAGTATTACTCGCCATCACAGCCGAGGCAATATGAGAGGCCTTTTTTTTATTTTTAAAATCCCACAGCCACCCTTCAGCCCAGAGGGACCAAAGGCGGAGCGGGTACGAATCATTTGGAAGAGGAAAAAGAAGCCGTCCTTATTTTGTTTTCTTTCCTTTCACACGGGGAATCTCCGGGAAGTCTCGGAAGATGGACCGCTCGCCGTCGTGATGGTTTTCTTTTCTCTTTTTGTTGTTGGATGGAAATTTACATTTTTATTTCGTGAGCCGAGTGAGCGTGCCGCGCGGTGGGTTACATATCACTCTTGGGTATATTAAACCTGTTAAAAAGCCCATTGTGTTATTTCCCAGATGTCAATCAAGGGGCGAAGAAAGAAGAGCGTTCTCCTCTCAGTTGGTTCTCCTCCAGCTGCACTGATTGGTCCCATCTCATCGGTACCCCGGCGACTGGGACAAAAAGAAATCATGTTTTCACGGTGTCGCCGTCTCCTGGATCGGGCTTTTTCCTCATCTCGGGAGAGCGGCGGAGTGTTCCGGGTCGGGCCGGGAGCCGACCCCCCCTCAGTCTGGCTAAATAAGATAAGACCCTGTCATTGTATCCCTCCACTCCACAGACCCGACCGCATCAAATATTCATGGGCCGCAGCAGACTCTTAAGTAAACTGGCCAATTTGTTGCGGAAGACGTGCATTAAGATTGGCTGAGCCGATATGCGACAGCCCCCCCCCCCCCTTTTCCCCAGGGACAGGCCAGACGGGGGGGGGGGCTGCCATTTTGGCTTCTCCCGTCTCTATTGTTGTCACCCGTCGGAAACGGCGAGCGGCACGCGGCGGTCCTTTCTGTATACGAGTGTGAATGTGAGAGGGGGGGGGGGCAGCAGGAGTGGATGGGAGATAGCGCGGGGGGGGGGGGGGTCACGAGAAGCCGCCTTTCATCCGGATGCATGTTGAGAGCGAGTTAAGGAGGGAGCGAAAAACAAGAAAGGGATAGAGGTGGAGTCATGTTTGAATGACAAAAGATAAGTGGTGTGTGTGTGTGTGTGTGTGGGGGGGGGGGGGGCTGCTGAAAACGTATGGATGAGCTGCAGTGCACACATGAATGGGAACATCTTAATAGATCCTATTAGACAAACAAACAGACAAAGAGGGGACGTGTGCCGCGGCTTTTCTTCTTCTTCTTCTTCTTCTTCTTCTTCTTCTTCTTCTTCTTCTTCTTCTTCTTCTTCTTCTTCTTCTTCTTTCAAAGACGGCTCATGCGGCGTCTCCAAAACAATCCATTCCAAGGATGCATCTGCACATCATATCTCCCCGAGGACAGAAGTTGACAAATCACTAAAGCACATTTTTATATTTGCTTCATGGGCGCAGAAGTTGAGCGGCGGCGAGGGAGAGACGCGACTTTACGCTCGGCGACTCCCCCCGCGGCGGCATCCGATTGGCAATGAGCTGAGGAAGGAACGTCTGCAGGAAACAACAACGGGTGTGTGAGGAAGAGGAGGGGAGGCGATGAAAAATAAAAAATAAACTCGTTGGTGAGCGTATCTAAGAAGAGAGGATTCCTTGAGGCGGGACAGGTAGGGCGAGAGCTGAGTGTGTGTGTGTGTGTGTGTGTGTGTGTGTGTGTGTGTGTGTGTGTGTGTGTGTGTGTGTGGGGGGGGGGGGGGGGGGCACGGCTTACTTGTGAGGTCACAACCTGGTTGTCGCGGTGACCCCTGACAGCCTGCTCGTCATCGGGGAACTCTGGAGGGGTCGAGAAGCTAGTTGTGAATATCAAAGAGAAAAGAAGAAGAGGAAGAGGAAGGCGACGGAGGGAATAACAATCGGAGGTGAAAAAGGCCGCCGCTTCTTTCCGGTGGATATGAGATCTCTCTTAATCTCTCCTCCTTGAATTGTTATTGACTTTTGCGGCACACAACTGCATTAAAATCAGCCCCGACCGGCGTTCACCGCATGGAAACGGCATTATGGTGCGCGCCCACTGAGAGGTTTGAGGCTCGCCTCAATGGGCTCGATGCTGAATGAGGCCATTTACATGCTAATAGCCATGCCGGGCACTTTCCTTATCACGTATGTAAATGAACACATTTGAGGGATCCGTGTTGGCCAAATACAAACGGTAAACAATATGCTGACTTCATGTTAACGTTTCAGTTTATTTATTCACGCGGTAATTAAACACTGCCGACGCACATGATTCTTCGCCGATAGGCTCGTTAGCATTAATTAGCTCTAATTTGGAGAAAAAAAAGAAGAAAAAAAACGTACAGATCCATCACACCTGTTTCCAAACCGTCGGCGGGTTCTGAAGTGCATCCCGCATCTGCAGCCGCGATGCCATGGAATACAACGTGCGTTTGTGTGGGTGTATCGAGGCCCGTGTGCAGACGAATGTTATAAAAGTAGGAGGAAAAATGGATGAGAGGAGGAGGAAAAGAAAAAAAGGAAAAAGACGGTGTGTGTGTGGGTGTGGATGAGGATTATTCTGAGCTCTGCCATCTGTAAACAGGCAGACAGGTTTGCTTCCAGAACGACGAGACGGTAAAACAGCATAAATAAACACTTCAGCTCGGCAGAACGCGTGCTTTAAATGCGAATAGCGATTATATCGCGACAGTTTTTTCCGGGCTTGTTTTTGTGCGGAGGAGAGCGGGAAAGATTACGCTCTGTGTGTTTTGGCCCTCGGAGCTTCAGCAGACATACATTATGCAGGTTTGGCCCGTGTGAACTTGACACACACACACATACATACGCTTCGGTATAATAAGTGCTGTATTGTTCTAAAACATCAGAACACAAAGGTGTTTTTTATTCTTATGTTGTGTTTGAGCAGCTCTATACGGCTGTTCCTCTCATTTCATGCTTTTTTCAGCTCTTCATTGAAGCTTTGTGTTTTTTACACTGACTGAAACATTTTTTAATTCATTTTTATAGCTGCACCATTCAATTAAATGGACATATTTAAATTGTTGTGTTTACACACTCTAAATGAAAAATGAAGCTCTATCTGCTTGAACAGAATTTGTCTGGAAAGCATGGCTTTGTAGTGATTGGTGCCAGAGAGGTGTTGGGGGCTTATTAAGCAGCAATTTGGCTGCGTAGCATTATATCCCAACTGCTGCTATTAAAGCCAAAGAAAGTCATTTCACTAACTTTCAGGACGGTCAGCTGTCATGTCAGAATATATAGCGTGGCAGAAAAGATGGAGTGTTCCTGCTCAGCCTGATTGAAATTCACGTCCATAGCTTTATTAGCATCAAACAAATGATGAAAAATCTGGCTTTTCTACACGCACATCATATTTCAGAAATGAATTATTCGTCTTCAAGTGACCTTGATTATGCATAATGACATTTATTGCTGAGAAAGTTAGAAGGAAATGCATTATTTGCACGCTCCTTAGCGAAGTAATTGCACATATGCCAAATATGTGTACCTGAATTGGAGTGTGTGTGTGTGTGTGTGTGTGTGTGTGACCGACTCAGAGGTCATTCTCATAAAAAAGTGGAGGGGACATTTTGAGCGAGAGAGGAAATCCAATTAGGACCCCGGTACAGTCGCGGTGGCATTTAACAAATAACTCCCCTCTGTCTCTCTCCAGTGCAGCGGATGGGGCGAGCGAGGCCCCGGCACACTAATAATAACACAGCGGCTCTAAGTTATAGTCTTATAGCGTATTACATCTCCTGTACGTCTGAGAAGAGTTACGTTTCCATTCGCGCCCATGATGAAGGCATTAGTCAACACACACTGTAACGACCAATCATCAGCGGTTTTACCCATCAGGATGTGCGCACACACACACACACACACGCACGCACACACACACGCGCATCCTTTCCTTGAAATACGTGCATTATCCCAAGGTGGATACAAAAATCAATGAAAAGCAATATTCCTATTGGATTTAGTTTATGCCATCGACCTATTTCCACGAGCCGCTACGTAGATCATCTGCGCGGCGGTGAGTGGATGACCCGCTAACCTCCATCCAGGGTCGCCGCGGTAACGGCCGCTGCTGCTCGGGAGATAGCGGCTCCACCTGACGCGAGGAATCGGACACGAAGGTGGAGGTTTGCAATGCGATGAGCTCGTCGTCCGTGTGCCACATTTAGATGATGTTTTTACAAAGAAAAGAGAAAAAAACTCATTTCTGCACCATACGTGAGTTAAAATGTCCCCCCCCCCGTAAAATGAAAACCCCAAAATAAGAAAAGCAACGCCCCAAAAGGAGGAAACTGCATTAGACCCGTTGCAAGTCAAGCTCCTTTCATTTTTTAAGAACAGCCCCAAACAAATGAATCATCAAAAACCTCCACGGACCAGGATGCCCCCCCCCCCCAAAAAAAAGACCGAAACCCTGGTGCCACCCGGCGCCTTGTTTCCCGGCCTCCCTCCGACCCGAGTGTCTCTCCGACCTGCACATGAAACCCGGCGGTGGCAGGAGACCTGCTCGGCAACTCGTGGCGCCGAGATAATGAGCTCCCACAGGCCAGAGAAGTGTGTGTGTGTGTGTGTGTGTGTTGATGGAAGGTGTGTGTGTGTGTGTGTGTGTGTGTGTGACTTTCCTCGTTAAAGAAGTACAGAGAGATAGCGCCAGCAAGAGACCGGCGGGGGGGGGGGGGGATTCTTTTAAACTTTAAACTTCAAAATGGCCCCAGTCGGGTCAACCCCCCGCCAGGGTTTGGCTGTAATGAGGTCGAGTCCTTCTCTTCTTCTCTCTCTCCGCCCGCTGCCCTCTGTCAGCTTCTCTCGCTCCGTCTCCGCTCTCCACAGTTGACGGTCCGGACAACAGATCACTCCCAGGAGACCTGGCCTTAAAACACGATCCATCATGCTGACAGCGGTACAGCTCACGAGTCTTAAAGCCAGGAGAATATCTTGTACTACACAGAAGGAACTCCTCCTTCAAGCTCTTCTGCGCTCGCTTCCTCTTTTCCCGCCGTTCCACATCTTTTTCACTTTCACTGACAGGCCAGGTGACATTTTATGTTATTGAAACAAACAAAACCCACCAAAAATCAGTTTTCACGATCAAACGGCGCCTTAAATCTATATTTATCGGACAGATATTGGAGCACCAGCACTTTGGCGATACAGGGACGCGAGTCAACGGGCGATGGCCGGCAGTATGTCACCCTGGCTTTATACGTCCTTGTAAAAATAAAAAAACGCACACACAAGTGTGGACGAGAGGCGGTGAGATATATGAGGAGAGGAAATAAAGGGGACGCTCGGTCTGCGGGAAGAAAAAGACCCAGGAGGAAATATTGTATAACTTCCAGAGCTCATTCAAATCCTCGTTGGTAGTCGTAACTCCATTGGGTTGCATTGATTCCATTTTTTTATTTTTTTGCTGCTATTCCTATTCATCCCGGGATGAACGCCACCGGCTCGACGAAAGAAGGGAGAGTCTTATCGTGCAGAACCTCGGATTATATTCAATATCTTTGCATGAAAACTGATGGAACGTGAAGGAAAGGTTGAGGCTAATAAACTGTGGTTATGGGGAGGTTTGAGTCTGGAGACTGAACCCCTCATGGCGAAAAGTCACGGTTAATATAAAACGCTGATTGACTTGACTTTTACAAAAAAGGCCAGTACTTCTTTCTAAAAGACACACGGCTGCAAAAACGTGCAAAAATCACGACACCAGGACACAACCGTACAGCTTTTTTTCTCTCCTTTTTCACCCCCAAAAACTTTTTCTTCCTCTTACACCGTACTGACATTGACATTTGAGAAAGTGACCCTGGGTTAAGCATGCGGGACAATTCATGAAAAGAAAGACTTGAGTGTGTGCACACCCCCCCTGCATTTAATAATGACTTCTCCAAGGTCTGGGAGGCTGAAGGTAGGGGAGTGGGCGACAAGAGAGATGGAGGACGAATGTGTTGAGGTGTGTGACGACTCTGTAAGGAATGATAAAGAGACGGAAAGAGAGACTGCTGCTTTTACTGCACCAAGGCCGACACGCTTGGATTTATGGTGTGTGCGTTGGCCCCGTGTGTGTGTGTGTAAAGACTACAAGTGTCCGGACTCCGCTGCCGGCCTTGTGAAACTCCTCAAAACAGTGTTTGAGTTAATTCAATGCAATGACACTGACCATTTCCACCGGGTTTATTAAGTGAGGCGTTTTTTTAAGAGGGTCTTAAAAGACGGTCTGTGGCCCTCAGACACGCACACACAACGATAAATCATCAATCTGAGATATCTGAAGCACGGAGGAGCTGTTTAGTGACTACATGGCACAGCCTGGTTCTTTTGATGCGCGTTTTAGTGCAGAGGTCCAACGGAAATCACCGATATGCAAATCTGTGAACGCGACACGCAACAGGCGGACATGCACCGCTGATGTTACACAGATATACAGATACGGTGGTTGTTTATTAGATTGTGTTGAAAATGAACTATGATAATATCATTTGGCGACTGTGGGTCAATGGTTAGCACGTCCGTCTGTCAATCACGGGGTTGGAGGTTCAATCCCCGCCCTAGTCGATGTGTCCTTGAGCAAGACACTTAACCCTGAGCTGCGTCTACGGTGTGTGAATGAAACATGATTGTAAGTCGCTTTGGATAAAAGTGTCAGCTAAATGACATGTAATGTAATCAATAAGGAAAATAAAATGATATATGACCAATGGTGGGAAAATCGTAATTTACATTTAAAATGGGAATAAATACACTCAAGATGATGCCCAGACTAATAGACAAGATGCTGTATGTATATATATATATATATATATATATATATATATATATATATATATATATATATATATATATATTATATTACTGCATTCACAGGAGAGAGTGAGAGTGAGAGAGAGAGAGAGAGAGAAAGAGAAAGAGAAAGAGAAAAGGAACGAATGGCGGCAGAGTGTGACAGCGGAGCGGCAACCTTGAAACCGTAGGTGGGCGAGCGAGCAGCCCGAGGGGGCTTTGTGTGAGAGAGAGAGGGAGATCACAGGCCTGTTGCTGCACAATGACGAGCGCCTCCACGCGGGGACGAGGACACACGTGACTTCAGTTCTGTCCCGCGTTGAGCCAGCGGGGGGGGGGGGGACACGGCCTGCTCGTCTTCACCACTCGCCACGCGAAGAACAAGGACCTTTCTGCAGGTTTTAGCTGACTTATGACAAATCGAATACCCTTTACGGTAGTTCTGGTGTGTTTTTTTCTAATTATTTTCCAGATATCTAGGTATTCAAACTTATCTGGGACCAAGTTCTGTGGCAGCGCTGTGGAGAGCTGAGTGAAAACAGAGCATTGGCGGGCAACGAAATGCAACCATTTATTTTGTTGTTGTTGTGTTTTTTATTCAGTCAATCATTGTAATACAATACAATATTATCTTATATAATACACAAAACAGAAAGACGGAAAAGGTATAGGTAGAAGCAAAAATGCTTATATATTCCTACCCTAAATTATTATTATCAAATGAATTAGATAATAAATATATAATAAAGAAAAAAATATATAAATATATATATATATATATATATGAATAAATAATAATAATATATATAAATAGAATATGTTTAAAAAATAAAATAAAATAATATATATATATTTATATGCATCTACATATGTTTCAATCACACTCATCAACCTCAGAAAATGTTTTATAATCCCTTTGAAAACCAAAAATGAGTTGATCATTCTTACATCCACGTTGTTCCATGATTGGACTGCCACAATAGAATTTTTTATTTTTTTCAAAGAGATAAAGACTACTGTGAGCAAGAAGGTTTACTTTGGAATAAGGTCACCGGCATTATAAGGCACGCTGATAATATACGCTGGAGGATAGTGTGTTGCTTTTCTACTCTATATCTTGGTTCAAGGATGGTCATTGCCGTCAGATGTGAATGGCCACCTTAAGGTCACTGATGGCTCCATTTGCTGCCCGGAAACCCGTGACACGGAGGTAAAAGCCGTAGTGCGCCCGGATCAAATCCAAGGATCAGCCCTGCTTTATTCTTCGGGTGCTTTGTCCTTTATTTAGCTCACCTTTCATTCTGTGCTGCTGGAAGTCTCAAGACCACTCGGCATGAATAGACGTTATTAAAGCTTCCTTTTGTGATTTAGATGGAACAACCTTTAAGATGATCGCTTCCTTACTGCATCTGCTGGATAGTTTGTTTCTTTTGTAGTTTGCGTTCTTTCATTGCAGCAAAAAACAACAACATTTGTGTAATTTATTTTTATAATATTGACTCGAGGGAAGCACAAACCAAAATAAACCTGCGCAACCCCCTGGGCATCGTATGCAGAGGCACCCTGGGAACCCCTGTGAACACATCATGGTCGTCTACACACCACAGGTGTCAAACACAAGGCCCGCGGGCCAAATCCGGCCCGCCACGTCATTTCAAGTGGCCCCTGACAATTTGAAAGACTTATAATCACCTTTTCTTCAAGAAATGTAAGAACAATATCCTGTGCTTTTATTCTGAAGGTTTCAAATTAAATGGATTTATGTTATAATATTAGAGAACATTTCTTATGTACAATATTTCTACACTCAAATAAACACATTTAGAGTTATTTAACAATATGTTGGGTAGTAGTTTCCACGTTTATATGTTTCAGTGACAACCTTTTGAGGGCAGCCGTGATGCAGATGTGGCCCACGGTGAAAATGAGTTTGACACCCCTGGTCTACACAGTGACAAACACAGGACTTTCACCCAGGAGAAACAACGTTGACTTACTTTACCTCCGTTTACGAAAGCCTACTTAACGGCAGTAAGCCAGCAAACGGTTTCAACCCAACGCCGTGATCTTTATCGGACAATCGCCAAGTGATACGGCCGCCAGTCGTCTCGTCACGCCGCTGACCGAGCCTCGCTCGCTGGTTTCCATTAGACGAATCGAGGAGTGAGAACGTGCTGCAAGCGCAACCCCCGTCTTTTAGGATGGCATCCTCTGGATGAAAGATGGAGCCTCCCTTACCCCCCCCCCCTCTCTCTCTCTCTCTCAGTTGTCAAACATCAAAAAGGGTGCTGTCTCCAGAAGAAGAAGAAGGAAATAGCTCACCCAGGGCTCGGAGGGGAGGGGTTGGGTTTCGGGTTGGGTTTCTATTTTTCGGGGATGGGTGTGATAGATAAAGAAGGAGAACATGGCTGACAGTCATGCCCCCCCCCCCCCCCCCCCCCCACCGGTGTTGGACGAGGAAGAGGTTTCCACTTATTTGTGCGAGAATGCTCTAAAGAAAGAGGGAAGGTGGCAAGAAGCCGCAGCCTCTAGCAAAGTTACACAGAAGGAGAGAAGTGTGTGTGTGTGTGTGTGTGTGTCAGGAGAGAGAGAGAGAGAGAGAGAGAGAGAGAGAGAGAGAGAGAGATAGTGTGGTGCTGCAATGATTAAGTCATTTCTAATACTCGCCTGTGAGTGTTTTGTCTTTGATGCTGTTTAAAAAAGAAAGCCCCTCCCACACAGACATCATTAAGGAACAGAGGAATTGTCTCTCAAGTTGGATGAGGAGGATGAAGGGGGGACGTTTGAGGAGGAGGGTGAGAATGATGAAGAAAGGGGGGGCGACGTGTCAAACAATTCACCCACAAAGACAGAACACGACAGATTTTCGTCGCAATCTTGGCATTTTGTTGTCTTTGTTCCGTTGCGCCGCGCTCGCCCGCGGTGCGTTTGGTTAGCTAACGGCGCCGCCGCGTTACCGAGGGATAATTAAACGACGTGGCGTCGTCTTCAGAGTCGCGGCTCAAAGAGTGTTTTTACATAATGTGTTACCTCCTGCCTGTTTTATTCCCGTTTCACCCAACAGTGATCATTATCAGAGCTGTGCAGGCAGCAGCAGCGTCGCTACTTCAATAAGTAGCTAGCGGAGTTGTATTATGAGTCAGTGAAGGAAACAAGTATTCACATCCATACTAAAAAAATAAGTAAAATAAGTAAAATAAGACTGCATTACAATAGCTCTGTATTCAAAGTCGTACTGTAAAAATATATCATTAAAACACAAATCTACTTAAAAGCCTTTAACTACAGCACTTATACAGAACGACAACGACTGTTGGACAGTTTTAATGTTGCCGCTGGTCCAGATGACGTTAAACATCTACTTTATATATTAGTTTAGATTCTTCGGTAGAAATAAAGATGTAAAACAGTGTATTTTGCAGTCTGTGACATCTTTACTTGCAGATAAAGGAGTACTTTTTATAGATAATAGCAGCAGCAGTAGTAGTAGAAGTCATAGTAGCTGTAGTATTTGTTATAGTGGACGTGGTAACATTTGTTGAAGTAATACTATAAAGTATTAATGGTTGTAGTACAGTAGTATTAATGAAAGCAATGAGTCATACTAGCAGTATTAATGATAGCAGTAGTACTAGCAGTATTACTGTAGTACTAGCAGTATTAATGTAGAACTAGCTATATTAATGTACTACTAGTATTAATGTATTACTAGCAGTATTAATGTAGAACTAGCTATATTACTGGAGTACTAGCAGTATTACTATAGTACTAGCAGTATTAATGTAGTAATAGCAATATTAATGTTCTACTAGTAGTATTAATGTAGTACAAGCAGTATTACTGTAGTACTAGCAATATTAATGTAGTAATAGCAGTATTACTGTATTACTAGCAGTATTACAGTAGTACTAGCAATATTAATGTTCTACTAGTAGTATTAATGTAGTACTAGTAGTAATAATGTAGTACTAGCAATATTAATGTTCTACTAGCAATATTAATGTAGGACTAGCAATATTATTGTAGTACTAGCAGTATTACTGTAGTACTAGCAGCATTACTGTAGTAATAGCAGTATTACTGTATTACTAGCAGTATTACAGTAGTACTAGCAATATTAATGTTCTACTAGTAGTATTAATGTAGTACTAGTAGTATTAATGTAGTACTAGCAATATTAATGTTCTACTAGCAATATTAATGTAGGACTAGCAATATTATTGTAGTACTAGCAGTATTACTGTAGTACTAGCAGCATTACTGTAGTACTAGCAGTATTGCTGTGCAGCACCATGCACTGCCTGTCCTCATTGTAACAGCTTGTGTACACTTGTCCCGTCTTCAGTGAAACTATTAAACTAAACTGCATCCCGCGGCCGGGGCTCTCCACTGAGCCACACACTTGATCATGTGGGATCAGTAGATTGTGCTTTTGATTAATGTGTCAGTCAGGGAGGCCATGAATAACATTACTGTGAGCATGAGGGGGCAAAGTTAGCCGCTCCGCTTACTGACACCGTGTCACGGAGATGTTTATGTAGCGCGTGTTTTGATTATGCGCTCATGCTAAAAATCTCCCCCACTTAAGAGGAGGCCGTGTGATTGAAAAGAGCAACAGCGGTGATGAGACTCATGGGCGGCGCCGTGTGCCGACCACTAAACGTCACTTTAGATGCTAAAACCAACCGCGTAATCCCACTTGATCCCACTCCGAGAGCAGGACGAATACTGCGTCTCCGCGTGGATTCGGACCACGTGACGGAGGAGAGCGCCAACCGTTTGTTTGTCTTCGTGCCGTCGAGATGAAGAAAAGAAAAAACGTTCAGTCTGACGCCGTTGCTTCCCTCTGCCGTCAAAAAATTTAAAGACTCGTCGCCTGACAGACACAAAAGGGCATTTTGAGATTTTTCGCATTTTTCTACTTCCTGCCTCTCCTTCCAAATGTGCCACCTGACAGTGATGGAGTGGCTGTCTAATACAATGATGTGTTAGTCCACAGTGTGCGTGCAGAGGCGCACCCCTGCAAACACAACTGGGAGTGCGTTCAAAGACCACAGAAGGCCGACTGACAACATCATTAGTGTGTCTCTGTCTGTGTGTATTACGTCTCCTTTCTTCCCGCTCTTACCTCTTCTCAACCTCTCGTCTCCCCCGCCGTCGCTCCGTCTGTCTACTCTTGACGGGGGAGATGGAGGGGGGGGGGGGAACAGGTGGAACAGACATCATACGTTTTGCTCTGTTGCGTCTCGGAGGCAGATCAATGCGCCCCGGCGGAGATGTGCATTGCCGGGGAAAGCGGCGATAAGTCCCTCTGCAGACGTGAAGTGAATCCAAGTCTGGGTATCGTCGTACAGTAGAGCTCACGCTAAGCGTTCGCGTCGCTACGGCGCACGCCGTTTTCTTTTCCGACCACCAAATTACTTTCTGCGCACGCCACATATCAATCGCCCTTGTGGGACGCGGCTGCTGCAGATTTATTTTCTTTTCAAACCCAAATATCTTCTGCTGTGTAAAAAGAGGAGCAAACACGAGGAGGCCTCAGTAAAGTGGCGTTTTCCGATAAGCACCGTCGGCTGCAGACATCTCATCTTGTGAAAAATACAATTAGGAAATGAATAAACGTCCCGTTGGTGTGTATGTGTGTGTGTGTGTGTGTGTGTGTGTGTATGTGTGTGTGCACCTGAGCGTTTTTCTGGCTTTTTTTCTTTCTCCAAAAAAATCAGTCCGACAAGAATTAAAAGAGCAGCGACACAACAAAGGGTTCAGCAAAAAAGAAGAAGAAGAAAGGGGGAGAAAGATAAGGAGGTGAAATTGTGCTCTTCACTGCTGGTCCTCGTGGCCCCTTCCCTCCACGCGGGAGGGGGTCCTCTGATGAGGTGTTGATTGCCTGTGGGCACAAGTGGTTTCTGCAAACACTCTAAAAGTGGCCCGTCCTTTGATTAGATTCAAGTGTTATAACGGCAAATAGGCCCAGACACTCGACCATACATTACGGCGTCGAGATAGACCTTCGGGCGAGGGCTTTCATTAAAACGCCGTCTCGTCAACACCCCGGATGGACCCAGAGGTCATTTTGAGAGTTGCAGCGTTTTCTCTCTCTCTCTCTCTCTCTCTCTCTCTCTCTCTCTCTCTCTCTCTCTCTCTCTCTTCCGATTAAATGTTTCCGCCGTTGAGATGAGGAGAGAGGGTAGTGCAGCTTTTGCATTCACAGATGCACATTAAGTCGACAATCACGGGCACACGCACACGCACACACCTACACCAACACCCACGAGCCCATACTGACATCTGTCTGCAAATGTATAGCTGCACACACACTCACACACACACGCACACACACATACACTCATACACACATGCACACGCTGTCTGTGATGCACATGGATGAGACATGAATATTTAAGAGGCTTCAGTCTGCATGTGTCCCATATATGTCACCAACAGTGTGTCAAGAGCTGGTTGGAGGGCAGGGGGCTGATGAGCAGTGTGTGTGTGTGTGTGTGTGTGTGTGTGTGTGTGTGTGTGTGTGCTTAAAGTGGCCATCTTCATATATCATGTAGCTCCTTGCCAAGAGCACTGCTTCTGTCAAGTGTGTGTGATGAGCACCAACAAGACCTCACCGCTCTTCACCTTCTCATCTGTGTGTGTGTGTGTGTGTGTGTGTTTGTGTGTAGAAGTGGAAAGAAGGAACATTGTGTACATCCACTGTGTACAGAAAGCAGGTCAGGCGTTTGTTGAACTGTGTGTGTGTGTGTGTGTCTGTTTGTGTGTAGTTGTGTGGCAGTGTATAAATCCTCTTAGAGCAGTCAAGTTAGTCAAGCTTTAACTTTTTTATTGCATATAGCACATTTAATCCAGAAATCATCGCGGTGTGTTTCGCAAAACAGCTCGAGAAGTGCAGGAAGCAGATGGATGTTCGGGGTTTTAAATTAAAAGTGCCAGTTCCATCTTATTTGTGAGAAGGCAATGACGCTTGGTGGCAATGATGTGGTGCATTGTGACAGTAATGAAGGCTGGAAACATAATAGTCACATTTATCTCAAGTGATTACCCTAAAACACTTTAAAATTGAAATATGAAGAAATGGCATTCTGATGAAATCCTAACTGATTATATATTTAAAATTTTCGAGGCGGTTAACCAAATAAATTAAATAAGGAGCGAAATTACATAAAAATGCAATTTATAGAATGATAATAAACATGAGATAAATTATACATTTTGGGTGAATCGAGCTGACTTTAAAAGACCAGCTGGTGTAAAATTGCCCCCCGAAATTGTCCGAGCTCAAATTGTGCTGCGTTGAATGAATAGTCTCCTCCGTGTTTCCACAACACCAGAATCAAACCGACAGTCATGCATCGCAGTAAATTGGGACCGCGCCATCGGCGTCTCCAACGGGGGGGCGAAACGAGATGCAGCTGGATGCTCGCTGAGACGCAGCCGCACGTAAAGGGTTAACGACACAACTGTCGACGCAATGCTGCATGATGGGTAAATGAAGCCCCCTCCACCCCCCGCGGGGTTTGACAGTAGCTCGCGGCGCTCCGTCACCTCGTGTCCGCTCTCGCCGGGAGGCCCGGTGATGTTATAGGATACACACACACACACACACACACACACACACACGCCACGCACTCACTCCTACGCGGCCGCTCGCACCGATCTGGCTGCTTCTCAAGTAAAGTTGATGTAATAAGAGAGACTCCATCTGGAAAATAGGACGCCAACTAAATAGATGCTGACGTACAGGTACTGCTTCCTCCTAAGCTATACCTCGAGACCCGCTCTAACACAATCAGGGATACAACATCACGTGTGGGGCGTCACTCCAACCGGTCGTTAAATACGTTAGTGTGTTCTCCTGAAAATGCACACGCAGCTTTTTGGAATAAAGCTCTCGAAATGAAAATTTAAATACTCGCCAGAGAACCAAATGTGTATTAATCCTCCGATGAAAATAGTCCCCCCTCTCCACGAAAAAGAAACGCAATTTTCTCCCGTTTGAGGAACATTTGCTGGAAACTGCAGCGCGCAGCTGCTTTAGGAAATTACTGAGCGGGAATCGTTTTGGGGTTGGTTAACAATAACTTAACAGTATGCATGTTCTTTATTTACATATGTAGGAATGAACACGCTGCATGCTGGGAAGTGAGGATCGTGGACCGGAGAGGGAAGTCAGAACGTAATAAGCTTCGGTAAATATACAGAAAGAAGAAATCGGTACCACCCCCTGTGCTTCTGTTCAGGTAATAGACCCCCCCCCCCCCCAGTCTATATGTTGACCTACTGAGTGTGTAATGTGGTTCCCCCGTATGGAAACAAGCTTCACTCTTTGGCCGATACGAGTCAGAAACAATCAGGCGTTACACGGCCCTCGCCCCCGCTGGTCTCGGCTCCGTTGTCGCAAAGCTTCTGTTACGGAGCGATCTATAAGTACTTAGCCGCGGAGGAAATTAGCCGCTCCACCGACTGGAGAATGGAGAAATCATTGCGGGGCCCGGTATGCTCCTGTGCGCCTGTGTAATTGTGTTTCTAACAAATGCGCTCGCAAAGCAGGGGGGTGGAGGGTGGGGTGGGGGTGGGGGTGGGGGGTATCCAGACCTCTTTCTCCCTCCGCTCCATCCACCTCATTACCGCGCGATTATGCGAAATCAGCTAGAGAGGAGAGAGAGCGGAATCAAAGCCGCCGCCGCCGCCGGAGAGCGGGCGAGGAGGAGGGAAGCGTCCCGGGAAAAAGATCGGAGAAGTCGCTCGCAAGGAATCGCAGAGCGGGAACGATCGGAACGCCGTGGTTTATATTCCGAGGAGCGGGGAGAGAATCGATGCCGGGGCTTTTACCGCCGTCTCATCCTGACTTTTTGTTCTCGCTGCCTCCGTCCAGAGGAATCGGACGTGGGCAGGAATGGAGGCCGAGATAACGCGGCGAGCGCATTGAGGACGACCGGAGGGGAGCGGGGACGGGAAAGGGAACGGAGGGATGAGTGAAGGAGGGAAGAGAGTGGTCACGCTTGGCTTTCTTTTTTTTTTCTAGCCTCCTATCTCTCCGCCGCACTGACCCTCCAGACGACTGGCTCGCTGCCTTATCGGTACCTACCCCCCCTCCCGGTCCTCGGTGTGTGTCCCCCGCGGGCGCCATGCGGAACGTGACGCGGCTAATGCAAACGCCAGATATATAGGTGGAGTCGCGGAGCGGCACTATCGTCCTCGGACACGGAGCCCCGTCGGCGGGCGGTCGTCCAGGTGTGATTTGAAAGTGAGGATTGGTCTTACCCTCAGGCACACACACACACACACACACACATGTGCACAAACACACAGTTCATTATCCCCGATGGAAACACACACACACACACACACACACACACACAAAGACACACACACACAGTTTGAAATGTTAGTTGCAGGTTAAGAGCTAATTTATATGCATTTCTTTAGCATCATATAGCCACTGGCTGACACACACACAGCTGCACACGCACACTGTTACACACACACACACACACACACACACACACACACACACACACACACACACACACACACACACACACACACACACACACACACACACAATGGCAACAGTACTTATTGAATCTGACAGGGGCCTTGTCCCCTTAATCCAAATTTACATACACCACTTCCGTTTGGTATTACAACAAAGCCCCCCCCACACACACACACACACACACACACACACACACTCATGCAATGCAAATAACCTCAACATTGGGCTTATTGTCCGGGCGGCCTGTGCCGGGCTGTCAGTACCATCAGTACCAGGCAGCGTGGACTAAAGGTCCAAGATGTGGTCCGCTGGTTCTCAACGGAACATAAAAACGAAAATAAGATTTTCTTCTGATCTTCACAACACAGTTCTACCCTTTCTGGCCAATCCAATTTCTCACAATCCCGGTTATAATGTTGCTTCATTCATAAAAAAAAGGGCCCTGCCTGGGAACCATGGGGCGTGTCTAATGCCGGTGGTTAACGCTTTACCACAGGATCAATATTCTCAGATGTCGTGGGCTCTTATTAGTTATTTTACCGTCGGCATGATCTTACCGATGCCGTGTCTCAGCTGTTGGAGGTGTTGTAACAATTATGCGGTTTGTGCTTTTCAAATACAGCAGGACACACACATACACACACACAAACACACACACACACACACACACACACACACACACACACACTGTCCAAATCAGTCATTAACAAATGCACAAATCTTGGCATGAATAATTTGGATTCCCTAGCAGCCCTCCTCGGGACTTGCAGGAGGATAGTGGGGGGACGGGAGGGGGGGGGGGTGCAGAATCAATAGCCATAAGGAGTCTGGCTCCCGTTTGCTTTCCAGATCTACAGCCAAAGGACCCAGTCATCAAAAGTTAATGAGCTATTTAGATCACGCTGTTTCCTCTGCACTGAGAAAACACGACTGGACCCAGAGAGGAGGAGGAGAAGAAGAAGAAGAAGAAGAAGAAGAAGAAGAAGAAGAAGAAGAAGAAGAAGAAGAAGAAGAAGAAGAAGAAGAAGAAAAGAGCCCCGGCGCGAGCGTCTTGATTTATGCGTCCATTGTGGATCTGCAGGCGGAGAGTGGCAGCTGAGAGCGGGGATGTTGTCTCCTCATTGTTCGGTGCAGACGCCTGACATGGGTCGCGACCCCGTTTCTGCCCGGCGATGTGAGAACAAAGCGTGTTTGTGACTCCCGGTGTGACGGCGTGCTCGGCCTGCCACATCACTCGGCTCCGGTCTCGCCCGACGTTTATTTAAATAATCACACGTGTTCAGGCATGGATGCCAAACAAGAGTGCACGACTAATATATTGACACAGGAGAAGAACCATTTGGAGATACGTGGTTCTTATCGAATAGCGATGTGGAAAAATAAATGACATAACTGCCGTTTATGTAAGTGTGTGAACGCGGCAGAAATCTTCTCATCGAGTCATTTTTTGCTTGTGATTTTCTCATTTTAATAATAAGCAAGTAAAAACTCAAACTCAAATATCTCAAATCCCAATGTGTTCTTTCTTCATACTTATTCCTTCTTGTTAAGGTGGACATTTATTACAAGGAGCTATGATTTGAATCCCCGTAATAATGATGCAACGCTCATTAGGCTGATGAATGCTCGTCTCCGCTTTCTTACTATACCTTTGAAATTACGGTCATTCCGGAGACTTCTTCCCTTTTTTTTCCGACATTGTCCCCCAGCTCCTTTATGCATTATCGCCTCCCTTCCCTCTTCCTCCTCCTCCTCTTCCTCGACTGGACTCTGCGGTATAACGATGCCTGAAAACCGGCCAGCCGACACGTCGCCCTCCTGGCAGGCTCCCTCGCTGGCCGGCTCCCCTGGCCACCGGCCTTGTTAAAGGGATGGCCCATAAATGTGGCAGAGGAGCAAGTTATGGCTGTAAACTCCTCGCGGGAGCTTGGAACAAAGGGAAAGTATCCTTGGAGCAAAGACCATGAACATCGGCGTATGTGCAGGAAGAAAGAAATACATGATCGTTAAGAATTAGCATTATTCCCAATGTGGCCATTATGAAGACTTGGGGAAAGGAAATACGACCCACTAGACTTTTAGAATGTATATATATAGAAGTCAAAGCGGGCAGCAATTCCCATCCCAAATGTAACGCACGTTCAGCATCACCGCTGTGGGAGGAAGGTGTAATGAACAGCAAACTTTTTCTGGCAGCTTTACAAAAAAAAAAGAAAAGTCGACCACCTTGCCGGAGAAGCGGAATTTGAAAAAAGAAGAGCCGAACCGAGGTGAGCCGAGCGGAGCATCGATTTCCGGCGTGCACCCGGTGGAGGAGGTGTTATCTGTTGTATTCTCCACTCAGGCACATTAACCTCCAACTCTCTTTGAAATGCTCCAAAAGCCCAGAGGACCCGAACCTCACCGGCGACCATTAATTGGTCCACCTCCGCTTCTCCGTCCCTCTCCTTCCATCTGTCCGTTAGCTTTGATGCCTGCACGTCTCAAGAGCTCCCCCCTCCCGGAAAAAAAAATCCTGCAGCTTTTGAGAATCAGGCGCCGGGGGTTTCGGAGAGACGGCGACTGAACTCTGGCAACTCTTCAAACTGTCCAACCCTCGGAGGGGAGCGTGCTAATCAATGCTCACGGGCCGAGAGACATCGCCTCTTTGTTGTCAGACCAAAGCGGAACCATTTGCAAACAAATAAAGTCTCTCCAGTGCCAACAATTTGAAACCAGACTTATAATTAAGGCAGAGATTTTGACTAGTCATTGATAGAATGTCTCAGGGGGAGAACAAAAGGCCTGAATTCTCTTAAAGTGACAGGCTCGCTTAGCAATAAGAGATCTGGGGGCTGCACACCTGCACCAATGGTAACCGATGGGCTCATTCAATCAATCACACTTTAATTGTTTAATTGTCACCTTACAGATTAGTGCAGTTCAACTCCTTCAGGGGGGACGGACGAGCCAACATATAAGAACGGGAGCATTTAAAATCAAAGTATACAATGAAGAAGCAGTCATTTAAGTCCCATCCTGACAGGTGGAACCTAAATAACGAGACAGAAAGAGAAAGCACAGTCCGCCATGAGGCTTAAAGGTGATAAATGAGACCGAACAAAATCAAATGATGCTGATTAGCATGTTGAATTTACAATCCACTACAGGAAAGAAAAAGAAAAATCATTTTTTCCGGGATGGAGCCCCGGCCCACTCGGGATGTTCATCGGTCACCGCGAGCGCTCTCCACAGGACCGGAGCAACAGCCACTGAATTATTGAACGCGGCGGCGTCCCTAAGGTGGAGCGCCGCGCGGAAGTCTTCCGTCTCCGGCCCCCCGACAAAGAGAGAAGAAGAGGCCTGATGAAACATGGTGGGATGCTTACTAGCCATCCGTCACGGCGCCTCGCGCTCACACGGAGGCGGGATTAGATTTCCGGGGAGGGGTATGTGTGTGTGTGTGTGTGTGTGTGGGGTGGGATTATTCAGCTAGATGTGACGTAAGAGCAGCCATGATTTTCCCCCAAAAAATCTTCATAAATGAAATATGTTTTTTTAGGAGAATCAAGACCACGTGTCCATGTCCCACTACTATCTGTGTGTGTGTGTGTGTGTGTATGTGTGTGTGTGTGGGGGGGGGAATTATTCAGCTAGATGTGACAAGAGCAGCCATGATTTTCCCCCAAAAAATCTTCATAAATGAAATATGTTTTTTTTAGGAGAAGAAAGACCACAAGTCCATTTCCCACTACTATCTGTGTGTGTGTGTGTGTGTGTGTGTGTGTGTGTGTGTGTGTGTGTGTGTGTGTGTGTGTGTGTGTGTGTGTGTGTGTGTGTGTGTGTGTGTGTGTGTGTGTGTGTGTGTGTGTGTGTGTGTGTGTGTGTGGAGGGGGGGGATTATTCAGCTAGATGTGACAAGAGCAGCCAGGATTTTCCCCCAAAAAATCTTCATAAATGAAATATATTTTTTTGGAAAATCAAGACCACGTGTCCATGTCCCACTACTATCTGTGTGTGTGTGTGTGTGTGTGTGTGTGTGTGTGTGTGTGTGTGTGTGTGTGTGGCAGCATTGATTTGCAGCGTGAGTTTTTTCAACATGGCTCTGCGTGTTTGTGTCTATATCGTTACATACATGCGAGTAAGTTATGCATCCGAGCCCGTGAGTCTCATGCCTGACCCAGAGCACCAGCGGTAATACCATCACAGTTCTCGGGCTGAGCACCTGTTTTATTACATTACATACTGCTGATCCTCAAGCTGCATATGAAACACGATAACAAGCCCCAGCCTTTGATTTACCTGCCAGAGAGAGCAGCTCTGGGCTCATGTTGTCGGTAAGAGCTGGCTCCGCCGGAATCAATTGCTAAATCTGCTCTCTAATGGTGCTGGTGAGGTAGCAATATCACATCAGATACCGGGCGAGTTGTGAGGGTGAAATCTTATCGCGTGGATAAGAGAGAGAGGGCCGATTGGATAATACAGCAAGAGTTAAAGCTGATTATAAAGCACAAGTTAAGGCTGTATATAAAGCATAAGTTAAGGCTGATTATAAAGCATAAGTTAAAGCTGTATATAAAGCATAAGTTAAAGCTGTATATAAAGCATAAGTTAAGGCTGATTATAAAGCATAAGTTAAGGCTGATTATAAAGCATAAGTTAAGGCTGATTATAAAGCATAAGTTAAGGCTGTATATAAAGCATAAGGTAAGGCTGTATTTAAGGGTAAGTTAAAGCAAAAGTTAAAGGAAAAAACATCAAATTTTTTCAAGTGGCAGAATCATTAAAACCAAATTTCACACCGATTATTTTGCTCCCTACATTAATTATTATTTTCGAACGCTCCAGATGCAGCTATCTCACCTACCCCCCCCCCACACACACACACACGTGCAAAAACCCTTTCCCCTCTGTGTCCCATGTGGGCCGTTGCATCAGTAGCGGGGGGGGGGGGGGGGGGGGGGGCGGGGCTGTGACTGTTGTCATGGTGTGAAACATCCCTGGACCCCCAGCGGGTTGCACTAGCCCCCTCTGCCCCTCCCCCATCCCCCCCGCTACTCCGCCAGCTGCCTTCCACAGGTGTTGTGAACCGATGGAGGCAACAAGAGGAGGAGGAGAAGGAGGAGGAGGAGGCATAGCAAGCAGACGCGTGGGCCCACCTCCTCTTACCTGATGGATTGTATTCTCGCCGAGGCCCCGACACCTACCTGCTTATTTCTTCTTCTTCTTCTTCTTTTTTTTGCAGCCGGCTGCGTCACAAATTGCCTAGCAACCACACCTGGCGTCATCGCGGCGGCCCTCGGGGGAATCGGCCGCGCGCACAAACACAAATATCTACGTGGCCGCGCAGGCGGCTCGAGGAGACGGATCGTCAGACCGACTCCCGCCGACCGACTCCCGTTTCGGGAACGCCGCCATCGCTAGCGAGAGCCTCCCGACTGCGGCGTGCGCGAGAGAACGAAAGGGAAAGAGACGGAGTCGCAGCGGTGGAGCAGGAATCAGCTAATGGGCCAAATTGAGGCCGGCTGCTTCCTGAATTGTTAATAAACCCTGATGAGTGGGATTGATTGGTACCGGGCCTCGAACAATGCGAGCCTCTTACCGCGCACTCCGAGTCGTTTACCTTTCCCCGGCTCTGCCTTTGTCCGGCCGTGGCTTTATCTGTGCCGATGCTTCATAAGCCTTTATGTATTGTCTTTGAATATTAGAGTGCAGCGATGGAGTCCGTGCGCAGCATTCATCACCCGATCTCATGAAGAAGAGACACTCAGCCCCGGTTAGGATGGTCAATCGTGGTACGAGTGTGTGTGTGTGTACCTGAGATTGCTATCAGCCTCTGTTTGTGCTGCAGTTTGGAAGATAACCACCATGTGTGTGTGTGTGTGTGTGTGTGTGTGTGTGCGTGTGTGTGTTTTCACCTATGTGCTAAATGGATATGCATGTCCACTGTTTGTACTTTATTGCATGCGATTGTGCGCGATAGCTATCGGTTTGTGCCGGCAGATAGTGATGTACCGAACATGTGTGTGTGTGTGTGTGTGTGTGTGTGTGTGTGTGTGTGTGTGTGTGTGCCTCGAACAGGCAGGTAAACACGGCGGCCTTCTGATCCTCCGCTCAGATACCGATGTCTTTCATCTTGTTGACTTCAGATTGCGATTTGACAAGCGCCGATCATCTCGCCGGCGTCCGACGCCAGACAGGAGCTCTCGCTGAACAGACGGGGGAGGGGGAGGGGGAGGGGGGGGAGGGGGAGGGGGCGGCCCACGTCCGCAAGGCGAAGGAAGAGAAGAGGATTTTTTATAAAAGTTAAAAAAATTAGAGTTAGAATAATGCCCTTGAGGGTCACGTTGGCCCGAGAGGTAGAGAGCCGGTGGTGAGCCGCGGCAGAGAGCTAATGTGTTGTCCAGACGGAGGAGATAAGATAGGGAGCCGTGGAGGCGGTTGCCACGGCGCTTCGTGGACTAATCTATGCACGCCGGAGATGACATCGGATGGAGCGAAACATTATTCAAACACAGGTGAGGAAATGAAAACAGCCGGCAACAAAGGGAGGAGTGTATCCTTTGGTAATATATTCTTGATGTATTCCACACAAGCGGGAAAGGGACTCAGAAAAAGGCCAATTTGACAGCCTCTTACCAAAAGTGAGGACTTTTCACTTCTGCTTAATGAATGCACTCGACTAGCGAAGCGTCCCCCCCCCCCAAACCCGTGTGCCACTATCCTCCCTCATTCCTTTTCTCCTGCCTCTCAGGTGCACTACAGCCGGGGCCAATCTGTCCCCTCGCCATCCATCCACTTCACCCCCGCCACTATACGCTCTCTTCGGCTCCTATCACTCCTCCTTCTCATCTTCTTTCCCTCCGCTCTCCGCCGCTCCTCCTTCCCTCTTACCTCGCCATCTCATTTCTTTTCTTTCTTCTTTTCCTCTCTTTTTTGAAATGCCTGTTGCTGATCCGAGTGCGTACACCCCCCCCCCCCGCTCGTTCCTCACGGCGAGGAAAAGTCTCGGAGGAAGCGTCGACTCCAGAAGGGTACCAGCCAGTTATTAATTACACCCCAATTCCTCATCTGTTCTCCGTTTGCGGAGAGAAGTAATTACGTCTCTCCCCTCGTCGGCATCAGAAATGACGCGATAACCAGAAACCCAAATTACTCCCGCTGATGAGACAATCATTGAGCGAGAGAGAGCACGCCGGAGATTTGTCAGCCTCACTGTGCTTCACCCGTCGGGGTAATGACACCTCGATTCGGTTTGGGATGCCTCCCGAACGCATTTGTGGGGCGTTTCCAATTTCCACTTCGCAAAACACTAGAAGATGGGGAGGAAGAGATAGGCAGAATTAAATGAGGATTTCTTTTTTCTCTCTTTCTGTCGGTGCTTTTTGTTGCTCCCAATAAGAGAGCGCAATCATGAGGCGGTTCCAGCTGCAATCAGTGTTTTGCAGCTGGAGAGGAGCGTGATGGAAGAGGGACATTAGCACCGGATCCTCATCTGCCACTGAAGACACGGGGAAAAAAGGGCGCAAAAACAATTAAGGAAGCTTTCTTTCTTTCTTTCTTTCTTTCTTTCTTTCTTTCTTTCTTTCTATTCCTTTAAAAAACACTTCTTCTTTCCTAAATGTCTTTTTGTTCAATGAGGAATCTTCCAATGCAGAAAAAAAACAACACTACAAATCTGCACCAATAATTCCCATTTTCTTCAAAACAAATGTGAAATGTAATTTGTGTACACGACTTCATGTAGAGTTCTGCGTCCTGCGGCGTTGCATCATACCTTCGTCACACCTGTATCCAACGAGGCGAGCTCGTCACTGCAGCGCCCGAGGGAGGCATCGTTACAGTAATCAGTCTCACCTGTGCAGTCAAAATGTCTGCTGTGCAACAGGTGCGCTGACGATCTCTCTCTCTCTCTCTCTCTCTCTCTCTCTCTCTCTCTCTCTCTCTCTCTCTCTCTCTCTCTCTCTCTCATGCGACTAGCTAACGAACCAGCGTGGCCAGTTAGCGGACACACGCTCGCCCTTTTGCTCGTTGGCTCGCGGGTGGGGCAGCGGGCCGTGAAATAGCCCATTTCCACGGGTGTCGTTTTGACAGGTCCCAGGAGAGACAACACAGGTGTAAATAATCTAATTAATTAAACTGGATTCCATCAGAGTCCCGGTCCCGCGCTCGCTATCACACCGGGACACGCGAACAGAGTGATTAATGACTTTAATAACTCATTATCATGAATAACACCTGTGCTTTTTCTGACATTGTCAGCCTCACTTCTGACTTTAGAACTTTAATTAAACATTGACGAAAAAAATGAAAATCCCTGGAAACAAGTTGCTACCTATATACGACCTTTCAGGAATCAATAATATTATTAAAAATAAAAGATTTTTGGAGGTGGCAAATCCTCTGCTCTCCTATAGAAGCGCTGTATCAGGGCCGATCCAGACGTCTCCAACCCCCCCCCCTCCCCCCCCCCCGCCCCCCGCTCCCCTCCTCCACTGTCAAACTGCAGTTTAAATGGCGTGGCAGAAGCAGCGGGCTGGTGCTGTTCTCTATATTGTATTTCAGTACCTGTCAAGTGCTTATTGATTGGCTGCGGTGGATTAGGACGGCTGCGTTGCTGCAGAGCGTGCCGTGTATATCTATACAGGCTGCATATATGCGGGGGTACATGTGTGCATGTGGCGCGGCGCTGAAGGTCCCTGAACTGACAACAGGCCCTTTAAAAAAATAAAAATCACACCTCCTAATCCCTCGCTCTCTTACTTTATCTCCGTCTGCGTCTCCCCACCCCCCCTCGCCAACTTCTCCTCGCCGTCTTCGGGGCCCAGAATGATTTGGATCCTAATAGTCTTTTTACAGCCGCTGGCTAATGTTGCCGTGGGGGGATGTAAGGGGGCCGTAACGAGACAATCCCACCCCGTATGCAGAGGAGACGAGGGGGAATTTGTCTGCTTCGACAGTGACAGTGGCAATCTGTACTGTGGGGCAGTTCCAATGAAGAGCCCATCGGAGAAAGAAGAAAAAAAAAACACCTCGGTGTATTCAGGATTATGGTGTAGGAGCCCATTGAAAATCTAATGGACTAGTCACATCAAATAGACTTGGTAGGAGCATGCTCAGATGAATTCATGTATGCCACCACGCACACACACTCAGAGAAGCCATTACTACCAGGGGTTGGGCCATTACTCTCTGTCCGGTATGCCAGTGTGTGTGTGTGTGTGTGTGTGTGTGTGTGTGTGTGAGGCCGAGCCATAATGTTTCCAGTCCCAGAGGGGTCTCAGTACAGTACAGCCCGCCCTAAATAATTACCACTGGTCTCTTTATATAAGAACAGGGGATGGCAATAAAGAGACCTGCGATATTGCATTGTGCATACGAAGAGCGAGAGGAAGATGAAGAGCTAGAGGAAGACCGCCTGGAAGTGTGTCACGTGGTAATTTCACAGACGCAACGCAGCGAAAACATTTTTGCTCGGTTTATCTTTTTTGGGGTTGCTATTTGGGGACCTCAAGGTGTCTGGCCGGCGGCGGCCGATTCGCTCTCCGGGGTCGGCCCAAGTCGCCCAAAGTGTTCGGCTCACTGTGTGTGATGAAGAAAGGGAGGAAATCAATTTTCAGAACTGTTGCCGGTTCGTTTTTCTGTCCGCTGACTGACTAATCTGCTCGCTCGAGCACATTGGCTCTGCCGACCTTTCATAATAGGCCCCTTTTTTCACGGGAGACATTTTGACTTGTCATAGAAGGGGAATATCATCTGGCACTAAGGGCATTAAAGACGGCCGTGTGAAAACTATGGGATTGCGGTTTAGTTGCAATTACACACACACACACATACACAACTGATCCGACATGCCACGATCATCTGACTCTTTTTTAATTTTTTTTTAAGAAAACAAGCAACTCCAACCGTATAACGGTGCCCACCTCGTCTATTCAGTTACGCTCCGCTGTAATGCGCCGACGTGTGCGGGAGGCTATCACTCGAGTGGCGATGTCAAATGGAGCGCCGTTTTTTGGGGAAATCAACATGGAGGGCCTTGTTTTTGTTGCGCACGACTATCGTGAAGTGCAGAAAAAAGCTGGAAACAAACACATATTTTTCTGAAACGGTGCTCGCATGCGCAGAGTTCAGTGTTAGTGTGATCAAATACATTTAATTAGT
This sequence comes from Liparis tanakae, assembly GCA_036178185.1. Classification (NCBI taxonomy): domain Eukaryota; kingdom Metazoa; phylum Chordata; class Actinopteri; order Perciformes; family Liparidae; genus Liparis; species Liparis tanakae. The sequence goes on along the minus strand of CM070103.1, from coordinate 4,687,156 downwards.
TTTAGCATTCACATCTGTGGTCTTTCATCTTTAGCTCTGCCCGATATCAGCCCTCTGCAGAGTTTAATTAACTAAGACCCCGTTTACACGATGGGAAAACACATATATTTTCATGCGTTTTGGCCTTTCATTTACACAAAAACAGAGGTTTTATCACGGAAAACGGTCATTTCTAAAAATTCCGGCCAAAGTGGAGATTTCTGAAAACTCAGTTTGTGTGTTTGCGTGTGAACGAGGTCAAACTGAGTTTTATGTTGTCGAACGTCACAGTATGGCCTAAAGACGCTTCACGTCACGCGTATTTATGCGGGTTCATATAAACAGAAACTTTTTTGAAAACAACTTTGTGTGTACAACGTTAATTTTGAAAACGGAGGGGCAGAAATATTAATTTCTGTAAATACCTGTCTATGTGTAAATGTGGCCTCAGAGCATGTGTGGGTTTGACACCTGCAACAACGCACAGTGCTATTTTACATTGCTGTACATATATGTTGTGTATATATATATATTTATATATATATTTTATATTTCACTTTGTGTACTTTATGCACTTTATGTCACTTTCTTTTTTGTGTTTAGTTTATTGGTGCTACTGTGTCAACAAATTTCCCCTTGGGGATGAATAAAGTATATTTCTATTCTATTTCTATTCTATTCTAACTGATGCTACTGAGCAATCAGCTCGTACATTAAAGTATCTCTCTAACTTTAAGGTGTCATTTAGGAACTGAGAGATACAATTTTGCTGATGCAAATGACATATTTTCAAGATAGCAAAATGACCCGCTTTATATTTTTTTGATAATTTTCAAATCAAACAGAAGCGGCGGGTGGATGCACACCATTTCATGGCGAAAGGTTTAACACGCATCCATCTCCGAGTCTCTGGGTATACGTGTGCCGGCTGTCTGTTGTCTGCCGCCCCTCCCCCCACCAGCCATAATCTGCGTAAGTCATCCTTGATTAACCCCTCCTGAACGACTCTAATTAGAGCCAATTAGCCTTGGCGGAAAAGGGACGCTCTCCGTGCAGATGAACGAGGTGGAAGGAGTGATGGAGGGATTGGAGCGAGGTCGAAGTGAAGGTGTGGAGAGCCGGGGACGCGCCGGATGATTGAGGGATGGAGGGTGCTCGGGGGGGCGGGATGGTTTGGAGTGGAAATAATGAGGGGATGAAGGAGGAGAAGGGTGGCGGAACCTAGAGAAGCCATGGGTGTTGGATGAACATCCAGGGAGGCGGACGTGGAGAAGAAAGGAAAAAAGAAGGAGCGGTGATGAAAGGTTTCTTTAAACCAGCAGAGAAACAACCAAATGTGCTTATTGAGCTGCATGGTGGGACATGGTGTTTTTGAATCTACACTGGGGGCTTAAAGACGAGTAAAAAAACAAGCCCTTTACTTTTAATGAAAGTGAAATGCTCCATCACACCGGTGCTTAGATTACTGTTTGCACCTCCGGGTGAAGCTGCCCTGGTTATACGAGCGTGGAAAAGACGAGTTCTGTTTAGCTTCATTTATTTCTAAAGAAAATGCGTCTTCAAACGTTATAGTGCATCGATTGCAAATCCAGCACCTCACACGAGTGGGAAACTATAAAAGTGAACCCCAAACAAACTACGCTCTCTTTAAATGATAAACACATCCCGCTCCACCCTTTTCTCAGCCGGCCCTACCAGCCGTCCCCGGGCCGTCCCTCGCTATCCACCAGCAGCGGGGGTGGGGAGGCCAGACTGAAGAGCCCACTCAGCCCAATGATTGCCTCAGTCTATCATCAGCCAGAAGATTTCTATTATTGCAGATGGATGATTGGTCTGGCTCGCTGCCGGCCTGGCGAAGCGCGCTCGTTTTAGAGCAGTTTGAAGTGCGAGAATGGGAGGGGAGGGGGGATAGGGGCGTCGTGAAGGGGGTTTGGTGGGGGGGTATTTGCCGGGTTTGGTGTTGAAATAATGGAGCAGTAATGGTCGTAATGAGAAGGCCCGCTGACGCCGGGAGCATTATGCACAGAGGACGCGGTCGTTAGCGCCGACTGCCTCGATTTCCGACAGCAATTGAAGCGCTAATGGGGGGGGGGGGGGGGGGGGGGGGGGGGCACTGTGTTCCTGCTTTTCTTTCCGCTAAGCAAACAGACGCCCCGCTCTTTGAACAAGTTTGTTTACCGTTTTGCACGCCGACCGCCGGATCCACGAATCCATCGCTATCCGCGACGTCAGAACCGCGTTCAGACGACCGGCTGCAGAAAAGGGAACGCGCCGTTTTCCGCGATGCCAGTAAACGCACCGCGTGGCGCCGCTCACTCGCACAAAAGACCCAGTGTTCCCACAGCCCGAGGGTTATAATCTGAACGCACCCTCGCTATCATATGACGGTCATATGGATTCGCCCTCTCCGCCTCCCGTCTTTTCATGTTGTTGTTCTGCAGCGGATCAAATTACCACAACACATTTTCGTCGATGAGCGAGGCTATTTAAAGCGCGCCGCGGTCCGACTTGGCAGCGCGCGGCTTCACTTTTCTCCCCGACCCCCGAGGTCGGCTCGCTCCTGTTGTTCGAGGCTCCGGACTCTTGCGACTCGCAAACCCGAATCGATCGCCTTAAGGGAATTTACAGTATCTGAGTACACGGGCCTCTGCACTTGGGGGGATTGGAGAAGTACAGAGGAAATGCAACCCTACATGTTTTTTATACGCTATTGATCGGGAGCAGCCAGAGCTTTAAAACTCGTGTACACAAAACGGGAGAATGTACGACGCCGCTATACGTTCTGATGCGAAGGCTAAAGAGCTTAGGTTGAAAGTGCACAGATGAACACGGGGGAGAAAACGTCACATTTATTGGTTCATATTTCCTTTTTTTCAGAAGCAAAAATATGGACCGTTTGAGCTCGCTTTCCATCTCTCCCCCGCCACTTTCTTTCTCGTCTGTTTACGGCGCTTTGAACCTCGGCGCGGCGGCGGCGGCGGCTGTCACCTGCTAATGTCACCGGTAATGATGTGAGGCTGTTTTTTTTTTTTTTGCTCCCCCCCCCCCACCCTCCCTCCCTCCCTTGAAACGGCGTTCTCAGAGCCAGGACTCAATCATGTCATTTAAGCAAAACAAAGTGCGACGGCGACACCTGTGAATCCGCCGAGAGAGGAGAGCGTGCGTTTCTCTGACGCCTTTGAAGCGGCGACACGACGCCGCTGGAAAATACAGCGAGGCGCTCCCGTTTTTCGTATTTTTTTTGTGGCAGGGTTGAAAGGGGGAGTCAAAGCTCCTTGTCAACTGTTGACCTCTGCACAGGGGGGAGATCAGTCGGGGTTTGGGCCAGCTGCTGCTCCAGACGCCGCCGCCGCCGCGCCCGTTTGATAAACGACCCCGAGGCTCTCGTCGCGTACGGGGAAAAAGTCAAGCGAGCTAAAAAATGAACTGGAGCGAACCGAACGCAGCTCGAACGGAGCCGAGATCGCATCAGGACGAGAAGAAAATCCATTTACTGGGGAATGTGGCGCCCGTGTCTCGCGCGTCACGAGCAGAAGCCGGCGAGACGTTCGTCTACAGGCCCCTTCAGGAAAGTGGATTAGCGGCACGGCGACCCGGCTCTCGCGTGTTAGCGATGGCTATCGGCTGTCAGGGAAGGAAGATAGCGGAGCTGGAACGTGGAAGTCAGTCAGTCATTCAAAAAAGAAACACATATTTTAAATATATTCCTGCACGAGGGCGGTCGACCCCTGGGTCGACCCCTGAGCAGCTGCCAGAGCCGGTCAGTGCGGACTGCAGCTTATCTGAAGTGGGCTTTATTCAAGTGTAGATGTGATGAAGGGCTATGCTGCAGACAATGTTATCAAGCAATGTCTTACTTAAATACTGAAGGAAGATAACTCATTTATATATATAATGTGTGCTATGTGCGTAGAGAATGTGAATACATCTGTGGCGTGGGCGCTCTGAGTGGGACGCGATGCCCTAACCTTCTCCCATTTAGTGCTTTTAACTTCACATGTTGAATTCAAACTGACGAAATCCTTCAATCTGATGCTTTTCGGATGGATTTTGGTGGATGACCATCTCCGGTACGCAGCACTCGGGTTGCCAACATTTTGGCGTGTGGCTTTTCCTGCAGAAATGCCTCCAGGAGAACACAAGAGGAGACGACGCAGAGCAGCGTTTAGCGTTTGCGTAGACAAGATCCCCTTGTTTTCGGACACGCACCCCGCTCCTCATCGGACTCGAGATCAACCCCGTGAATGTAGAGCTCGCTAAGCCCTCACGCCGGTCCCTGATGCGGCGGGCGTGCTGTCAATATTAGCCCGTCCGCCGCGAGCGAGCACAGCTCCCCTTGACACGGCCGGCCATGCGAGTAATAGCTAGGATTAAGATAGGGAGGTACACACGTGAATATACAAAACGCAGTGTGGCGGCAGCCGGGGGGGGGGGGGGGGCATTGCCGGGGGGCCCTTAGATGTGCCGGCGTGCATGAAAAACGAGATCGAATGCGAGCTCTCGGACGTGAAAAGAATTTGGCGACCCTGACGGCGAACGACGCGCTTCACGTCCGAGGCCGCCGCCGGTCTGAGGGTCGCACATTCTCAGGTGTTAAAAAATTAGATTTCTATGTTAACAAAAGGAGAGAGAATCCGGCAGCTTGTTTCCGTCGGCGCACCTGTGCACGCCTGGATGTCGTCTTTATGGGTACAAGGTCGGCCGCTTGGCGTTGCCATGGCTCCCGCTTGACCTCACGGCTCCTGTTTTATGCCGAGACCTGCCGTCAACGGAAGGTTTACACATGTAAAGATATGCGGGCGGATGGAGCTCAAACATGAGCAAAGAACAGACACACACACACACACACACACACACACACACTGCCAAAAGACTGAAGAACGTATCTAAAACATACGTCCCCCAAAAAAGAAGAATTATCCGTGGCTCCGTTTGACTCTCTGTGTCCCGGACTAACTACGGGCGTGAAGGGGGGGGGCACCTTCTCCTGCACCCTTTAACCCCCCCCCCCCCCTCTTCTTCTTCATTCCCTTACCCTCGCAGCTATCTCGCGCTAGAAGCCGTTTCCAGACAGCCCAGAGCGCTCATTATCGCTTCCCTCAGTCGGGGCCCGTCGCTCTGAAATACGCCCCTATACCCCCCCCCCCGCTAAAGAAGACATCAGGATATTGAAGATGTTCTGCATCCGGGCTGCGAGCCAAAAGAGACGGCGGCGCACACGGCAGACATATGGCCACGTTTTGGAAATCTTATCTTTGCTCAACCAGGTCCATCAATCACATCTTTTTTTTTTCCCGCGCCGAGGGCCGCTCGCTCCGGGCCAGATGTCGGGGGGGGAGGGGAGGAGGGAGAAAAAACATTTGTACATCCTTATTTCCTCTCAACATTAAAGGTCATCACAATATTTTGGGGGGGGGGGGAGGAGAGGAGAACGCGGCGCCGCGCGCCCGTCGGTGCCGTCCTCTCCGAACTCGCCGGCGCATGCGGATGCCGCGTTACGACAAATGAGGCCACGATGAAGCCGAGCACAGCGGCGGACACTCGACGCGCCTCTTTCGCAGGAGCCTAATGGGGAGAGGCGAGCATCAGGTGGCGCTTTGGATGCAAATCGACTTGTTTTTCGGGAGCTCAATTAGACTCCACCGATCCTGTGTTCTCATCACAACAAGGGGAGGATCTTCGGAGGCGTCAATTCTTACAAAGAAGCTTCTACAACTTGACGAAATACTTAGTTTTTTGTGTGCGAATCTCCCTTCGTGCCCAGAAGTGAGTAAAAGCTCACGGAACAATAGTTAAAGTCGGGCGATGAAGTGAACAATACAATAAAACGCCGTTGTGAAGTTTTAACCCTGCCAATGTCAGCTAACTGTATTAGCATTCCCACATGGGGGAAGGCTGCGAGTCGGAATAGAAATGGGCCGGTTCAGTAAGCAGCGGGAGTAGAGGTGCCATTCGTCTTGTCCTGTTTAAATACACTGGTTAACTCCTGCCAACAGGGAAGCCATTCAGCAAAAGGCCAAGGGCATCTGTCATGTGTTCAGCACATTGGTATTGTCCCCTTCCATCTCCCCCTCCCTCTCTCTTCGCCTCTTCTTCCTCATCATTTCCCCTCTTTTTGTTTATCTCTGCTTCTCGCCGCTCGTCCTCCTTTTCCCCTCTCTGTCTTCCCCTCTCCTCCTCTTCTGATGAAAGGAGTGAATATGCAGGGAACTGACATGATTAGCAGCGTCATATCCCCGTGATGGATGGTGCCTGCTCCATTATTAATATAGTAAAAGCACCAACTGCCAGGTAAGAGCAATGTCAGCATCCACAATATAACGCCGGGTGCCCGCGGATAATGGCGAGCACTTATTTTTTTTATCTATGATATGCATGGGCTTCGGGCCGAGGAAGAGGAAGAGGATGAGGAGGAGGAGGATGAGGAGGAGGAGGAGGAGGAGGAGGAGGAGGAGGAGGTGGTGGTCTGAAATCGGGCACGATGACGAGGCTTTGAGTCTGGCTAATTCCTGGTGATGAAGGTACGCCACAATATGAACTACACCTCCCCCAAAGACTCTTCACGACTGATCAATAAATCGGCGGATTATACGCCACAATGGGGCAACATGTAGGCCCCGTAATATTGCTACACAGGAGCGTATAAAATGTCTTTAACCCAGCAATAAAGTTCATAGACTGTAAAAATAAAAAGCGTTGAATCGACTTTATAGATGTCCTTTTATCTCCCGCTGTGTTATTGAGAGGAGATGGAGCATCGTTTATAGTTTTGCTGTGACATTTGTAAGCTGCTAAAAGAGAAATACAGTGAGTAAAATGTGCAGGTCATTTAGTTATATTGTTATATATTCAAGAAGAAGATGTATAAACTTTATACGTTGAGAGTTTGAGGAACTGTAAATAGCCTTTTTACGGCGGCCTGGCTCATATTTCATGGAGGACGCGGGGTTGCAGCAGTGCACACAACCCTGATGCACTTTAATGTGCGAGGGGGCGGTGTGCAAAACGTGTCCGACTTCCACCGGCCCGAGTTTTGGCTCCTGTTGTTTTGTTGTGACGTTAACGTGGTTTTGTTGAAAAGCTCCGCCGCTATTGAGAAAACCGACTGAAACGCATGAAACATGTTATTACATGTTATTACATTACATTACACGTCATTTAGCAGACACTTTTATCCAAAGCGACTTACAATAAGTGCATCAACCTAGAGTACAAACTAAGAACAACAAGAATACAGAAAGTAACATTTCCTCAACATAGTCGAACTACAGAAGTACCATTGTACAAGTGTGTTTTTTGATAAATTTAAGTTGCAGATTTATTTATAATTTAATATTTAGAATTATACTCACCATGGAGAAACTTAAGTTGAATGTATTTAAAGATGTTTATATTAATGACTAACGCTCGCGCCAAGCTATTTAATGACGTCATGACGGCAGCAGGTGTGTTCTGCAGCAGAGCTGTCATTAGACAGGAGGGATATAGTTTTTTACCGCAAGACCGCAAGACCGTAAGATCGCAAGATCGCAAGACCACAAGATCGTTTGAACGTTTATTATTTGTATATTTTGTCATCGTTTTTGCTCTTTAAAATAAAATTTAAAGAAAAGGAAAAGAAACGGTCTCCGTGTCGTGCGCGTGAGAGGAAACTCCCTGTCTGCAGCTCTTTAGCGGTTCAAGAAAAATCAACGACAGAACGCCGCTATAACCATAATAAGAGATATTGGTCTAAAATAATCATGAATAGCAATGAAATAAAACCGTGAGTTAGTTTGAACCGTCCCTCGTGATTAGAAACATTCAGGATACGTCGAAAACAAACATCATGTGTTTCCCCGGAAGCGTGATGACTAATGTGTTCTACTTATGCATTGTTCTATAAACAATGCATAAGTAGAACAGGATTTGTCTGTTAAATATTTGACACTTCGGGCCACGTGTAGGCCAGCGCCAGACCGCTGACGTCAGCATGCGTGGCGTTCATCGGGGAAGAAAGATGATGGACGCCGTCTGAAAGAGAGGAATGGAACCGGAGTGTGAGGAATAAAAAAGGGGGGCAGACTTAAAGAGCAAAGAGAGAGAGTTGTGTCAAATGGATAAATGTCAGCAGGAGCTCCGCCATCCGTCTGATGCGAGCTCCCCCTCCTAAATGTGCCATGTGTAAACCGTATAGCCGGGGCCTAGCCAGCCTTCCCCTGCACGGGAATGAGATTACAGACCTCTACAGCACTCTGTGTGTGTATGTGTGTAGGAGAGAGAGTGTGTGTGTGAGAGAGAGAGAGACAGAGAGAATACTATTAAGCCAGCGTGGAAGAGTACAATTCTGTGGCTTACACGGGGCGACCGAATAAGTGGCATTACTCACACCACCAAACACAACGTATCCAGGAAGATTTGGCTACTTATCTATCATTCTACACACACACACACACACAGAGACACACACACACACACACACACACACACACACACACACACGGTGGACTTGTGTTCACCCCTCTTCTACTGAGAGCACATGCAGGAGTTGCATGAAAGAAGTGGTTCTGACCCATGTGGGTCGGCGTGAGACGCCTCCAGTCGGGTCAAATGGTTCGCGTGACTTTTAACTTTGAGTGAGGAAGTCTCTGTTGTTTTACCATGACGTAAACAATATAGAATAAACACATTACATCTTGATTATTTGTTAGTTCAAATGAATAATATAGTCTGTAGGAACACTGCAACATCATTATGGGAATAAATATAAGGTATGATAAGTTTAAAGTCACTATTAAAGCATTATGTCTCTATGTTGCCCCTACAGTATGATGCCCCATCCTGCATCTCATTATGATTTCATATTTAACAGTGGAACAATATGGTTGTTTATTAATACTGTTTCCAGCTCCTGCTTGTGTGCACATGATGTTTACACCACGGCTTCTCCTCTCCGACTAGCCTTTCAGACCTTCTTCCAAATCTAATATACCCATCCATAAATAGCTCACCTATCGAGCCCATATTTGGCTTGAGTGACGTGGCTGCGCAGCCAATCCCGCCCGCTCAATCTGCCTAACCCCGCCCCTCTCTGCCTCTCCGCTGCTCCGCCGACTCCTCCACCGCCCCTTCGCCTTAAATGGACAAGCAGAGGAGTTGATTGACGAACCAAACAACTCCCCTTCGTTTACAAGCCCCTCCCCTCCTTTGGCTCCCTATCAGTGTCTAGTTTGGCAACACGGATACGCATGGAGCCTCCATCAACCCCTGTCTCTTTTACGCACCGAGTCCGATAATGCGCGCAGGTACGGGGCCCCTTATCGCCACATTTCGAGCCGCCACACTGAACAATCCATCTCCTCTTATGGACTAATATGAACGAAGTGGATGCAGAGGTCTGACACAGCCAAGACAGGAGGCATATTTCTTGTGCATCGATTCTTGTTTTCCACCACCGAGCGCCAGCATGGATGTCTTAGCGAACCACAGTATCTTTCAGGAACTTCAGCTCGTCCACGACACCGGCTACTTCTCCGCCATGCCTTCGCTGGAGGAAAACTGGCAGCAGGTATGTCTCAACTTTCATCCTCATTGCGGAAGCTCGAACCGCGCAGTGCGCTCGCCGGTGGGTTCCACAACGCGCCAGAGACGCAGGCTTCAACTTTTACCACAAACCCCCCCAGCCCCCACCCACCCCCTTTCACAAAATAAAAAGCGTGGAATGTGTGTAGTACGGATGAAAATGCTCTCCATCACTCACGCAGCTGACAATTTCGCAAGAGACGGCAACGTGGAGACGATGCGAACGCACGCGGGCGCGTAATAAAGCTGTCAAATGCGATTTGAGAAAACGGAAGATCCGAATCCCATAAGAGGGAGCGAATTGGTCGTGAATAATACATCTGCATCTGAGTTTTGAACCCCCCTCTGCATGGACAGAAGTCCCCTCGCGTATTCATAATAGATACCCTAACATGTCTGGCTTTGTTCCCCTCTTTAAATGCGATGGTGGGAGCAACACAAAAAAGAAGAAAACACTTGCGATGCCAGCGCATGAAAAGAATAACTGTCATCTGCATGTTGCACATTATTGTAGCCGCTCACACGCCAAGTTGAGTGGATGGATGTGGAGGGATGAGCGCGAGGGGCTGCACGCGGCCACATGGTGATGGATGCGCCGGCACTTCACACGACCATTATGGTCCTCACACATAATATCACACTGTGTCTGTGTTCTACTCACGTCAGTCCAGATGTGTTTTATTATACAAGCGTGTGTGTGTGTGTGTGTGTGTGTGTGTGTGTGTGTGTGTGTGATGTTACTGATTTCCATGGTGTACAATTACTGAAGAATATCCACTTTTTACTTTCTCTGCATGTCTCCCATTCATTTATGACGCAAACTCAGTTTAGTGGCACTTTTTCATGCATATATGCACCGTCTCTTCCTCAAACAACCCTTCATTTCCCACATCTACAAGTCAAAATAAGGGCCATGCATCCGTCGGCCCACCTGCATTGCTGCATGCTGCATGCTGCATGCTGCATGCTGCTGCTGCTGCTGGCGGCGGCGGTGATGATGATGCTGCTCTCCATGCTGCACTTGACTGACCGAGAAGAGAGAGGAAGAAGAAGAAACAAGATTGTTGCATGGAAATTTGATGCCGGTATTGTTCATGCAATAGGAGCTTCACTTCTCTGCTCCATGCCTGAGAGGGGGGGGGAGGAGAGGAGGAGGAGGAGGAGGAGGAGGAGGAGGAGGAGGAGGAGGAGGGAGAAACGGCTGCGTGACCGCGGATCCTTTCGCCGTGGCCAAGCGGTCTAATTGGCGTCCTACTGTTACCCACCGACGCATCTTCTCATAACAAGTCTCCAACTCCCGGCTCCACTGTCAGAGGATTTTAAATTGCACGGGCCCGCGTGCACCATATGCAGCGCATGTGTCTCCCCCGTTCTCTCGCCCACTGACATGCATATCAAAATCGATACAGAAAGTGAGAGAGCGGGAGAGAGAGGCAGCTGTGTGTACGGGCTAACAGGCTGTGAGAGCTCTTATCTGTGGTGCCTCTCACTGGGACGTCTGCAGCCTTTCCCCCCTCGAGACAACGTCCATTTTGGAATTAAAGATGATTAAGTTGAACTGCCTCTTAAATGTAGAGAATGTACTTTAATCAGTATTTTGTATTTTTTTTTTACACAAAGCAATTATCTGCTCTCTCGTGTGGGAAGATGGCATTTAAAAATATATGTGATATCTGATTTTTGGGGCGAACTCTATTGAACCTTTCTTATTAGTCTCTAAGGGACTCTGAGGTGTTCTCTTCTTCTCCTGATGGCATCCACAGATCTGCTTCACCTGCGGAGGAAAGCCGTCACGCCTCCTGTGACACTTCGTTAGCCACTTTGGCCTCTTAAAAAGTACAAATGTAGAGCATATATTTGTATTTCTCTCTCCCCTTAACGAATCAGTGGAGTGAATATGAAAGTTCTTGGAAAACGACCCCTTGTTTGGAATAAGAAGATTGCATTGCCGCCTCGTGAGGTCACGGATTATTAAGACTTGACCCCCTCCCCCACACAGAGATGAAGATGCCGCCGAAAGCCCTCCCGAATACCAGAATCATGAGCTCGGACCCCCCCCCCCCCTCCTCCTCCTCCTCTCAGTGTTCCGGGGGCACAATTTAGAATGTGATGCTTTTATGGGCCGTGATGGTTGAGATAGGAGGCCGTTGTAGTCGGACCCTAAATGGCTCCCTGAGATGCCACGGCAAGAGTGATGACTGCGTCCCCTGTTGGTGTCTGTGAGGCGTGATTCAGGCGCTTATGGGGGGATGGGGAGCAGAAAGGGAGGAAAGTGTTTCGGAGGTCTGCAGATGGTACATTTGAGGCTGCTGTTTGTTCCATTATTGAACTAAATAGTGCCAAACCGAACTGTGCCGCGTCGCTTCCAAATCCCAGTACAGCCGCTTGTTCAGAGTCGGAACAAACAAACGAACAAACATGGCTGAGCTGGATTTGGAACAAGCGCCGCTGGTCATAATTCACTCCTTTTTTATACGAGGAACCCAGTTTCCCTGAAAGCGGAGTGTGTACTCGTGTAGATTCTCATTTTTCAACTGACGTGAATCGCTGCTCATCACTGCCGATTGGCCGCGTCTTCTACATTTTTGGGTGTTTTGGGTGTATTTGTTCTCCGTGGGCCTGATGACGCGTCCTCATCCACTTGACCCTGATAGATATGTAACGAGACACCGCAGACGTCTATCTGTCACTGACCTGAGCACACACTCTGCAGTGCAATGTATGTGCTGCATACCCTGCAGCACATACATTATCCTCCAGGAGCTCAACGTATACACACACGCACACGCACACACACACGCAGTCTCGTACACACACGTAGACTGAGTGCCCGATGCCTACCCGAGTGAAACGTCTGTATGTAGCCGCGCGGTGCATTGTGGGGCTTCTATATGTGGATGTGGACAGATTGCACACGGCTTCGGCGCTTCTAAATATGGAAGGAGCGGCGGGATGGGGGGTGGGGGGGGTGGGGGGGGGGGCTCCGCCGGCGCGACCTCCATATGCAAGCCGGCGTGCTCAGATGCATCCACTTCGAGCACCGCGACTCCGTAGCACGCACCGCAGCAGCCTGTCTGTGTGTGTGTGTGTGTGTGTGTGTGTGTGTGGGGGGGGGGGTACGTAGAGGTGTAGAAAGTTGCAGAGCATGCACATTCTCCCCGCTGCAGGGTTTTGCATTTCACAATCCACAGTTCACAGTTCAGTGTGTTATGTAATCCTCAGTAGGCCACATCTGCTTTTCTCACACATCACACACACAGCAGGCCTAGTGGGGGGTGCTCGGTCACAGCCAACCGGCCCCCTCCTTCCTGTCTTCGTCGTCCTCCTCCTCTTCCTCCTCCTCTTCCTCCATGCCTTGTTCCTCCATTTCTCTCTGTTTTCGCTCTTATAGAATTAGCACAGTATGGATTTTTGATCTCTGCAGGGCTGTTTGTGTAAGCCCCCCCACACACACTCACACACACACACACACACACAGCGCCCGCCAGGTACCAGGGTCCCCCGAGTCGCTCCCGTCTCCGCTCCGCAGGGCTCCGGCAACGAGAGGGAACGCCGTCGCCTCGCCGTCTGAGTCGTGCATCAAGGGATGATTTCCATGGTGTACAATTACTAAATTTACTTTCTCTGCATGTCTCCCATTCATTTATGACGCAAACTCAGTTTAGTGGCACTTTTTCATGCATATGTGCACCGTCTCTTCCTCAAACAACCCTTCATTTCCCACATCTACAAGTCAAAATAAGGGCCCCCCATCCCGTCTCTTCGCAGCGACCTTTTCGCTCGCTGCTGTTTGGTGTAATTTTATGCAAATTGAAATTAAATCAATCCTGTAACGGACCCCGGCTCAGGAGGCGGAAGGACGAACCGGGACTTAATCTTATTTGTCAAAAAAAAAAGAAAAAAAGACGCGGGAGCCCTGCAATCAAGTTTGGACTCTACACACACAATTTGTTGTTGTTAATTCTCTTCTCGTTTCCCGTTGACGCTCGGCCCCGATTGGTCAAGAGCCCGCCGCTGTGATGTCATCACGGTCCCTCCCTATCAGTTGGAAGACGTAACGCAAACCTGGAGCCCCCCCCCCCCCCACACACCCCGCTAGATGCTTCCAATGTTTACAGTCATGATGTTTATTACTCGACGCATCGATTCGAGGAGAGGATGCACGTCTGTTTACGGGGGGGGGGGGGGGGGGGGGAGGAGGAGAGAGAGACTGTAATAAAAGAGCCATGAGTTCATCTAATTAGTACAAGCAGATACTACGTGGCTCCCGAGCAGCCGCCGCCACGTTAACGAGACGGCGGCTGGCTGTTTCCTCATCGCCACGGATACGCGTCTTCTGACGCTCTGAGACGGGGGGATGTGTTCACACGCAGGTGCACAGTAGCGCGGCGCGCGCCGTGTACGCTGTTGTGATGAGATACGCGAGCGACCCCCTGACCCAGTAACATCCATCGCGCCCGTTTAGAGCGCTCGCTGAACCCCGCCGCCGCCCGCCTCATCGCTCAAGGCCGCCGACAGGCGATTGGCGGCGATGGGCCGCCTTCCACGCCGCTTTATGGACGTTGATGAAAAGGTTGGAGGCGCTGATGAAAGAGAGGATGCGGAGGAAGAGCTCATCTGTCTGATGCTCTCCGTCAGAGAGAGAGAGAGAGGGGGGGGGTGAGGAAAAGGGGAGATGAGGAAAGGCATCAAGGAAAGGGGGAGGGAGGCGAGAGGAGAGGAGAGGAGAGGAGAGGAGGGTGAACAAGCACATCTTTATGTATGGCTTCCGTCTGCAAAGCGCTCTGCCCCCCAGGTTTGATTAACAGGAGGAGAGGAGCCAGTCGCTTCTCTCCGCCTCACACCATCACACACGGCCCGGCAACAGCTTCCACATCATTTGAGGCGGAATCGGGAAGCCGTTACCGACGTTACCGAACCGCACAGCGCCGACACCATCCGACACGCCTCGCTGCCGCCATCCGGCGGGAACCGCCGGCTGGAAACAGAAAGGAGGAGGAGAGTCTCAGGACTTAAGCCCTGAAATCACACCGAGTCTCTCTCTCCATCCCTCTCTCTCTCTGTCCCTCTCTCTCCCTCTCCCTCCCTCTCTCTCTCTGTCCCTCTCTCTCCCTCCCTCTCTCTCTCCCTCTCTCTCTCCCTCTCTCTCTCCCTCTCTCTCCCTCCCTCTCTCTCTCCCTCTCTCTCTCTCCCTCTCTCCATCCCTCTCTCCCCCTCTCCCTCTCTCCCCTCTCCCTCTCTCTCTCTCTCCCTCTCTCTCTCTCTCCTCTCTCTCCCTCTCTCCCTCCCCCCCCTCTCTCTCTCTGCTCACACCCTCATTCAGAGTCAGCTTACCTGCAATAAAGAGAGTTTAACTGAGTTTTGAGTTATGAAATCTAAATCTGCGCCACAAACAAACGGCGCCGGGCCGCGGGTGTTTAGCGGTTTCATCAAAAACGGTATCGGCGTCCATCACAGCGAACCGGCCGAGCGCCCGGGTGGCGAGAGGAAGCGTGGCGTGTGACCAGGGGGCGGAGCCTCAGTGGATCCAGCCTCTCCTGCACGTGATTGGCTTAGAGGAGACCGGCCACGGGGATTTACTGCGAGCGTGCGGCTTATGAATTGCTTTTGCCTCAATGAAGAGATATTTAAGCGCGCCGCCGTCGGGTAAGCACATTCTGATGATGAGAACTCGCCGCCGCCCGGGCCTGTTTCCCCCCGTCTTTATCAAAGAGGCGTTAGAGGAAAACAATAAGATGACTCATCGTCGCTAACGTCCCCATCGCTTGTTGTAATGTCATCGGAGTGACACTTCCGTGATGTGTTTTAAATGAATGAATCGCCTTGAATCACTCCCTTAAGTACGCGAGGGCTTCGAGTGATAGCCGGTTGCCGTGGTTACCCCCTCCCTATCTCCCCACTTGGACCACAGTGTGTTTAATCTCCCAGCCTGCTCACATATTTGAACATCCAACGGCTTCGATAATAGCCACAAATTCACGGCGAGCGCAGGCATTTTATAGCCCTGGCTGGCGGAGACGTGCCGAGCGTTGCATCCCATCTCGCTGCCTACCTGTTGCTAGGCAGCCTTGGCAAGCGGGAGGACCGGCTTTGGCCTATTTGTTTGTTTAGCTGTCATTCTGGGAGGCTAATCCCTCCCCGAGGGACTCGTAGCCATCCAGAAACCAGAGATCCAGCCATGTGGACCACCTCTCTCCAAAGAGTGAGTGGGGGGAGGAGGCGGGAGGGCAAAAGGGATGGAGAGAGAGAGAGAGAGAGAGCGAGAGAGACAAGGGCAATTTGCCCAGAGTAAACACCGCTGCTTGTTGTTGTCATCAATCACGGCCCGGAGCTCTTGGTGGCGACAGCCGCAAGGACGCCAGGCGCGCTCCGGAGAGCGGCCGGCGGGGCGCTCTGCAAACGCGGGAGAGACGCCGGTGAAGATCAAAGCCGGGAACGCCGAGCGCCGACCTCGTTGACCTTTCTAGAGTCCGGCGAAGTCGAAACGAGAGATTTGACTCTTGTTGCTGTTTTGTGGACGCAGAACGTGAGCGTCTCCGTCTGTCTCCGTGCAGTGTGTGTGTGTGTGTGTGTGTGTGTGTGTGTGTGTGTGTGTGTGGCGCTGCAAAGCCAGAGGTGTCCATCTCTCTCTCTCGCCGTTTCTGTCTCCTTTTCTTTCATCTGTTCTTATAAAAACAAGCGTTCATCCGGATCTTACACGTGTGTGAAACCAGAGGTCAGGAGGACTCGGGTGAGGATGTTTTTGGGGGATTTTTTTTATCGCCAGCAGCTGATGCTCAATTCACCGGAAGATTAAACCGGGTCCCGGATTCCCCCCGAAGACACCGGCGTCTGCAGCGGACCGGGAGCATCTCGGAGTTTCAGTCGCTCCGAAGCGCCGCAGGAGCCGAGTCGTCTGAATAAGATCCGACTCGAATCCTCAAAACCAGGCAGATTAAGTTTGAATCGGGATTAGCCGACATGTCAAAGCCTGAAAGCGACATTTTTCACATGTAAAAAAAAAATATATATCAGTCTGATATCATGCAGATAAAAAAAAGAAGAAGAAAGGTCCGTATACGTGTCAAAGTAAAGAGACTGAGAGGGTGGAGGCGATGCTGCACCCCGCCTGACTCCTCTGTCCCATTGTTCTGCCCGGTGTGTGAGCGCAGCGCCGTGTGTGAGCCTTAATGACGGGCTGATCACAGGGTTCCTACGGTCAGGGAAAACCTGGAAAAGTCATGGAATTTTAAAATGGTCATTTCCAGGTCTGGAAAAGTCATGGAAAAAACTTAAATCATAAAAGTTTGGGAAAAGTCATGGAAATGTGTTTTAATCACTTGTTTATTTACGGCGAGTTTGAAATAATTCATGTTGTTTGAAGAAAGACGCTCAAAATATAAGCCGGCGGACGCTCTCAATACGCAACATTTTCTACAGTTTATACCGAGATTTCATTTTGTTCCTGGAAATCTGGTTTAAAGTCTTGGAAAAGTCTTGGAAAAGTCCTGGAAATACATTAGTCAAAATGTGTAGGAACCCTGTGAATAAGATCCGGGCGGCCTGAGGGGGCTATAAATCATTATAGTTCTAATAATTATAACGCCGATATTATTTCATTATATAAATATTTGGCACCTTTTAGTCACGTATATCCCAAAACAGGCAGAACAAGAGATTAATTGAATTGCTCCAAAAAAAGTATGTTTGTTGTTGTTGTTTTATGTTTGTTGTTGTTGTTGTTTTATGTTTGTTGTTGTTGTTTTATGTTTGTTGTTGTTGTTTTATGTTTGTTGTGGTCCGTCAACAGACGCTACGTGGTGGCGTCTGTGTCGTTAACTGTATGCGGTCCCTTTTAAATGAAGATAATAATACAAATAAAACAACAACAAAAATACAAAACTATCCACACTTTCCGATACAAATACCAGTATATGACTTACCCACCCCCCCCTACACACACACACACACACACACCCCTCTGCCCCTCTTCTGTTAACCAAACCGATGATGTCATTAATCTTTCACCACTTCAGGGGGAAATAATTTGATAACTTGATGTTAACAAGAACGAAGGCATCCCCCGCCCCATCACTTCTGAGCGCTCTTCCGTGGCTAGACGGCGCGTCCGTCCCCCCGCTCTCCGCTCCGCTGCGACGTCTTCTTCGGCCTTTTTGCCCCAGATATCGTCTCATCGTGAAAATGATGCCAATTAGCGGCGCCGGTCGCCGGTGGCGACGGCCGGCTCTCGTCTTCGTCTCCGGCGGGGGAAGTTATTTGGGTCGGCAGCTATTTTCAGCCCGTGATGTTGCCAGGAATACTTCAGGGAGCAGCCACTGTTTTATAAGAGAGCACATCAATA
This sequence comes from Liparis tanakae, assembly GCA_036178185.1. NCBI lineage: Eukaryota > Metazoa > Chordata > Actinopteri > Perciformes > Liparidae > Liparis > Liparis tanakae. The sequence goes on along the minus strand of CM070103.1, from coordinate 4,669,275 downwards.
ATTTTCATTGGTGTACTGTGTGTGTGTGTGTGTGTGTGTGTGCGTGTGTGTGTAAGCGACACAGGGAGGAAGAGGAGCGCTTCACGGGCTGAGTTCATTGAGTTTGTGTGTGTGTGTGTTTCAGAAAGTGTTTCCTCTTGAATATTCAGCAGAGCAGCTGGTGTGTACTGTATGTATGTGTGTGTATGTATGTGTGTGTGTGTGTGTGTGTGTGCGTGTGTGTGTGTGTGGCGACCTCCCGTTAACGTGAAACACATTCATGCGCCAGCCTTTTGACCTTTAACCCCGGCGTCTTTAACGCGGCCCTCAGCCTTCGCCCGGTAATCACCCGCTGAGCGCTCGACTTGTGGGGCAACACACACACACACACACACACACACACACACACACACACACACACACACACACACACACACACACACACAGAAGGCCAGAGTCCCTCACACCTAACCGTTCTCCGCCCCTCGACGCCGCACATTGTCGTGATGAAATTGGGGTGAGGAGTCGTCGCACGCCGCTCGCGCTTCCCGCTGAAAAGCCAGCTGCTCGGCAACAGAGGGGGCGACCGGGTTCACCCCCCCCCCCCCCCCATCTCCCGGAGGGGAGCCCGCGGCGGTGGCGGTGGCGAGGAGGCCACGTCTTTCAATATTTTAAGCGGCTCGGGCTAATCTTTGTCGCTCAGGTTTGTTTTTTAAAGCGTCGAGGCGGGTGTGTGTGTGTGTGGGAGGGGGGAGTCGGAGCGGCAGGGCCCCGCCTCCTGTCGGCACGGCCTCGGGTACGCGGGAAAAGTCACCGGGACGAAGTACGCGCTTTTGCATAACCGACCCCCCACACACACACACACACACACACATAGACTAGACAACTTCCTATTTCGCCGTAGTGAGAATGAACCACGGCTTGTTATCGGCGCCACGGTTGCACTTAGCGGGGTCTGCGGACGTGACCGGGGTACCGAGCCCCCCCCCCCCCTCTCTCTCTCTCTCCGCCTGGCACTGTGCGAGGAAGAGGAGGAAGAGTATTTTTCTGCTTCACTGTTCCCTTTATCTCCCCCCCACCCTGTTATTGTCTCTCTCTCCCTCCTCTCTCTCTCTTTCGCCGCTCGCCGCTGCTCTCTTTTGTTTCTCCCTGCCTGTTTCCAGCCAAAAGGCCCCATTCTCTTACACCCACGGCATTGTGTGGGGTAATGAAGATTAGCCAGCCCCGCCGCACACACAATGGGGTCCCCACATCCGGAGCGCAGACTCTCCAAATCCGTCCGCAAGCTGCTAACCCCGGTGTAAAAAACACTGTTGTCGCCGACCCACACACACACACACGCACTCACACGTGTACACACACACACACACACACACACACAAACACATCCACTTTGCCGCGTTGAAAGAAAATGGCTGAAATGTCTCCCGATGAGATTAGGAGGGTTTGACATGTCGGCGATAAACAGCGGCTCAACCAAATCCAGTTAAAGTGAGACAGTCCCCCCCTCGTCGGGATTATACCCCCCCCCCCCCCCGCCCCACCATCCTCCCCTCCACTCCAATCTGGGCCTCCTCTCCATCCCCGTCTCCAGTCGGCTTCCTCGCCAACTCCTCTGCCCCCGATCCGATTTCACCCTCACCTCTCCGGTCCTCGACTTAACACCAGAACAAAGACGCTTTCACACACTTTGTCACGAGCCATTTAGACGGAGCGGCGGAGGTCTTTATCCGCCGTGCACTTGTTGTACGCGGCGCCCAGAGTCCTCTTCGCGGCGCCGGCGTCCACGCTAAACGGCGGCGGAATCTGTCTTCCGAGAATTATTCAGGCGACGGGAGAGGACAGCGCGCTCATTTTTGGGAAGACATTTCTTCTAAACGTCATTTCGCTTCATGTCGCCATGTTGTGTGACGGGATGATGCCGGTGTGTGTGTGTGTGTGTGTGTGTGTGTGTGTGTGTGTGTGGTTTCTGTTGTGTCTGCAGAG